>JAQGEQ010000043.1:1200000-1622135 GCA_034620365.1 Pegea sp. RAD2-039
AAAAATAGGAACCCCAGTTTAAAAAACATACTCAAATTTTTAAAGATGAAAAAGACAAATTAAATTTCATTCCTATAAATTAAATATCTTAATAAGAATCTCAACAAATTATACCTAAAATATATATTTCAGTATAAATAACTCTAAATAAAAAACTTTATATACAGCAAACTAGAAGTAATGCAAACTAAAATAAATCTATATAAGACAAACTGTTATTAAAGAAAATATTTAGTTTAATGCTGTTAAGTAGAAAATCGGACAATTAAAAAAAGTTTAGAGTAAAAAATAAAGCTTGCAGACGAATATACACGAGAAAATTCGATTGCTAGTAAATAGTAACTCTCATAATGATAGAACTAAAACAAAAATTTAAAAAAATGCTGACGATTAAGGCTTTAATCACAAATACAAAATATTACAGCAGAAAAGCTTTTAGTAATCAAATAACTCAACAAGCATCAGATATATCGTTGTTATTTCACAGAAGTTTCAAGAAAAAGCTCAAAGTAATTTAGTTGAAAGTTTGTTATAGACGACTATTGCAAAAATATTTAGCACTAGAAAAATGTATATACCTAAACAATGGTTTAGTGTATAAAACTATTCAAGATAAAATAATTTAAATATATAAAAAGCAAACATTATCCTAACAATTAAAAAATTGCGCAAACCATAACCGTTTATTATATCCACCAAGCAATGCCAACATTTTCGTAAAAAAGACCAAGCATTGAAAATCAAAAGTTAATTTTGCAACAAAGTGTTTCTAACTAAATTTAGAAATTTTACATTTCTAGCAAATAATTTAATCGTAAAAAAATGCTATCTTTTTCCTAAAAAGGATCTCAATTTCCAACCAAACCTGTTTTATTCAATAAATCTATCTATCTAAAAATAATTTTAGTTTTACCTTATTCTTTATTTATATATATAGTTTTTATACATACAAAAAAATATTTTTACCATTAATTTTCTAATTTTATTAGATTATAAACACTAATCACTTTAATTTAAGATAGTTTGTTAATCAATTTATAATAGCTACTTAAAAAATTACGATTTTTTTGAGCTCGCATCAATTTATTTTAGCTTATCAAACTTTATTGTACCAAAACTAGATTATGAGCTATTTTCTAGTTTTCACTCGAATAAACTTGATATGAATATCAAATATATTAACAAATATATAAACATACATATTTGATTCTTTAGAGTAAAATTATATATCCGAAAAAAATTTGCTTACTTCTTTCGACACGTACTTTATAATCCTATAATGTAAGATAACAAGTTTTATTATAGATAAAACACTTACCAAGCCAGTATTTTTCGCATTTTTTTGGTTGCACAGACTCACATAAAAACCCCTTTATATATTTATACAGACTGAATATGAGCAATGTAAGATACATCAATATTAGCATCAATCTATTTATAAGCAATTATTATATTTATTTAATATTTATTTATATATTTCTAGCAAAGTATTTTTGAATTTATGCAGGCCTTTTTGCAGGTTTAACTAAAATGAATTTAGTCTAAGAAACATACTAGATACTGATAAAGAAGTTGGTGGAATATGGATCAGTTTAGCTTTTAAATCTTTGCCTGTTGTTATTATTCATTAAAAATTGTTATACTAGCAGTAATCATAATAGTATTAGTTTATAAATATTTTTGAGTTGAACTACATATTAATGTAGTTCGATAAAACATTTTTTCGGTAAGAGTTTATTTCTGATGTTCTATTGTAAAATAAATCGTGTTCTACATAAGTTATAGATGTCAAAAAAAATTGCAAAAACTTTTAATTTTAACTACAGCATATAGATTTATAACTTAAGAGATCTTTTTAATTTTTTCTGATTTTTATCGATTGTTTAGAATTAAAAAATTAAATTAACATTTTTTTAAACTTTGAGCTTATAATTATTTTTCATTGTTTTTAAATACACTGGAGAATTTTTGATTGCTTGAAGTTTTCAGTTCACATAGCACAACTTTGAGGTTTCTAAATTTTGTTTATAAACGTAAGTGGTGTCTTTATAAAATTCAAGTGAAATCTTAATTGACATTTTATAAGATGAAACTAAAACGTCATAATTAAGTCAGGCTGGTGATTTTCAAGTTCATTATTGAAATCTTCTATTAAATTATGATTCAACCTTTTAAAAGAAGCGAAACTTGATGAGCTATACTAAAATACTTCGAACTTAACGATGTTCTTAAAAATAAAACAAACAAAATACTCATTGAAAACTTACGTCTTGTACAATTTAAAGTTTTAAGCAACTTCAGCTAATTATAAATAAAAAATACGTTTATCTCTTTCAGTTATAATTATTGAAACAATAATAATCAAACATAAATCTTTTTATAAAATAAACAAAAATATGCTAGTTATAGAGATTTTCCTAATTAAAATGCAACTAACAAATGCGGTTAAGTAATAAACACTTATTTATAATTTTAGCTGTCTCTGATAATGTCTGAATACTAGAACTAAATTAAATAAGCTAATATCTATCTGAATAGTTAATCTGTCAGCTGAAAATCATTTAATTAACTTATCAAATTTTTAAACAGTTTGACTAGAAGTTTGTTAAACTTACTGCGATTTTGACCACAAACTTACTGGCGAACACAATATTCAAAACCAAAATCTTGAACAAAAAAAAAACTTGAGTAAAGCTCACAACGGGGTGTCCTTCAACTTATGACGTCATCTCTCTCACTATCTTGTGTTATTCTTTCATCAGTTTTAATTTTGTTGTAAAAATTCAGAAGCGTTGATTTATCAGATTGTGGTGATAATTTTGTTCTTTTTCTTTTTCGATTTATTTTGTCATCCATAAAGCAGGATCAAAATTAAAAACATATAAAAAAGCTCTTAATCATCAGAAGTTAATGATCTCATCTCTTTCATTTAGTTTCCGTGACATAATGTGCTAAACATTTATAAAACGTCTAGCCACTTACATTGTACTAAACATTCTTATAATTTATCTGTAAGCAGTTTAAAATATTATGGGGAGTTCGTTTCAATGAGAAGATTAGAATAATTTGCCAAAACAATTTCAGTTTTGTTGATAAAGATATTTTAAGGATATTATTAAGAACATAAACAAATGTCTTAATTAGAAATCATAATTCTTTTGAAGTGATTCTAAGATAAGTTGGTACTCAAAAACTAAGATCTTTAAGTATATTATACGAAACCTTCTATGAAATAAAAGTTTATGCTTAAATAGTTTTTAGTTCACTTTTATTTTAAACAACTTTTGTTTAAGTAGATGAAAAAAACTCTATTGGAATTTCAGATGCTGTATGCGAAGAGACAATTCTCATATATTGCTAGAAACACAGCTATGTATTTCAATTACTTGGCTAGAGAAATCATAATAAAATCGTTAAAGGTCATTAAAATAACAAAAAAGTTTCTTTTGATAGGCTTTAAGTAGAAAATAAAAGTCACGTGGTTGCTGATATCAAGTTTTCAGCAACGATAATAAACATTTTAATACTTTGAAAGATAACTTGAAAGTTTTTTGAAAGCAAGCTAGAAAAAACTAATAAAATATTTTTTATGTCTAATATAAACATATTCTAATATAAATATTTAAAGTCTGAGTGGTCAATGTAGTTGTGTTACAAATCAAAAAACTACAAGTTTGCAACGAAAAGTTGAAACTAAATGCTGACAATAGTGATTGGCTTTAAAATATAAACTTTCAGCGATATTTATACAATTTTATATTTTTTATCGATTTATAGGAGCATCACTTACATTCATCAAAAGCTGATTACTCATCGAATAGAAATGTTTCTTTTAAAATGAAAAAATAGAAATGATTCAATTTCTTAGATTTCCAAGCTTCATTATGGCAAGAAATTACCAAGGGATTTTAAACATTTAATTGCTGGCTGCAAACTTGTTAATCATTGTCCATATGTTCAATATTGTCACAGACATCATTTATTTTAAAATATGATTATAATTGTTGACGCTAGATTTTTATTAAGGTAGCTTAATTAAGAAAAATTTAAGTGGATGTCACCTAAGCTTAAAAATACAAAAACGATTTAAAGATAAATTATAAATAATAAGTTAACTTTTATAAAAAATTAGATTCTTGATCTGTTTTTGTTGCTGATTGAATTATAGCTATAATTATCTATTATCTCAAATTTTTCGCAGCATCAAGTTCATTTTGAAAAAAAAATTTTTTTAAAAGCAATCTTTTTTAGGTATAAAAACAGGAATACAGCTTTTTGATTATAGAGATAGTTTATTTAGAACATTTTTGTTAAGATAATTAAATTTATCTTGGAAGAAATTCATTTAATTCAGTAAACAATAAATAATCGAGAAGAAAATAACCCATCTTACTAAAACTACATTACAAAGCAGAATAGGTTTTTTTTTTCAAGTTCAAACTTTAAAATTTGATAATTTTTTTACGAATTGATGATGTGTTATATTTTTATGCATAAATCTTTATAGGTCTGAAAAAAAATGTTTTGATTATAAACTATTTAAAGAAAATCTTAAAAACATTTTTGGAGAATTTACCAAAAGTCTTATAGCTATCGATGTTGTTTTAACATTTGAAATCAAATAAAAAGATTTAAAATAACCTTTGTACATATACCGATTACTTGAATAGTTTATTGTTACTGAATTAAATCCATTAAATGCTGGAATTTTATCTAGCTAATGTTAACATTTTTTAGTTGTTTTAAGAAATGGGAGTTGTTTTAAATCGGTTTCTAAAATTGAAACAACTTTCGAAATGAGTATTGATATGAGCTATCTGAGCAATTGATATATAACAAAAGATATCAAACTTAAGATAAGTTTCGCTATATCACATAAGTCTGCAAATGTTACAAGATAGCGAGCATAAAAGATTATTTACCACAACAAACGTTGTAGCTCATTATCATAAGCTCACCAATAATCTTATCGTTGTTTTAGTATATTTTTCAGAAACGTATTTGAAAAAAAAACATCATCACTTAAAATTTCAAATTGTTTAACTCAAGAGCTCGACTTTTTATTTTTTACTAAACTATACAATTAAAATAGTTTAAATAATCACATTAATATAGTACTAAATAAAATATAATCTCATTTTCAAAACTCATATATTTCTTAAAAATAAGAAACTAGAAAAACTCGTCTGTTTCATCCACGTTGAAAGCTTTTTTTTATATTGCTAAACATTGAAAGTTTTGAAAAAACCCAGATTTGCGAAAAAGTTGATATCCTCGGGCAAACTTCAGTGAAACCAAAAAATATAATTTAAATAAAAAGTTTCGACCAAAATTTAATTTAATTTATTTCAGGTATCAATTTTAAGTATAACAAAAATGTAAATACAGTTAGCAACCTTAATCTAATATATGAAATAAATGAATTATATGATATGCTATACAATCGCCTTAGAACTTTAGAATAACTATGTTCTAATTTTTATTTGTCTATTTATATATTATTAAGAAACATTCAAATAGAAATTTAAGATCAAAAAGTCATTATTATTTTCTTATTTTCTATTAATATATTCTAGCATATTTAGTAGTAGGTAATATAATAAGAATTTACTTACTTAAATACAAGTACTATTTATTCATTATATTTGCTTGAAATATATCAACTAAACCAACCTGTTAGTATGCTGTCGGGACTTTATCGATAAGATAGTGTTTTTAAATCTAATTTATATAGATCTATTTCTTTCAGTTTTTTTGTAGTTTTGTCTTTTACTTTTTCACTTTACAAAAAAAATTTAAAATAAAAACAATTAGATTTGATAGTTCTTCTGTATGCTTTGATCGTAAGAAATAATATTTCTAATAGTATTGTGAAGTCTACTTGAGAAAGAAAAATTCTAAATTCATTTTGATCTATTAACTAGAATTATATAGTTAAGAAGATAAATAAACTTTGAACTGACTTAGCACTACTCACCATTTAAACCTAGAAAAATTTAAATGAGATAAATATTTGTAAAAACATGAATTTAGCTATCATCTGTGCAGTTTACAAATTCGATATTCAAAATAACTCATTTCTAACTCCCTGAACTGTTCAAGAAATAAAACCAAATAAAAGTAGTTTTAAAAAACATTTTAAATAACTATAAAGGCAAATAATGGTAAAGGCACTGGTATTATTATCTGTTCTAACCTTTATTCTATTCAAGCCAAAGTTCTATCAATGAAGTATTATTTTGCTTAGTTATAATTAGTTTCTCTTTGATCTTTACTCCTAAATTAAAATAGACATTGGGCAGTACTATGAATGTGTTATTCATATTAATGCAAACAGCTGATTAAAATCAATTAAATTCATTAAAACGAATTAAGATTACGATAAACTTACAATACTTTTGTAAAAAATGTTTGATGATATTTGGTTTTTCGTAATTTTACAAGAAAAATTTATTTATATTACAAGTATGCATATATCAAGATTAACTACAAAATGTTTTACAATATTTTTAGATTTTTTATAGTTTTATTTTAATACAAAGCTTATAAAGTTAACATTTTTTATTGAACAACAATTTATTAATAGACAACATACAAACCAAGAATAGAATTTTTCTTCTGCACTAAATTGATATTCAAATTTTTGTATAAACTGCAGCTGACGACAAATTCATCACTTTTAAGTAGGTTTTAAAGACAACTAAATAGTTTTTAGCCAAAAAACGCTTATATATAAAAATTGTATGATCACTGAATAAGAAAGTTGAAAGTGAGGACAACTTGATAAAATCTAATAAAATTGAAAAAAAAGAATCTTGAAAAAATTTGATGATGTAAACTTCATGTTGCTATGTTTCTCAACTCAGCTTTTTTAAATCTTTTTTTTTTATAAAAAAAGCTAAAAAGGAGGAATTTGATCTTAAATAAGCTTTTAAAATCATCATTTATCTAAAATAATTTTTAAACGAGCTGCTAAACTTATTTCTATGCTGCTACCTGCTGCTGTCTCTTCCGCTACAACGGCGGACCATTCTTTTAGACAAATTATACAGAATGTGATTCCCCTGTCATCTTCTACCAGTCAGCGCCACCTCTTTTGTCATAGAACTTTATGAGGTACATTATGACTGATCTACTTCTTTTATGTACGCATACAGGACTTTGATTTTAATGGAGAGTAGTGTGCGCTGAACCCTTAAAGTCACCGATGCTTGGTGGTACTGCTAAGTGAGCTTCAGGTCAACAGATTGTAGGTTTTCTGTCTGGCTTTCTCTCATAGCCTTTGCTTTTCTCGAATTGACCATAAGGCAGTAGCATTATTTAGTCATAGCTAGAGAAGACACTTTCCGCAATGGAAGGGGGTTTTTATATACTAAGTATCTTCGACAACGAGGTGGAATTTGAGCCCACACGTGTACAACACAATGAATTAGCAGCTAACCGACTCAAAATTCAAATTTCATCTAAACCTTATAATATAAACGTATAATGAATCGTGCCACTCACCTGTAACTCAGTATTTTTTAAGTTTTGGAAACTTCAGGACCGAAAATAAAAGCTGGTAGGTAAATAACTACTTGACGCTATGCTTCAAATCAATAAATACATTCTCATGACAAGTTTCTTAGTGCGTTTTCAAAGTAGGCAAAATTTATTTTTATTGTGTTGACCTTGTAATTTGTTTATTAAAAAATAAAACATAAAACTTTTTGACTACGCATGCAAATATTTTACTATCAACAACTTAAAAACCCCTTTCATTTATCTTTTCATATTTCTTGTTTAAAAGCAAAAGTTTAGAAAATGTAATGACTCTTTTAAAATAACTTTTTTGGTAAACATGCTATACTGAATCAAAAGATCAAAAATAAAACTATTAGAAAAGCTAGCTTTATATTTATCAAAAACATGTTTCATATAGTATTTAAAAATAGTAATCATGATTCAATTATTCTTTGTTTAAATATCATAACTTTATCTATTTTATACTGTACATTTTTTCTAGGAATATATCTATAGACTTGGTTCTTACAAATAAGTTATGAGTCAATTTATATGAGAGTAGTTTGCATCTGACAAAAGCCTGGAGCTTTAAATATTTCCTTTATTCTTGCTATATTCTTTTTTCAAATTAACCTTTAAAACGTTTTATGAATTTCGATCAGCATTACTTTAGATTAAACTCTAGGCCGACACATTTATAACGTTTTGTTATACCTAACTGTTTTTAAACTAGACTAGAAATTTAATTCAAAAAGTTAAATCATTTAGCCAGAATGTTTAACAATTATTCTATAATTCAAATTTATGTATAAAATGATTTTTATCAAATCAATTGTATATTTGTTGTAAAATCGATATAAAAGATACAAAAAATAATATTTTTATATATTAATGCATATGTTATATATATATCATCTTTTTGTGACCAATCACTAAGAATTTAGAAATCTTCTATATTAGAAAGAATAACGTATTCATAATTATCTATACTCCACAAACTTTATCTTTTATTACTTAAAAGGCACACTGTAGGTTAAACTAAGAAATTAAGCATTGAATATTTAAAGTTCTACACAGTTCCAAAATTATCATTCAACATTTCTGTATGTGTTTGGTTTTAAAAATCCTTTAATACTGTTAAAATACTTTCACAGCTTAAGAATTAGCTATTGTTATCAAAAACTGACAATAGTGTATAAGCTGTGATCATTGTTACCCTGGGTCATGTAAGGATACTCTGGTAAGGATTGGTTTGTAACAAAACTATTGATTTATTGTTAAAAAGTGAAAAACAGTTGACAACGCATAGCAAAAATTGATTTCAAAAAGCAGTCGAAAACCTAAATCTTTATGCTTACAAAAGTTATAGATTATATTGAATGATACCTGTGAAGTTAAAAACTCGCCTCTTTATTTTTGTACAACCTTATGAAATTAATCTCACTGCAGTCTAAAACTTAAAAAGAATTAATTTACAGAAGTAGATATGAACTATATATATTTAGTCTAGTTGATTTCTTAAAACTTGATTCTAGATAATGTGTGAAACTGAATAAAGCTGAATAAAACACTTTATAAAAAGCTTTAGGAAATTAACTATGTTCAATTCATTTAGCAGACAAAATTAAACTTTGGCTTAAAGTATTAACAAAGCTATTTCAAATCTCTTTCGAAACAAAAAAGTTTACTGAATTAATTTAACACCGTGAAACTTGAAACCTTCAAGACAACAAAACTAATAAAAATAATTTTGATCTTATGGTGTGTATACGCTCATTAAATTATTCTTTGTTAAAGTTAAAGAAAACAAACCATTTTTGCAATATATTAAAATAACTTGCAAAAAACTGTTCGGTCATTTATTTTAAAACTCAAAATATAAATACTTATTTTTAATGCGCGTAACTTTTAAAGACAATAAAGAAAGGGGGTTTTATAAACTTTCAGTGCAGTTTTTCAGCTACTTGAAAAAATTAAACGATAAACGATTAATAATTATTAATTGCTATATTTTTTAATTGCTAACCAAATATTAAAGCTAGTAATTATATATACAAAAAAACAATTGACTATGCTATTTTTATTGCAATTTATTGCTGAACAATTTTGTCATTAAATTGTTGACAATATCAGTTTTATTTATTATAGCTTACAATTCAATACTGTTTTTAACAATTGCATCTTGTGGTATGAGTGACTATGAAATTTCCACATATGCTGGTAAAGTAAAGCTAGCTTTTGCTGTAAGTACAAAATTTTAATTACTAATAATTACTATGAAAATAATAAAATATTATGAAAATTATAATTTTTGAAAAACTATAATAATTTCGGATAGTTTTTAATGTCAATTTGTGTCATTTTAGCTTTTAATGAATCATTTTTTTCACCATTTTCTTTTATTTAGTTAAAATCTTTTATCTTTTAATAATTAAACTGGTTATTTTTATTATATTATAATAAAATTTTCAAAAAATTTTATTAAAATAAAAAATTAGAAAAGTAAAAAAATAAGCTAGAAAGCCTTTTAAAATGTACACCTTATTAGTTTGATATTTCTTATAATTTTAATTTTTATATTTTTATCAATTATAGAAAGAAAAGAAAAAAGATGAAGAAAAATGGAATAAAGCACTTGGAATAGAAAAACCAAGAAGTTTATTTGATGATAGTTCAGATTTAGAAACTATCTCATTTAGAAATAAAAATAAGGTTTATATTTATCTATTTGTTTATTTATTACAATAAATGTGAAGGATGGTACCTGAAGAGAACACCTCTCACTAAAACACACATTCTCACAAATGATATCTATTTAGTCAAAAATATAGAAAGAAAAAGATGCAACACATGGCATTGTCGTAGTTTCCATACAATATAACAGTGAACAATTTTATAGAATTATAGTAACATTTAAAAAAAAAGGAAAAATTCAGACTTTGTTGGCAATCAGTTTCAGAGACATTAAAGATGATGACATTGTTTTCTCTGTCTTTACTGTCCAAAGTGAGTTTTTTGTGCGTTTTGGTGACTTCCTTGGCAAGAAGCTGCACCATACTAGCATTTTTGTCAGAACCAGAATCACCGACCACCGAGGCCCATGTGACTGATTTCTTTGTAGAGGCATCCAGTTCGTCCATTGATTTAGACAAACTAGAAATTTTCTCATTGATCTTGGCAACATCATTGCCAATTTCCGATTTAAATTTTGCTAATTCAGCGGATATAGATTTGCTGATGCCGGATAATAGGTTTTAATTAGAATTAGATGAGGGAGCTGTTGTGTCCATGGTTCTACATTTAATGCAGAACCATTTAAATTCCATTTGCTTCATTTGGTTGTTACCAAATGTTTCTTAAATTTTTTTGCTCACATCACTACAGGTGAGATGAAACCAGGAGAGGCATTTAATGCATTCTGTTGCCAGATTTTCACCATAGCAAATTTTATTGCAGGATTGGCAATTGCCATTGCAATTTTGTTTTGATGAATTTGGTTTATCAGAATTTTTCTTTACATTTGAACATAAGGTCTTGCCACTTTTATTTGGGTCCACCATAGTTTTTACAATATTGTCAATTCAATCAAGTGTTGTCTTTTTACTGTCAACTATTGAAATTGGATGAAAATTATTCAAATAGAATAAATTTTTCAAATAAATTTCAATAAATTTTGTGAAGTTTGTATAAAATAATAATCATAATGTGAAATAGATATGTTTTGAAGCAATAGTTTAACCAAATGATTGTTTATAGAAAACATTTTTCTAAATTTTTCAGAGAGAATCAACATTTTGTGAAGAGGGTTTTAATGTTTTACCAGATTCATCTAACAACTTGAAATTATTAGCTGCAAAAAGGTTTGCATAAATTTATATTTTACTTTTTTTAATTTTTTGTTGCCTTTACAACTAATCATCTCAAATATATTAAATATAATTGTTTCTTACTTAGCCTTTTTAATTTTTTATAGCTTTGATATAAAAGTAAAAATACTTTATTTCTTCATAGCGTCCAAGATACATCTGGAGCATCAGACAATAAGGCATCTTTCGCTGCTTCTTTGATAAAAAAAACTCCTCCAGGAGTAAGTGATGATGAAGATAAAGTTGATAGAAGATCTGAAGAACAGGTTTGGAAGAAGTTAGAAATATTTTGTTAAATTATTGCTTTAATTGTTTGTTTAGGTTTTGCAACCTAAAAATCAGTTGGATTTTGAAGAAGAAGTAATAGAAAATGAAATGATAGAAAGAGCTTCAACAAAAGATGTTGAGCAAAGTCATCATTTGAATGATGCCACTAGAATATATAATAACCTAGACGGAAGTTACATTTCAAACAAACACAATGAAGTATGCTAAATTAGATTTTTATTATTAACCTCATAAATGGTTTTTACAGGAAGATTTTGATGAAACAAATAAAGAAAATAATTCAACTCTTGAAATTGATAGTTTTGTGATGATGAAGGAGCGAAAGAAGTTGACATTTTCATTTCAACAAGAAAATGAGAGGTAGATATCAAAATTGTCTGTGGTTAATTTTTACAAAACGTTTTTTACCAGTGAAGAAAACACATCATCATGCAAAGGACCTCTTTCTGATTCTTTAGTTCATAAAAGTCCTCTGAGAGTAAGTGATGATGAAAATAAAGTTGATCTAAGATCTGAAGAGAAGGTTTGGAAGAAGTTTGAAATATTTTGTTAAATTGATAATTATTGCTTTAATTTTTTCATCAGAATTTATCTTTTCAATCCTCGAATCATTCGGTTTTTAGGAAGCCCCTACAAGTTATAGAAAATCAAATCAAGGATGATAATTCAAAAATAGAGAAGCAAAAGAAGCTAACAAAAAGATTTGTCAACTTTAAAAGGTATAAATTTCAAATATATCACCGAAATTGAATTCTGAAACTTTTGTTTTCGAAAAGAAACTGTCAAATGCCATCCAGTGTTACAGTCAGAAAAAAGAGAAGAAAGTTGAAAGGGTCGAAGATGGGCCACAAGTTTTTATGGACCAAGGACAATCTCGTTCCTACCTTTGATACCAACATAGTATTTGGTGACCTCAAGTTTCTTACACAAGTGTCCGATTATCTATACAAAGATCAAGACCAGCAAATTCTGCAATCGACCCCCTGTCCAAAATCTAAAAAAAATCCAACTCTAATCGACTGTTCACCAGTTGTTATGCCAACATTGATGTCAACACCACAAACCAGTCATCATCTAACAATCTCACCACAAGAGGACGAGGTAGGACTCAACTACATAAGAGCAATTAACTGAATGATTTTGTTGGCTCCTTTTTTTAAAGTTGGACGGTTTGCAGAATTCAAACTTGTGTCAGAAATCATTTGTAAGTAGAAACCTGATTTTCATCAATCTTTTTTTGTGATGTCATATTAGAGAGTAGTAGAAATGAAATTCTGTAAAAATGTGACTTTTATGACTTTAAAAAACGATACATATAAAACGAAATATGTTATATGCTGACAAGTTTGATGAGGTATTAGGAAAATAGAAGCTATTTTTTCATCCACAAGTATCAATTGATAATTTATTTATTTTTAGAGTTTATTTGATCCTGCAAAACTGAAAGGAAGAAGAAACACCCAATTGATTCGAGGAAAGGTTTTGGAAGAATGTAATCAGAATGAGACGGTTAATTTTGAAGTGATGTTCTCAAAAATGTCTTCTGATAATTGTAAGAAATTAGGTGAAGGCGTTTATGGAGAAGTTTTTCGTTGTATCAACGAAGATGATCAAACTATCGCACTTAAGGTTTGTTGAAAGCAAATTTTACTTTTTAATTTCTAATTATTTTATTATTCAGGTGATTCCAATTGAAAGTAGAGAGCTAATCAACAATGCCATTCCAAAACGTTACTCTGAAGTACTACCGGAACTTCTTATTTCTAATGAACTTTCTAAGTTATCAGATGACAATTTGTCCGTCTACACCAAAAGTTTTATACAAGTTTTCAGGTTTGATCAATTTTGATATTTAATCAAACAAGATTTATTTACTAAGAAAATGATATTAACTTTAGAGTTCATTGCATTCATGGGCGATACCCAAAGCCATTACTAAAAGCATGGGATCAATTTCATGAAGAGAAGACGTCTTTAAACGATAGACCAGTATTCGGAAACCGACAACTTTATATAGCATTTGAATACTGCGATGGTGGTATTGATATAGAACACTTTCAATTTAACAATGCTGGTCAAGTGAGTTAAGTCACCAAATTGACATAGTGGTGGTAGATGGTTTTGTTTCTAGGCGATCTCAGTTTTGCATCAGATAGTTTCCGGTCTTGCTGTTGCCGAGGAAACATTACAATTCGAACACCGCGATCTTCATTGGGGCAACATCCTTGTATCTACGTCAAATGTACCACAAACTATATCTTATTCACTCAAAAACAAGAAGAACTCGATAAAAACTCAAGGCTGCAAAGCTAGTATTATCGATTTTACTTTATCGAGGTTCACTAGAGGTAGATGGTTTTTTGACGATTAATCAACTAATCTTAAATTAAATACACGAAAGTTGTTATAAAGCTCTTAGTGTTTGTTTGTCATTTTCAGGTTCGATTTCTTTGTATCAAGATCTGGCGAATGATCCAGACTTATTTACTGGTGATGCGAAGGAAGATTATCAGTTTGAGATCTATCGAATGATGAAGACAGAACTTGATAATGATTGGTCAAATTATAAGCCTAAAACGAACGTCTTTTGGATTCATTATCTTGTTCACAAGTTTTTAAATGAAGTATGAATATTTTATTTAAATATCAGTTTGATTTAAATTACTTTTTTAATTATGATTAAATCTTACAATAAAATTGTTTAAAATAATCATTTTGTAACAAATGTAATTATCAGGTGAAATATAAACTACCAAACAGCAAGCTTCATCGCAAATCAATGTGTGCCCTCAGAAAATTGTCACACTGTGTTTTAAATTATTCTTCTTCTTTGCAGCTTCTTAGAAATGATTTATTTTCAAAATAAACTGTTTTTATAGAGAATTTCTTTAAAACTTTTATTTGTACGATTCTTTCAAGCTATTATCTACAAATGTTTATTGTAGTAATACACCAAACTTGATTCGATCTTCGTAGTCATCTCATCTAAATCTGAAACCTTTTGAAGTTTGAAGATGTTTCTCATGAATCGGACTGAAAAATAATCGAAAACGTTGTTTACATTATTTTTAATAAAAAATATTTTAAATTGTATTTCTGAGAATTTTTATGGCAATTAATAAAAGCTTACTTTGGTATATAAGTTAAAGGAAATAAAGGGCCATCTTTATAGTAAAAACCTCGACAAATCATAGATTTATCCCAATAAAATGCTTTGTACATTGATTCTTCTAATGGCTGTGTTTTCACAATTCTATTCTTCCAAGGAACTAAATTTTGTAGAAAAAAATATAAACATCATTCTGTTTTGTGCTTTATTATTGTTTTTTTATGTTCTTGTTATCATTGTGTCGGTGATTTTATTCAGTGCAAAAATTTTTTTAAATTTGTCGTTAGAATTTAAACTAATTTATGACAAAATTTTGATTCATCGACATCTAATCTTTTAATTAAAATTTCATCTTGAAAAAAAGTAAAGAAAAAAAAATACTGACCTATCCCAGAAGCCGGCTTACGTTTTGTTTGCCACAGTTTATTCACCCACCTAGGTTGTAGCTCGCTAGAACACTTTTCAAAAACTTGTAAATACATGTGAGGTTTAACATCAAGGTATTTAAGATGGGAATTTCGTTGAAGAATATTTATTGCTGTAGGTTCAGGTGCTTCCATTCTAGCCCACAACCGTCTATCTGCTGAACTTATCGATCCATAATAATATTTTTATATCTTTTCAAATCTAACAACTTACTTTCACAATTTGTAGGAAAATTTTCTCTATACAAACTTTTTAGCTCCTCGCCAACAACAAGTTGATCCATTTCTTGGGTTAAATTAAGATAAACATCACAATTATCATATCGCCAGCTAGGTAGAGATGCATTCTGTGAAATTCATCAACTAAAATGTAGTAAATGTTGAGGTTCTATTCAAACCTTTTTAATATCTGGAAGTTTTGTTGGTACTAAATTGACATTTGCTATTTTATCATTTGCAGATTTGATCTGGTCGTTTTGTGTGCAGTTTTTCTGTTGCAGTTGTTGAAACCGATTTTTATTTTTCTTATCTTCATCAGTTCTTTCTTCGATGACTTCATCGTTACTTGTTTTAAGGCTTACTTCTACAAAATTTACAAGATTATTGTAAAATTGTTCTCGACAAAAAAAAGAAGTCATTACCAGGAAACTGATTTAACTATTTCTAATATGTATTTGACATTTAGGCAAAAAGTAAATTCTTAAACACTCACTACGTTTTTTTACAGTTTCTAGATTCATGTTGAGTTATCTTATTACTTAAATATTATTAGATCTGCTGATATTTGCTGGGTTAACTTTTTTAATCGTTTAAAATAATTATTACATCACAATCAGGTTACACTTCTATTCATTAACTGCAATTCAATTCATTAACTACCGAGTGACTTAATTAAAAAATAAAATATTAATAATTAATATTATTGATTAGATAAAAAACTTTAAAAAGTCACCCATATTTTACAATTTTTCTCAGTAGAATCATAACTTTATCATTCATCTGTAACTAAAAATATGTGTCCCATCAGAGTGTTGCATAAACATCTTTGTAACCATATAAACAAGATCACAGTGGTAATATAAAAATCTTCAAGATATATAAAATAGAATATCAGTTTTATTGAAGTTATAACCGAACATCTTTAATAAATCGATCAAGTTGATGAAAACTTAAAGGGGGATTTATTATAGTTTGCTTTCACATATTCATATTTACTATCTGTCACTCTTTATCTTACTATCTTCTACTTTTTATAATTTTCAATTGCTAAATCATTTCGTTTATAAAGACAGAAATAAATTGAAAGGCTCCACAACAACAATATATTTTATTATCATATCAAACATTTTTTTAAGTTTCTAAGGATACGATAATTAGACCGAAGTTTTCAAGAAAATTCATCTCTTCATTCATCTTTCTTCAGTTCCTTTAATCTGCGTTCTTGAGCACTTTGCATTGTACCAGCTTCGACTATGTCTTTAATGATGTCATTGTGACTGGATGATATCGTTTCTCGGACGACCTTAGCAAACTAAAGTACTTAGGCAGGCTGACAAATGTTTTGCTCATGGTCATCTACATGCTACTTCTACAAAATTTTCTTCTAGATTTATTAAAACTGTTGTAAGATTCACTCACCTTCAACAGTCTATTACAGAGTATTACTTTAGTTAAAATATTTATGGTCCTAAGAAGAAACACAAGCATATATGTATGGTTACTTTAACATCTTCTTAAAGCTTCAGTCTATATTCTAGTATCTTTTAATAAACTAAAAAAATCTTCTGTAAATTAGGAAAAAATTAAGAAAAATAATTTTAAAAGTTTTTTTGAAGATTACTGATTGAATTTTTGAAAAATTTATCAATTCTTTTTTTCAATATCTGTACGATTAGAAAATTTCAATTTAAAATGTTTTTTTTTACAAATTATTATCATCAGTTTAAACAGAAATCCCTTCAACTTAAATTTATAGATGCAAACTTTTAAATTTTCTACAAAAATAGGTTTTTAGAATAACCTGTTATAATATCACTTAAGGTGGGTCAAAAACTATGTTGACAACTAATAAAGTTTATCTTGATCACTGAAGTCTGATTTAAACATCATCTTAGATAACTCTAAAACTGTAACTGAAATAACATTTATCTTAGTTTAAAATGTTGATGCATGAGATAGTGTTTAAAGCATAAACAAAAAAACTTCAAACTGATTTTGATGTAGAGATAAAAGTTTATAAACCCAAATTTAAGTTTGATTCATTACTGTCAATCAGACTATCTGCAAATAAAATTATCTGTAGTAACGTAGTTAACATTTCTTACTTCTAGTTCCAATTATTTAATTAAAATGCAAACTCATATCGACGAATTATAAAAAAAATGTCAAATTATTAAAAGCTTCTACGGGCAAAAAATTAAAATCTGTAAAACATAGATAAATTTATCTCTAGTCTCTAAGACCGTTACCATTTGAAAGTAAAGTAAAGTGTTGAAAAACATAAGAAACAAAAATAAATAAAGCGTAAGAAATAGTTACATTTCTTAAAAATATATAAGTATAATTAGCTTTTTATATTAAGTATTTTTTATTGTTTATAAATTCTTTCATGATTTTATTCGTTTTGTTGATATGTGGTTTGTGCTAAATCCATTGTAATGAATTCGTCTAACTAGCTGTAGAATATGATTCGACTGAGTCTACAAGACACAAAAAAGTTAAACTATTTTATCCAAAAAATGCATTGAAACATTGAGTGATGTAAAAGTCGAAGTGAGAGTAAAAAGAAAAAAGGAAAATTTAAAAAATACTCGGTTGAAAGTTTGAGATTGAACAAAGTTTAAGATTTAAAGAATGAATTATAAAGTTTTTACCTTAGTAGTTAGATACAAAAAATTAAGTTAATTAAGATTAGAAAGTTACTTTTGTTTCATTCATTGTATTAGAGTGTAATTTGAAAAAAATGAATTTCTTTTATTAGTATTGTCTGGTATTATGTTTAGTTCGTATGAATAGATTCTGTGACACTTTAAAAAATCTTTCACTTGACTACTCATGTGTAACAATTGTTTGATAAAATTTCTTAGTTGTAAAAAAGGTTTATTAACATGTAAATAGTGTACTTTGTAAGTATAAATTTTTCGTTTTTGTGTCGTTGGTATTAATTAGCAACTTGTAATTACCAAATTTATAAAGAGAGTTGACCATTTTTAGATTATTATGCAGTAACAACTTATAAAACTCAAACAATTTTTTAATGATGTTTTTTTTGAGAGATCTGATCTTTACCAAATTATTTTTCATTATCTATATTACTGATATAACTAAAGGTAAGAAATTTTTTTTCTAAAAATTTTTCCTCATTTATTGTTCACAATAAATGAAGTTAAGTTTAAGTACTATATGACATTTTTTCAAATCCATCTCCCTGCGGCTATTACCAAGTCAACAAAAGAAGAAACAAAGTCGAACAAGCAAAAGTCATCTCCACTATCTATACTTATTTGATTAAATATGCAGTCTAGCCAAATGAACAAGTGTAAAAAATATTCTTAGGCATCAGACAACATTTTTTTCAACTAGAACCTAAAATTTCTAACTAGTTGCCTTTTTCTAAATTTACACGAATAAAACTAAATCGTGAGACAATCCATTTTATCTTGAAAACTTTTTACTGATTTCGAGTCTTTTATATCTTATTTCAACAAAAGCTACTTCTAGAAGTTATTAGAACTTCAACAACAAACTGTTTCGCTCATCACGTTTCAATTTGTTTATTTTCTACCAATTTTTAAAATAACGTTTTTGTGGGCAAGATTATTAGAACCTCTCCGGAAAACTGAACTATTTGTCTTGATACGCATGAATACGCAATAAAGCTATAAAGAAAATATAAGACCAGGAAACCATTTTAATCAGGCCCTTTAAAGATTGTTGTCCAATCATTAACAAGCGTTAAACAAATTGAAGAAATATCGAACCTTTTGAATACCTGGTTGAAATGTACAACAAAAAAAAGGACAACTTATAAAGGACTACATTTTTGATATGCTCACATTCTTATAGAATCAATACCAGTGTGTTCAGCTGAACTTACAACTTTTAATTGGTTTTCTGATTGTAATACAGTCATAAAATTTCCCAGCTAAATATGGTAGTAATTAATCAATAAACTTATATATAACTTCTTTAGAATATAATTCCATAGACAACGTGTATGACACTTGAACCTATAAATCTTCTAGTCACGCTATTATAGCTTTATACAACAATATTAAACACAATTAAAACCGCGATGAGCTAATGTAATTCTTTTCTACGAACAAACCACCCAAAAATACTTTTATACAAATTTGAGAAAATTAGTTTCTAATTTGAGCTTATTTATCAATCTTGTTGTTTTTCAGTGACTTCAAATGTCATGAGATGTGTGGAATGCAATGAAGGTCAATTTTATTGTGAAGATGATTGTACCTGTCATGATATTTCGTACCGTTGTGACGGTACTATTGACTGCAAAGACAAAAGTGATGAAATAAACTGCGCTCTCAAATTTGGTAACTCAATGTTTTAGGTTAAAAGTATAAAATGAGAAATTTAGCATTGGAACTAAATTTTCTTTTTCGAATTGCATCTTTTTTATAGATTTATGTTAATTGTAGTTTTACAATTATTATAATCACAACAAGCGAAAACATGATAGATAATTGTAAATTAAAAAAAAAACACAATTCGTTAGCTCGCGTTATCTTTAATAATTGTAAAACAAGTATTTTTGGTTTTGTAAAATTACTATGTTAATTAAACATCTTAAAAATTAGTACCCTGTTAATACCAACTTAAATACCACAGTTTGTGTTTGGCAAAAAGATTTTTTTTAGTAAATTAAGCATTTAATGGTTGATTAACAAAAATAAATAAAAAAAGTAAAATAAATTAAACTCACAAACTTATATGAAAGAACTATAGTAAGTTTTATTAGCTCAATTTTAAAAGAGCTTAAGAATATGAATCATATAATTTAAGTATTATTACATGTTGGTCTATATTTTGCTACACATTTTTATGTAGATTTTTCTGACCAAATAGTTTATGGTTTCAAATGAATTTTGATAAGCTTGATAAGCATTTCGAAGCGATGTAAGGCTTGATTTATTTAAATTTTTATATGACAGGCGATGAAAAAAGTAATTTATGTGGCCCATCTGAATTCAGCTGTGGAGGCTTATTTTGTATAAGGTTATCTGATGTTTGTGACAATGAAGATGATTGTGGTGATGGTGAAGATGAGTTAAACTGTGGTAAGTTTTTTTTTTTATGATTGATAATTGGAGCAGGTGAAAATGTTAATTCATACAATTTTGTTTTTTTTTTAATGATGAAAATATATTTTAATTTATTTGTGTCGACGTTTTGTCAAATCCTTTTTATATTTTAGTTATTCCACGACTGAAGTTTAAGCTTAACTATTTCTTATTTTCTCAGCTGACAACTCTAATAAAAAATAGTCCTTATATTTAAAGACGTTTATTTATAACATCTTATAAATTAATATCTTATATCATTCAAATAACTGATGTACATGGAAACTGCATTATAAATAAAACTTTCAACTGTTTTCATTTCAAATACTTTGTTTTTATCAAATAGTATATTTTGCAGTATTAATCATTAATTTTTTTGCTTAAGAAAATAATCGTTTTAAAACGAGTACCGCTTAGCATATTATAGTATTGATTTTCTACTTTTATGCTTCTGTACTGTGACTGTAATACTTTTATTTTATTTGATATTTATATATATCTTCTTACATAATCAGCCATACATAATCAGATTGTTATATATAGAAATACTCCTCTAGTAGACAGTCTGTATATGCTTGGATAAGTAGTATAAATAAACTAGATTTGTTTAGTTTTATACTAAAATCACCCGGCAAAACGATAAAAGTAAACTAGATTAATTTCTATTCTAAACTAATCCGCACTTAACTTTAGTTCAAATTATTCTAGAATAAGTAAGCTTTTGATAATAAAAAATAATTATCCTACAAGTTTGATAAATCTTGTTAAAATGACTTCAGACAGATAGAAAAAATTTACAAATCTTCTAAACTT
Source organism: Pegea sp. RAD2-039 (assembly GCA_034620365.1). Lineage (NCBI taxonomy): Eukaryota > Metazoa > Chordata > Thaliacea > Salpida > Salpidae > Pegea > Pegea sp. RAD2-039. The sequence goes on from JAQGEQ010000043.1 coordinate 1,221,308, forward strand.
ATTTGAATGCCAGCTAATAACATTTTTAAATAAATTGTTTCACGACTTGTTGTGACAGCAAAGTCTAAACATAAATTTTGAAAAATCTCAGAAAGCATTTCGTAAATCACTAATTAAATTTCATCTTTGAAATTAATTTTTTAAGCGATTTGAACTCTATCAGATCAAAACAAAAACAACGTTTTAAAATAAAATGTTGTTTATGAGATTGTTTTTTAAATTAACTACATCCAATTTTTATCGGAGGTTATTTGAATCATCTTTAATTTTTTTTCTCATAGTCAAGTTATTTCAATATGTAAGTTGTACATATAAGATACTAATTCAATATTCACTGCATAATATTTGATCTGAATATTTTGTTATTTAATTTTCTTTTAACGGAGAAAAATGTTTCATTAGTATATTTAAAAACTCAGAAAGAAATGATAAGCTTGATGATTAATTAGATTAATAAGCTTGAGTTAACAAATCTCAGGTTACAGGACTTGAAAATGATCATACTAAAAAAAACTTGAAAAAAGAAACTTCGCTTTCAAGCTTTTTGTGAAATTCTTAACTAATGAAAAAATATAAATCTGCATATAATAATAAGTACACGTAGCTATATATTTACGTCTACAAATCATTTTACTTCGAGTATAAAGCAAGTTTAGAGAAGATTGTTGTTTTTAAAATCACAAAGTGTGAATATTTTATGAAATAACTTCTTTTACTTGTAGAAAATCAGTGTTCAAGTGATCAGTTCACATGTAAGAATGGACAATGTGTTTCTCTACATTCATATTGTGATGGAATCACAAACTGTGGAGATGGAAGCGATGAACTTTCCTGTCGTAAGTGCAAAAACCAACTTAATAAAGCGCCAATTTTGTCTAATTACAACTTATTAAACTTACACACTTTTATTTGCTTTCATCAAATCAAAAACCTATTTTACAGCTAAGTATCAAATCTGTGACAGCGGTGAAACTCCTTGTCGAGATGGCACATGTATCATGGATGAATGGTATTGCGATGGAGACCCTGATTGCGCTGATCTTTCAGATGAAGAAAGTTGCGGTTAGTTGTGGTTTTTTTGAAGATGCTTTATAAATATGAGTTAAAATCTTAAGAAAAAACTGAGTCTTACATCTTTAACGAGTTTAAAAAGAACAATTACTTAATATAATTTTGTAGATGATTATGATAAAAGTATGCAGTAGGTTTACAACAGGAATCAATACTAATAGCAGATCTTGTAGAAGATCAAAACTTATCTTATTTAAGTAGCTCTATAATACCAACAGCTAACCAAGACTTGATGATATTTTCAAATAAAACTATCAACTAAACTAAGTGTAAAGGTTAATTTGTGAAGCATCTTGTTTGATAAATTAAATCTAACAGAACAGCTTTAAAGTTCTTAGTTAAATCTTCATTTTTTATTTTTATGTGGAATTTAAACATGTTAGATGCGGTTGACCAAAAGTAAAAGGATTTGTAAAAAGGTTTCATAGTACTATCTGATGTGGTAAATCTAGCGATAAAATCAAACAGATAAAAATACAAACGAGTTTATAGCAATTTTTATCAATAATTGTATACATTTTCAAGTACGCCAGTACCGTAGTGAAAATCATTATTACTAAAAGTAAATTGTATTTCTTTTATTAAATTAGAATCAATTTTTATTATAGTAACAAAATTTAAATGCAATTTTAACTTTTTAAACTTACCAAAAAGATAATTTATTCAATATTTGTTTGTACCACAAGACAAGCTTTTACACTGTCGAATGTTTCTAAGAGTAAAAATTCAAAATAATTTCAGATGAGGAAGCAAGATAATAAAAATTGCCATAAATTACCAAGCTGAGCCTGCTTCTAAAAATCAAAAAATATTTGCTTGAAGATGTTATTAGTTTCTTGCAAAACTTTCATTTTATTGCTCAATTATTTTCCAGACAGATACCTTAATAATATTTTAGTTTCTATTCTAGAGTAACGATGATAATAGACGACTAAGTAATAAAAAAAGATAAATGAATTATTAAAACATTCTCACAAAGGTATATAACTAAAATACTTTATATGTCATAAAAAGTTGCAACACCTTCTCATGGTTACTTTGGTTTTTAAATTTTTTTTCTAAGTATATATTGGTTTTACATATACAAATATGTTGCTATCTTTGATAATTTTAGATATTAGACACTAGCTTAGATTTACAAAATATAGCTTAAGTCTAAGCTTTTTAAACCTATATAAAAAATTCTCTGGCATTGCATATTATATTCTCTCTTTAACTTTATTTTTTTTCTTATAAATTATTTGTTTACATTATCCGTTATAAGTGTTTCAAAGTCAAAATTCAAAGTTAAATAAACTTTATATTTTGCATACTCTTGATAATTTATACAGTCTTTACTCTAAACTCTGTGACTGTATTTGATTAGTGCGAATAATAATATTTATATTACTGTCAATTATTCATTGATTTCAGGAATAAGAACAATATTATGCACCGATAGTCAATTTGAATGTGTTTCTACAAAAATTTGTATTTCAATTCAACAAAAATGTGACGGACATGCAGACTGTAGTGATTCAAGTGATGAAAAAGACTGTAGTAAGTTTTATTCATTTTAGTTTAAAAGTTTGCACAACAATTATTTGTAACCAAAACTAATATTTATGAATGCAAGTTTGGCAGCTGATATCAGCTATGATTTGTCATATCTACAAGACCTGTTAAAACGCAACGTACAGCACTAAGATGTATTTTAAAAAGTCAATTCAGCACCTTGATATGTAAAACCTTTTCGACTAACAACACTAAGCCAAGCAAAGCTTGTTTTGCAGACAAATCTTGCGCTTGGTGGCTGAGGGTGCCTAGAAGATGCGCAACTGTGCACAGCCAGCTTGACAGCTCTTAGTCCAGCAAAATATGAAAACACTTGCCGTGCAGAAAAGTCACGGGCACTTTTTTATATAGGATGCCTAAAACTCTACTACTTTTAGCAGCATTTAACAAAATGTAAAATACAGTGTATATAATTTTCAAAAATAATTTAACTCTTAAATAGTTATCCACTTTATTTATTGACGAAAATGACTCTGAAAAGACTTCTGATATTTACTTGCCACTTTAGAAAGAACCTCAATTTAACTTTTGATTACCAACAGATTTTCTAATATTATCAGAAACCTTAAATATAGAACAAACATGAATTTAAGGTCAAATTAGTTCGCTAATGTAATATTTCTTTTAAATGTGTTGTTTTTATCTATAAATTTGGAATTTGCTCAACGCAACACTGCTTTTAATTTTTCATTATGTAATCACGCAGCAAAAATTCCATTCATTAGGCTATCTTCAAAATATTCAACAGTAGTACTGAGTAGAAAATAAAAGTTCAATGTTTTTCACTTTAGTTCAAATCAGTGCTTTTCAACAAACATTTTTTAACAAAAAACATTATGTGTTGACAGCGTTCACTTAACAAGTTGCTAATTACTTTTTATTCAGTAACATTCTTTTTGATTATTGGACATATTTTCATTATTTTGAGCTCAAGTGAAGCAATTAAAAATTATACTAAAGAGTATACTGCACTTATCAACGGTTAATATCCAGCCTATTGTAAAACACAAAAGTATTTGATAACAATTTATAAATGGAGAAATGATTTGAACAAAATTATCAAATATATTGTTCATCAGAGCGTTGTTCGTAAAATCTGTTTTCAGATGTTTAACAAATATTTGAAAGATTCATTTACAAGCTCTTGAATAAGAACAACTTGTAAAATTAGGCATACTGAATTCAAATCACTGTATCATTGTATGAATGTGTGAGCAAAATATTTATAAATATTGACCTTAAAATGTTTGTTATTTGCATTTTTTATTTAATTATCTATAAGTTTTTTCAGTCTCTTTTTTACAGATATTTTAAAATGTCAGCCTGACGAATTTATATGCAACAATGGAGAATGTTTAAAGATGCAACAAGTTTGTAATGGAGTACCGGACTGTTCTGATAGTTCTGATGAAAAACCAGCTTTAACATGTTGTAAGCAAAAAATAATTAGTTTTCTAAATTTGTCAGTTTATTTGTTTTTTACATTTGTAAATGACCAGTTGGTTTTTTTCTTTTATTTCAAGTTAATTTAAAACCCTAGTTACTCTTGGTTGTGGCATATATTTGATAAAAATATATATTTGAAGAATTAATAAAATGTTTTAAACAAACTGTTCTTATTAAGGGCTAGATCTTATTGTAAATAAATTTCAGTCCCTTGCCAAGTATTAAAATGGCAGAAAAAATTCCAATAAATTTTTTATGACATTATATAAGGTTTGAATTTTGAAGTTTTATCTACAATCATATACAATAAATTTTATAGTTAACTATTCTATATTGATTACTTGTAATTTAGCTTTTCTGTATATTAAAAAATCGTTTATTTCTCCCATTTAAAGTTTAACGATTTTAGAATATAAAGTCTTATAGAGATTAAATTAAAATATTGAAAAATTTGTAAATATAAATACTATCTTAAACAGCTAAGCTACCTGAAGCTAATTTTACTCTGTGCTCATTTAATAATGGAAACTGTGAACATCAATGCCGATATACAAAAGATGGAAGACCAGAATGTATTTGTAAAAAAGGATTTCGTCTTCTAAACCAATTCTCATGTGTAGGTCAGTGTTCATTTTTTAATAATTTCATTTCTACATCATAAATATAGTTTTGTATCTTGTTTTAAATTTACTTAAGCTTATTTGTACACTTTCGTCTAACATCCATCTTAATTATATAAGGTATCACATTTTTCAATTCTCGATAAAATTTAATTATTTTTGAACAGCTGTAGTTGTAATTGTAAGAAAACGTCTGAATTTTTGTGAAATAATTAGAAAAAAATGTAACTAAAGAGTTTTAAAGTAGGTTATTACAATTAACCATTTGTAATTTATGTGGAAATATAGAATACCAACTGTGATTAAAGTTAGAGATAACTTGGTTTATTTTTATCTGTACAAAGTTTATGAACAGTCTGTAAAGCATTTAAAACATTTTACGACATGATAAAATTAGAAATTAATTTTAATGAAAATTTCAAGTGTTGGTCTTTAAGATCTACCTGTAGATCAAACTCTTATTAATAAGCTTCAAAGAAAGCATTTCTACAATAATCAAGCAGAAGTTTGATGCAATTAGTTTACATGATACCATCATTTAGTTACAACTGTATTTTTCACGAAACAAGTTTCTTCTCTCTTAAAGTAAATTGAGAAATCTTCAATTTATTTTCAACTCAAATATATTTGGGTGATGCCATTACAAAAAAATCTAAATAATGTTTTTTAAGTAAATGCGCTCGACTTTAAGATGCTTAAAATTTTTGTAAATTACTTAAGTTAAATTATTAAACGGTTAATCGTTTTTCTTAAGTTCTAGTACTACTGGAAAATTTCAAAAAAGACTCGGTTCTGTGTACACAACTGTTGAACGATTTATAAATCTCATTACATACCATATTGGTTTTTAATGAAAAGTCTTTTATCTCTAAATTTTGATTCAAAATCTGCCACGAACTGATTACAGAATATTTTTTTCATACAGATATAGATGAATGTAATGAAGAGGGTAGCTGTAGTCAGCATTGCTCAAATATAGTAGGAGGTTTTATCTGTACTTGTGAAGATGGCTACATTTTGCAAACTGATAAAAAAACCTGCAAAGCAGACGAACCTCTTACAGAATTACTTCTAACCGATAGAAATGAAATTAAACAAATTGTTCCAGAAAAATCAAGATACAAATCAATAGTTAAAAATCTGACGAATGCGATAGGACTTGGTATGATACTTTTTTTAATCTAATCAAAAAGACCGACTTCTTGTATCAAGTTTTCAAAAAGTTATTTATGAAAAAATTAGACTCCCTATATTAATGATTTTCCAGAAAAGCTAAGATTTAAATAATATTATTTTACTTTATAGACTACGACATCAACAAAAATATCGTTTATTGGACTGATATAGAACTAGATATCATCATGAGATCTTCTATAAATGGTTCAAACTCTGAAGAAATTATTTCAATGGGATTAGAAACACCTAGTCAGTTAACATAAAAAAAATGAATAGGATTAAGAAGTTTTTGTTCAGGTGGAATCGCTTTAGATTGGATACATGAATTACTATTTTGGACTGATTCTGGTACTCGTAGAATTGAAGTTTCAAACTTAAATGGAAATAATAGAAAGGTACTAATATGGAATTCAATTGAAAAACCCAGATCTATTGCAGCCCATCCCCATAAAAGGTTTGTTTAAAATTTAATTTGATTAAGAGTTTCTTCCAGAATAAAAACATCTTTCACTGTATCAACACCTCTTAGCTTAAAATTAAAGATTAATTTTAAATTAGTTAAGCTTCAAAGTAGAAAAGTTTTAATGATAAAATTGAAATATTTTACTTTTGACCAACTTCAATCTTCTATTTCAGTTATATCTTCTGGATAGATTGGGGAGCTTTACCGAGATTAGAAAGGGCAACTATGGATGGCTCTTCACGCATTACATTAGCATCTAGAAATCTTCATTGGCCTAATGGTTTAACAGTTGATTATGTAACCAACCAAATTTTTTGGACGGATGCTAAGTTTCATGTGATAGAAAGAGTCAATTTAGATGGCAGTAATAGAAAAGCGATTGTTAGTAGGGGTAAGAACATTTCTTTATAGAATGTTTTTTTATAATCAGTTGGTTTACTTATAGGGTTACCTCATCCTTATGGGATTAGTGTATTCGAAGATTATGTCTATTGGACTGATTGGAAGACAAAAAGTGTGAATCGAGCAAATAAATTTACTGGTATCATCACCAAACCAATCTCGATTAATTTTAGACAACCAATGTCTGTTATATCGTTTCATCCTTTGCGACAGAAAAAAGGTGCTTTTTAAAGTAACATAGTTGCAAAAAATTGAAGTAAATTCAGTTAAATTTTCTTTACAAAATTTCATAATAAAGTAATTCAAATATTTTTTAGTATTAGAGATAATTAAAAAAAAATTGAAATACTAAATCTTCTTTTTGATTTGACAAAGTCTATAGAAAGAATTTTTGTAAGCTTAAGTAGTATTTCAACCATTTGACATGTTATCTACCGAAATAAAGTCCTTGTAATCTGTCAAATATTAATCTTTTTGTCATGAAATGTAATTTAATTCTTGTAAAATGAAAAAAAAATCATACATTTAAAAAAATGTTTGAGTTTCATCATATTAAGTTAACTTAAATTAGTTTAGATATTTGATGTACTTCAGCTTATATTTAAGGTTCAGCTGAATTTGCTGTATTAATTATACGATTTGCTTGAACATTTCACGGCATTTTTACAAAGATAAATTATAGCATTTTTTAAATTTTTAGTTATGAGCAGAATTGGGCATCTCGCCTATTTTGGCTTAATTTTAATTACTTTAGACTTATTTTTTTATAAAAGAGCTTAGTAATAAGTTTCTTAATTTTCTACAAACAAACCTTTGACATTATGTAAATACCAAAGATATAATCTATCTTCTATTTTGATTTGATTTTTTTCGAATCTGTTTTAAAAATGTTTTCGATTGATTGATAACTAATTGTTCAATAAATTTGATTTAATAAAAAAATCTATGAGAGTCAGCTTCAAAGCTTTCTCACGTTAGCTATAAAATGAATAATATGTTTTTAGTAGATCAATACTTTAAACATTTGTCTTTATTTAGTAGCCGTTACTCAGATGAAAGCTCTTATGATAACAAAAATGCAAACATAAACTCTTTTATTAGTTTTTAGAAGTTTGAAATCAATAGGTTGTGTCTGCAACATCTTAGTTTACTTTGATATCTTTATATTTCTAATTTAAAATTATAATCCGCAAATATTATTATTCTAAATACTTAAATGATAGAAAAAGTTTTGACAATCTTCTTCTCAAGCGGTTACATTGTTCTGTGTTTTATTGATTGTGCAAATGTTATTAAATCATTTTTAAATAAATATTTTTACAGGTGTGAATAAATGCGAAAATTCCAGATGTAGTCATCTTTGCTTACCTAACCCTAATGGAATAACATGTGCTTGTCCTACTGGATTTGCTAAAATAAATGAAACTAATTGTGAAGAAGGAATTGACCGCTTTCTGATTTTTGCAACTTCAAAAGATGTTAGGTGAGTTTTCAATAGTTTTATACCAAGTATTTGGTGTAATAAATCAGGTGTAATAAACTTACTAATAAGATATTTATATCACTTAAAAATTTACAGAACATTTATTAAACGTGTTTTTACTTATTTTTGTAAATATTTTATTTCTTTTAATGAAATGATTTTTTGTTTCTAATGATCAATTGGTGTAAATGCAAAATGAATGAAGTATTTACTACTGTAGATTATATAAGAATCAGAAATCATATTAACTTTCAATGTTAAATCTAGATATAAAAAATAGATCTGTTTGAAGTCTTTTTGGTAAGTCAATTGATGATAAGAATATACAGATTAAAAAACCATGCTAAAAAATAAGCCTTGCATTGAAGTAACTTAAAAAAAGTTGTTTAAATTCATGACTGTTGTTGGAGGGTATATTACATCTAATGAAGTTATCCTAAAATACTGAAAATAAGCTTTTCAAAAAACTTAAGCAACGCTTTTGCAAAAACTAAAAACTGTTTTGATGTTTCTTTCATTATAATAACTAAATCTGAACGAAAATTGATGAAGAATGTTTTACTTCATATATATTTTTTTAATTTAATCTGAACGCATAAAAGCAACGCAATCATGTAAAGTTTCACAACATTTAAAAAATAAGATCAAGCAATTGTAGTTATGAATATTCTTTAATCTTAAAAACAATTATTACTCACATATAAATTGACTAAAATATTTCATCCTTCATATGGTATGAATGAAGGTTAGACACGACAAGTGGAGATAAAATCAGCATTGTAAGGTGATCTTTAAAAGCTAGAATAATCGCATTTTTGAAGTTGAGCTCTAAAGTTCAAACGCTATTGAAAGATTAAAACATTTCTTATTCTGAGTTGTTAATCAAATAAAAAATTCTTAAACTTAAATGAAAACCAGTATCAGTTGAAATATTTTTTTTTGTGACTTTGATAACAAGTAATAACTTAATACGATTATTTTACCACAAAAATATCCTTATTTTTTTCGCATGTTGCCAACTTTATATACATATGTTTATAAAAGAAAAGATCTCTACTTGTTATCTTTTAGATTTAAAATTAATTTTTTGACACCAATTGAACGAAATGAAAAAGATAAAATTTTCATAAGATAAAAAGACAAATACTTCACTTTTTAAGTAATGAATTGCCTGTATTATTTAACTTGCTTTCTGCAATTGTCTTTTTATCGACTCTAAGTAATTACAAGTTGCCTTTTTCAGCAGAGGTTTGCTTGGCAAGTGACTTTCAAATGTTTAATTAAAATATTTGTAAATCTTTTTTCCTATTTTTTGTTTGCTAGTACTACTCTCATTTAAAAGAATATATCAGAAATATTTCTAAACGGCAAATAATTCTGAATCGACCAACAACAGAATAAGCCAAATATATGTAAACTTAGTTTTCAATAAAGAAAAAAAATTAATTTAGTTTTAAGAAAGTATTTTTAACAAATTGATTAATATCAGTTTTAATATAAATAGTTATCATAATTAGTATATATTTGGATTATCTAAAATAAAAAAACGAATAGAAATTTTTAAAAAACTGATATAATGTTCTAAGTAAAGTTTTCATAAATAGAAATTTAGTCATATTGTAAATAGTTTTCAATCTTCAACATCATAATATTTTTCAGTGAAAATCGTAAACTCTAATTTCTTAAATATTGGTACAAGATTTTTCTCATAACTACAGCTACATAGAATTATAAAACGGGGCAAGCAAAGGCAAACAAAATTATAAATTCTAAGGCAATGGCTTGCCTTACACGATAGTGACCTCCAGAAGAAATAATATTTTTGTATAGCCTCTTGAAATAATAAATCAAAGCAATTTTGATCTATCTTGATCAAATGTATGTTACTGAGCCTAAGCTAACAACAAAATCTCTGCAAGATATATTTTATATCATTACCTCTATTATTAGCCTGTGTTAAATTATATAAAAAGAGCCATAAAGAGTAACTTTGCAATAGAGATCACATTACTTCTCTGTAGGTTAAAAGAGGTATAGAAGACTTTTTGAACTAGCTTTACTGTTTGTTACTTTGACTCGAATCATATAATCGCAAGAAAAAACTAATTTGTCAAAAATGTACAGGAAATAAGTAAACTTTACAATTTTATTACGCTTCAAGATAATGTTGATTCTTGCATTGTATTAAAAAAATTGGTTATAATATAATCAATATGATTATATATGAGTGTAAGATACATAAATAATCCTTTTTAGAAGAATTCAGTATTTAGTATAATTTGCTTGATAAACTAACATATTACTGCAAAGCATTAAAACTTTTACAATTTTATAGATATTTACATAAGTAGAAAGAAAAAGTTGAAAATATCTTTAAAGTTTATGTACGACTATATTCAATTATTATTATTCAAAGTTTCTGATCCATTTTGTATTGTTGAAAATGTAGCTCATCAATTTTCACGTGGTTATGTTAAGAGCACATAATAACAAACATAGCGTTAACCATAAATACCATCACACATTTTCTATTCAACTTTTGAATGTGTAAAACTAATTATTTACTTTAATTTGTAAATAGAAGAATATCTCTTGTTGATGATAAGAAGCTGGATGTTGTGTTACCGATCAAAAACATGAAAAGTATTGTCGGCTTAGATTGGTATGCTAATAACCCTGGACTTTTATTTTGGTCTGATATTTCAACTGATCAAATTTATCGAAGTGATTGGGACGGACGAAACCAAGAGGTTTAATTGATCATAAATATTTGTTAAATCTAATAACTAATACAAAATATGATAAAAATGCTTGAAAATTGATTTCGCAACTTTTAGTACATAAAGAAACCATTTAGGTAAAGTAAAAATTCAGAAGCTTTTAAAGAACTTTTTTTTCTTGTAGTATATTTTATTCAAAATATTGTTCATTTACGATTTTAACAACCATTAACATTTCTTTAAAAACCACTTAATCCTAATTGTAAAAATGTTTTAGTGCTTGGTTAGGGTCCAAGCAAAGAGCTTCATTTTTATGTTTTATTATCGATTAGGAAGTCTTCAAAGACTTCTTTTGTCAAAGCAGAAGCAACCATTTCTATGACAACTTTTTTCATTTTATTATTTCTAATTGAATATTTTAAGAATCTGAAATATGTAGACAATACTTAGCTGAGACGATAGAAATTTATTTTTGTTATTATTATGTAATATAATAACTCTTTTTATTGCTATCGGTTTGTGCAAATTGATGTTAAAGTTAAGATTAGAAAAAATAACAGCAACTGTTTATCTATCCTACTCAACAAAGTACCTTTGAAATATGTTTTTTTACTTCTCATCCAAAAATTTTGAAATAACAGATTCAACTTTTCACTTATAAGATTACTAACTTAATATCTATGATAAAAACTCTTCTCTCCTAATATTGTCAAATTTAATCTCTTAGCTTAACCAGCTATCTACAAAAATTATTTTGATGGTGATCCAAGCTCAAATACTTGTCATGGAAAGTAAACCATTTGTAGTATTTTAATAGCCATTGAGACATGCTTGTAATTAGGCTGCAGTCATGATTTAAAAACATTTCGAAAATATTAGAATTACTTCACACTAATCCATGTACAATTCAAGTTTGTGTTAAATACTATTGCGTGGCTCGAGCAAACCTTTGCACATTTCTTCAAACTTAAATAAGCTTCTTATAACTTTCAGCTCTTTTCTTTTTTACTCGACAAATAAGCATCAAGTTCCCTAATTTATCTAAATAATTTTTTTAAATTTCTACTTTTTTAGGTAATAGTCAGTAGCAGTTTAGACTCTCCTTGTGGTATATCAGTAGACTGGATTACTGAAAAGCTTTACTGGACAGATGCTGGTAATAATCGAATAGAAGTTTCATTATTAGATGGATCAATGAGAACTATTCTACTTCATACAAACCTTGACAAGCCCAGAGGAATAGCAGTTCATCCTCAGACTGGGTAAGTTTATACATTCAATTCATCATCGTCTAATCGTTTTACTTGAAGCCGGTTGGTTTTTACTGATTGGGGAGATACACCTAGGATAGAAGTTGTGGGAATGGACGGAACACAAAGAAAGACGATAGTATCTGTTCGAATTCGTTGGCCAAATGATGTCACAATAGATCACATATCAGGACGGTAACTAAGTTTTTTTTAGATAGGAGATTATTTTCAGACTTATTTCGTTTAATCTGTAAATCAATATGTCTATCTCTTTTTTGAAATTAGATTTTAGTTTATACATTGGCTGAGTAATATATCAACAGTTTTATAAAATTAATACAAAACATTTAAACAGTTGAAAAAGTAAGTATGGTTGTTAATCAGTAAAAAAAATCTTTTATATTGATACGCCCGGTGAATCACAAAAGATTGTTTTTGTGGTTTTGATATTTCAGTTAAGTAGATGACAGTTCATATAGCCGTTGTAATCTATGAAAAATTTCCTGAAAAAATCAACAGAAATCACCTGGAATACGTAGAAATACAAAAGCGTTAAAAGCTTTAAATAATCATTCTGCTAAAAGTTGTCAACTTATTGATTGACACTCTTTAACCAAAGTTTAATTTTGCTTACCACAAAAGCGAAAACAAATGGGAGGTAATAAACTGATGAAGAAAGATTTATTTTTACAGATTATGTCACTGTGACCTCTCAAACAATAACTGAAAGTGTTTTTAATGGTTTAACCGCAAATACTCAATTATTTTAAACCTTGAGTGGGATTTTGCTTTTATGGTTTCGGAAAAATTTGTGTGTAAACAAAATATCGATGACAGTGAATTCAGTAAAAGAAGAATAAATAATTTCAAATAAACTTGCTTTACTCTTAGCTTTTTGTTAAAACTTTTCACCAAACTTTCCTGTTGAATGATTATAAACAGATTTGCATTTGATCTGTAACTACATTTGCAATTCTACATAAGAACATTGTACTTAGAAACTACATTCTCAACGATTAAATTTCTGCAAATGCAGAATACGATACTCATAAGTCGTTTTTACCAATTTATCAAAAATAATGCAACAGCTTATCAACTAAATTAGTTTGTAATTATTTCCATAACGTATAAATTAGCTGATCTTTGTAAATATTGACAACAGAGTTTATTGGACTGATGCATTAGAAAACATGATTGAGTCTTGCTACTTGGATGGTGGCGATAGAAGAGTTTTGGTTTCAAACAACAGAGCTAATATAGATCAACCATTTGGTATCACCTGTGATGAAGAAAATATTTACTGGACTGACTGGGGCTTAAAGAAAATTATTTCTGTGGATAAAGTTTCCGGTTAGATTAAAAATTTTCTTAATATTTCGAATATTCATTTTATTTTTACATTTTCTTCATCATTTACAGAAGTTTTATTTTATTTTTTATTTTTCTGTTCTAGGCTCTAATCGTCGCGTTCTTCGCGATAATTTGGTTAATTTAATGGATGTAAGATACTTTCATAATAATCGACCAAAAATACCAAACCCTTGTTCTTTAAAAAATGGAGGATGTTCTCATCTGTGTCTTTTATCAGTAAATTTGAACCAGGAAAGAAATATTTCAAAGATCCCATACTCATGTGCTTGTCCAAGTGGACTGACATTAAGATCTGATAAGCGAACTTGTAGTACAAAAATGGAAAGGTTTTTACTTGCTTTTGTTTTGAAATTTTGACAAATTGTTTAGTTTGGTAATTTGAGAAAGCAATTTTAATGATAAGAAGTTGATGCAAGCTTTGTTAAATTGAATCCTGTAATAATGAATAGCTTTTATTTTCAGATACCTAGCTATAGCAAGAAGAAGTGATATTCGGATAATATCTTTGGATGTACCTTACTCTGTTGATGTTAAACTTGAAATCGAAAGCAGCTTGGTGGATGTAGTTGATGTTGCAATTGATTCTGTTGAAGGTGTTATAAAAATTAATATTGTTTTTCAAGATTTTCAACTATATTTTAAACTTTATTTAATTAATTGTACATCTTTAGAACCAATCTTAAATTATTGTCAAGCTCATGAAATACCAGCAGAAAAGTTTTTAATAATTTTGTTTAATATCAGCTTAGATATCTTGTTACGGAATTATTATAAATCAAAATTTGGAAATTCCATCAACAGATTAAACTAAAAAGAATGTTTTGGGCTTTTTAGACTCAATTTACTTTACTGACATCGGCTCTAAAACAATCCAAAAATTCCAACCAAACAGTAATCAAACCACAAAAATGATAATTGAATATGGTCTTGAAACTGTAGAAGGTGTAGCTATCGACCCCTTTTCACGATTACTCTACTGGACAGGTGGGTTCGAAAAAAATATTTTTGTAACCTTTTAGCTACTAGTATTTATTACTTGTGCCAGAATCAAACCTTTTAATCATTTAACACATTGTTTGCGTTTGCTGAAAAACTGTTATTTATATCTCTTTTTAAGAACCTCTTTTAACCTAATTATAAGTGCTTAAACTCGACAAAAAAAAATCATTTTATATTATTACTATTTTAAATTGATATGAATAAGTTTGGTAGTAAAAAAATTACTTAAAATATTTTTTCAAATGATGTTACAAGTAATTATTTAAAAGTTTGTGTCTTGCCACAAAATTAAACAATCAATAAACTCTAAAAAGATTTTGGACATCAATGGATTGGAGTTTCAAAACTTGATGGCTCATCACAACGTATTTTAATAAATAAAGATATACTGAAACCTCGACCAATAGCTTTGCATCCATCAAAAGGGTGAGATAAAATGTTTAAAATAGATGAAAAAAAATTAAGTTTTAAACAATCAACAGAATAATGATATGGAGTGATTGGACTGAGAAAGCAAAAATTGAGAGAGCTAATATGGATGGAAGTGATAGATCGGTTATCATTAGTAAAAATATTCACTGGCCTAATGGTGTAACCATCGACACTGAAACAGATCGGGTATTTTGGTGCGATGCGAAATCAGAGGTTATTTTTAGTTAGTATTTGTAATTTTCGTTTATCAGGTATTTAAGTCATTCCTTTTTAAGATAATTCTAATGGATTGAAAAATACATTTGAAATCTTACAGATTAAAAGATACAACGTGATATTCTAATTTAATGCTGTAGAATATAAGAGATAAAGTTTTTAAACCTGTAAATGTACACCACAGACAAAAGCAAAGTTTTTGTATTTGGAGAAAGATATCAAAGCAGAAATCTTTTATTTTTTTTTAGCTTTTAATATACCTTTTAGTTATAAATTTAAGCAATTTTTTACACAATACCAAAGAAATATAAAACAACTTGAAACGAAAAGTTGAACTTCGAAATTCATTTATTCTTACAATTCATAATCGTTGAAGTTTCTTGTACAATTTATACTCTTTTGTATATTACTGATTACAAACTGGCGTAACAGGTTAAATAATTTGCAGAAAATTGAAATGTCAGATCTATATGGTAACAACCGAGTTGTTCTGATCGAAGAAATAAAACATGCTTACAGCATTTCATATCAAAATGGATCTCTATACTTTAGTGAGTGGAGAAGCTGCGATGTTATATCTTTAAAAGTCAGTAATCCAAAGCATACTAAAGTGTTACGTAGAAACATGCCCAGTTTGATGGGTATCTCAGTATCATCTCGATTACAAGCAAAATCATCTCAGTAAGTAGATCATAAAAATAAAATAATTTGTTTTGAATATTTATAATCTTCATGAAATTTATATAATTTTTTTACAGGTGCAAAAATAACAACTGTAGTAATTTGTGCTTACCAAAAGGAGAAACATTTATATGCGCTTGTCCTACTGGTATCAGATTGTCAAATGATGGAGTGACATGTAAAAACTTACCAGACAAATATTTGATTTTTACAACCCGAAACGCAATTAGGCGTTTATCATTAGATACTGATGACTATATAGATGTGATTCTACCTTTTAAAAATCTTAAAAATACAGTTGCCCTTGATTATCACTACAAGTATCAAGTAATTAATTGAGTTTTTGTAATTAATTATATTAAATAAGTACAGTGGTGTCAGTAGAAAATACTAGGTTGATTTAAAATTGTTAACTGTAATGTTGAAATTACAATAATCTATGTTAAGTGCATTAACGTTGACTGCCATTAACGATTTATTTTAATCTTAAAAATGTTTAAATACTTTTGCTTTATTTGTCATCTATATCGTTTGTATATATAAATTATATATCATTAATATATAAAATTATTGATTTTTTAAAGAGATTGTTTTATACGGATATTGAAAGAGGCTTAATGATTGCTTCAACTCTAAATGGTTCATCATCTGTAATTGTAACATCAGAACAAATAAAAACTGCTGAAGGAATAGCAGTTGATTGGGTTGCTGACCATCTATACTGGACTGATACCAATTTTAATTCAATTTCAGTTTCTCACTTAGACGGACGTTTCAAGTAAATCATTTCTCTCAAATTTAATCTGTTAGTTTACTGAAAAGTCAAACTGATTTTACTTTGGTCAGAAAAACTGTCATCAATGAAAGTTTAGATGAACCTCGTGCCATAGCTGTTCATCCAGCCCTTGGAATCATGTTTTGGACTGATTGGGGAGAAATTGGAAAGATTGAAAAATCATTTTTGGATGGATCGGGAAGAAAGGTAAGATTAAAGAAAATGGAAGAGTTGTCTTATTAGTTTTAATTTTAGGTTATAGTCAGTAAATCTGTTGGCTGGCCAAATGGACTCACAATCGACTATGAAAACTCCAAAATATTTTGGGTTGATGCACAAGACTCTTCAGATCATATTGAGACTTGTGAGTTTGATGGTAGCAATAGAGATGTTGTCATCAAAAATGTTCCTCATGGGTTTTCACTTTCAGTGGTTAGTCTTTGAATATTTTAAATCAAAAGCTTAATTCTTTAAAGTTTCAAACTGAACAAAATTGCTTTGAGTTTGAAAATCGCTTTAAAATTAATTCTGAACGATTATCATCGGAACTTCGTTTATAAGAATGTCTTAATTATTTCGACCAAAAATTGCGCATTAACAAATACATGACGAATTAAGATATTTTTACAGAAAATTTTGTGATTAGTTGAAATTATTCTTCAAATATATTTATAGTTGAATGGAAAACTTTATTGGACCGATTGGACGACTTCAAACGTTCACACAGCTATAAATAAAAGTAAACTGGTGACTCTGTATGTTGGAGAAAAGCAGCAGTTAATGGATATTAAAGTAATTTTGTTAGATAATTTCTTTTTAATCTAAGAAAGTTATTAGGCTAGCAGAATCAAACATTCAAAACTAAGACTGTAACCATAATTTTTTTCAGACTGTTTCTTCATCTAGACAACAAGGCAGTAATTCTTGTGATGTACAGCACGGTTATGGCGGTTGTCGCTATCTATGCTTAATGCAAGGACCAGTGTCATTTACTTGTGTTGCACCAGATAAGCCTGTCAATGAAAGCGTATATTTAGTTGAGCCAACTACGAGCTCAACAAAAGTATTAATACAAACTACTTTTGAACCTACAACTCAAGCAGGTATTAAAGTAATTTCATTTCTTAAATCATTATCGTACAAAAACAGTTGTTGTTATTAGTATTTTTTAAGTTTCAGAAAAGGAAACAACATTAGTTGGAAATACAACAACCATTGTTGAGTTAAATACAACCTTAAATACAACCTTGAATATAGAAACTCTAAAAACTGACGTAGATACCAAAACTACAAAAAGTAAATTTAAAAATAGTTAATATAAGTTATTAAAATTGATTTTTCTTCAGGTGCTGATGTCAAACAGCTTATCTACACTGCAGCGATTGCATTTGTATGTGTTGTAGTAGTTGTAACTTTAGTTGGTTTTATATTTTTAAGGTAAGATTAATCAAAAGAGTTTCACATGACAAAGTTGATATTTAGTACTTAAAGCGTTCTTAAATTACAGGAAAAGTAAAAAGTCTAAAGAAAGAAGCATTCATTTTCAAAATCCAACATACAGCATTAATAATCCCCAAGCCGTACGATTATTAAATCGTGAATCACATGACCGTAGAAGAGACGAAGATACAAATTATGTTGAAGAAAAAACAGCGGAAATAACCAAAGAAGAAGAGACATCAAATCTAAGCTCTGAGGATTCTAGTGAGGTTTCTAGCAAACAATTTGAAATAGAAGTTACAACAGAAAGTGAAACGTGATGAAAATTGTGTAAATGATATTTAAGCCTTTTAAAGTCATACATTTGCAAACATTGATTTACTCATTTGAAACCACTGTCTCTATTTTCTTATGCTCGCTAAAATACCGTTTGAAACAATTTCTTTATATAAATGTGGATTTTTTTAATTACTCTTTACTGCAGAAGCAATTTTCTTCATTTTTCAAAAATATTTTTCTATCGCTTATATAAACGTTCAAACTTTTTATGTTTAATGAAAAGAATTAAATTGATAGCTTTCATATGGTTTTTAAATGGTAATAATTTTAAGGAAAGGTTTGAATAAAAAGTGAAAAGAAAAAAGGAAGTTTTCAAAACAATAATCAGTTCATTTTCTATGTCAATTTCAGAGCATGTTACAAAGTCAAAAAAAAAACTGATACTTTGAGAAGGAAATTAAAGTTAACAAAAAATAACTTCAAAATCAGAGTATGGTATTAATCAATGTTTAAATTTAACCACAAAAAATGTAGTTTTTTATTGTAATTAAATTATTAATATTATATTATGTAATTAAAGTAAGCCTATTACGGATTTTATTACACATACAAAACTATCATACAAAGCATTTCATAGTATTAACTATAAGTTGAAAAAAATAAAGTTAATGAAAGTAAAACACCTAGAGTGCAACGAGTAGTAGTTGTAGAATTCTAAATACTAACTTTATGACATACTAACATCAAATTATGTCTCTCGTTTGCAAAGTTAAAACTCATTGCAAACATAATCAACAACAGCTCCATAGACATACTTTATATCTATTGGTTCAGTTCAAGAAATTATGTTTCTATTTAAATTCTTGTTGCTTCAAACTCACAGCACATGATAAAATAAACTTGGATACTCATAAATAATAAGTTAATCATTTCACTTTCTGAATTACTAGACTTTCAACTGTTAAATGTGAGTTATCAGATTAGTGTTACAGTGAAAGTTAAAAAACATCCAATAAAAATTGTTCCCATTAAAAGTTTTCGTAAAAAATGGCAATATATTTCATCCAAATATATGTTGTTATTTTATCTGTTTGATAAAAAATTTTCACTGTATGATTGTATACTTATTTTCATATTTTTATCTTATGTTACATTAAATCTTTCATATACTATCATGTTTGATTTAAGCATTTGTTATTAGAATCCAAAAAGTAAAAATGAAACTGTAAAATGTATTTAAGAATAATCTTTTCGAAATTAACTCATAAAGTTTTCTTCAAATCTAACTAAAACATTCATTCTTTATAATTATTCAATAATTTTTATTCAGAAATAATCAAAAATATTTTTACGCAATTTATAAAAAACAGCTTGTGGTGCATATTTAATAAACGATTTATCAACAAAATGTTTGAAGAATGAACAAATTATCAATTTTAGCTTTTACAATTTAGAAATGTCTGATCAAAAGTGAATATTTTCTTTTGGTATTTACCAGACAATTTAAAATCTTTACAACAAATAGACAAGTTTATTATGCCTCATATTAATAGCAAGTTAAGTAATGATAAAATAATTTAAAAGTTTATGTAAGCTGTAAGACTTACATAAAAAATCATTTTTATGAACATTTTTATAATTGTATTGTATTGAGTAAACCAAAATCATTTTTGCAATGTTAAAAGAATAAAATTTTGAGGTTAAGCCAACATTAACAGATAAAGCTAATAAAAAATGTTGTTTCCAATCTCAAGTTCAGATGTAAAATTTGTTTTAATGATTAGATGTTGTTTCGATATTGATTTTTGTGCAATAATCAAAAATGTACTTGAAGTGGCTTACATGGAGTAATTATGCAAAAATTTTAGACAACATAAAAAAACAAGTGGTTAAACAAATAGCAATACTTAAATTGAAGAGGTATCGAAATATCCTTAATTGACAAACTATAATAACAAATATATAATAATTAAATTCAAGTGGAATTGATTTATTAAGAGCTGAAGAACACAAGTAGATAAAAATGATATAAAAGCTGCTAGTCGGCATCAATCAATCACATCTACTTTGCTCCGAAAAATCACAAGAAATCTCTTTTGAAAAGAAATCAATTTCTCTTGCTAAATGCTACAAGGAAGAAACCAACAGCTTTTCAAGTTATCATGGCACTTAGTGCCCTTTTTTTAACTCTTATTCTTTTTAGCAGCGCTGTTTTCCACTGGTTGGTTAAATTCTAAATTGTATGTCAAAATGGCGCTTGGAGTTCTGGTGGTTCGTGTAAGTTACTTACATTTAACAACTTTTAAAATCAGATTATTTCAAAAATCAGATTCAATTTTCGTCCGAGTAAGTTTTATTTGCCAAACTAAATTGGCTGTGCAGTGATCGATGATGTTGATCAAGGTTGGAGAAGACCACATCGGTAAAACTCGTGGATTGTGTGGAGTGTACGATGGAAATGTTGGTAATGATTTCACTACTAAATCATCAGCGATTACTTCAGCAGTTGAAGACTTTGCTAGTTTATGGGCATACGGATGTAAATCCCCAAAATCTTTTCTTTGTTCTAATCGTGCATTTTCTTCAGCATGTAGAAAGACATCATCACACACTTACTGCTTGCGAGCAACTGAAGACGATCGAAGAGTAGTTGCAACTGCTTTACGCTCTTGTCAATACTTGATGGACACATCTTGTAGATATGTGAGTAGTTTTTACCTAGTGCTTGATGACCAGATAAACAACTGCTTGATTACAGGTTTATTACATATTTTGAAGCTTGTAAAGAAGATGTTTGTTGGAGTAAAGATGATGATAGTCTTTGTAGTTCGATGGCTGCTTATTTCCGCGAATGTGATCGCTTTGGAAAGATTGTAGACTGGCGAGAAGAAGACAGATGCAGTGAGTCTTCTAGATTTGATGACGTCATGCTGTTGAGTAATGATCTTTTGCTTTCAGTGATCACATGTCCGGATAAACTCTCTTATGATGTTTGTGGAACTTCTTGTCCAAGAACATGTTTTGATACAAGTTACAATTGTGAAAATGATCATTGTATCGAAGGCTGTCATTGTCCATTAAGTACTTGCCTCAGATATTTAAAACAAAACCAAAGAAAAGTTGTTTTAAGCGATCCATGATTCCATGAAAATAATTACATTGATGCTGCAAATACAAATAGCTGCTGTCCAACTGTTGTCCAAGTATCTGTAAACATGAAACCTGTCCAATTGTCCCACAATGCACTGAAACCGGCCACTCTCTTCAAGTTGCAACAGAAGGAAGATGTTGCAGTACATACGAATGTGTGTGTGATAGATCTACATGTCCAAACAACGTCCCACCAAGTTGTCCAGGAGGAGCTGTTGCTAGAGTTGTTGATGCTAGCTCTTGCTTTCCAAAATACGAATGTATTTGTGACGATTCAAGATGTCCACCAAGTAGAAATGATGTATGTTCATTTGGATATAAGCGAGTATCAGTCAGTAAATCGGATGATTGCTGTGAATTCTTTGAATGCCAGTGTGATGTCACTAAAAGTCCACCAATTGAAAGTCCATCATGTCCAACTAAGCCAGGATATAAGCGAGTTTACTGGCTGAAGTTTAAACTTAATTTATAAACTGCTTTCAGACTTATTGAAACAAGAGACTGGTTTATCGGAGTGTTGCCCTATAGAACATGAAACAATTTGTATTTGTGATGTTAACTTGTGTTCAAAAGATTCAATTAGATATAAACCATGGAAACGTAAATATCAAACAAACGCTGGTGATTGTTGTCCAGAATATTCTTGTGAATGAAACCACTGTAGTTAAAGAAAAAAATCTTTAATTTTGCTTATTGACGAAATTGCCACTTAGTTTATTTTTGTAATTTATTTTTAATTGATCCAAACGTTTCAGCAGCTTTCGAACAAGAAGACATTTCATGTCCAAAAAAGTCATTTAGTTAAAGAAGAAACAAGCCCGTAGTACTCGTGTTTATGTGTATCATGCTTCTATCAATACTCAACCTTGTAGGCAAGGATGGAGTTGATCATTGCGGTTGCAGCTTACAACAATGTAAGCCACCAGGCAAATTGTTGAGGAAGTTAAACATCATCCAGGTACTTGCTGCAAAAGTATTTAATTTTATCTTAACTAAAACCACACTAAATGAAAACTAGATTCAACCTGGATGGAAGATATTTGCACAGAATGCACTTGTGTATCAAAGAGTGATGAGTTCTCAACTATCTGCACTCCAATCAAATGTGGATCTTGTAGTGCCGGATACACTTATGCACCAGTTGCAGGTCATTGCTGCGGTGATTGTGTACCAACTGTCTGTCACTATGAAGAAAAGCAGTATACTCCAGGCCAAACATGGATTTCACCAGATTAGTTGACACAATAATATATTCTAAACACCATCTAGAAACCAAAATTACTAACTGTATATATTAGATAGCCAGTGTACATCTTGTGAATGTATGATTGATCCAATCAACAATAAGGTGTATGGCCAATGTAATGCTCCAAGTTGTCCACCTACTGATGATAACTGTTCACCTGAAGATCTTATTACAGCTGCAGATGGATTACAACTTTTTGTGTGAAAGGACAGTGTACAAGCGCTTCTGTGTTCTCAGTTGAAAGTGGAAACTCTGTGAAGCAATGTTCTTGCTGCAATGTTACAGAAATGCTACATAATTTTTTTTGAACTTTTTCCAAGTATTTGACATCTATATATTCCATCAAACTATGTTGAACCTTTTGGTAAATTACTTATATTCTCTAGTACTAATTTCGACAAAATATTTTAAACGTCTTCTTAATCGTTTTTTGCTTAAAGCTATCATTAATTTTCATTTTATCTAAAAGTTTATCTTTTGAAATAATGAATCAGAAATTTCAATGTTAAAGAGTTCAAAAAGTTTGACGATTATTTTGTGAAAATCTTGTGCTTACTACATCATCTTCCAACAGCTACATTCTAGCAGATTATGTAAATTTCAGGGGGTTTCATTTATCTCTAGGTGTAGAATGTTGACATCGTTTTCTATAAACTCTCTTCTGATTTTGTACATTGTGATTTTTGTTATATAGGAGGAAATATTTCATCAACCATTTTCATATAACTCATTACTCTATTGCAAATTGAATCCAAAAATCAACTTTTAATTCCACCATTTACTTCTTACTATCTATACTTCCCCGAAAATATTTGTCAAAATAAAGTATCAAAAAATGCTGTACTGTAATCATTTTTATAAATAAAAAATATCAAGTCGGATTTTAATTAATTATATTTTTAATAATTTGGTAGAAAGAGAACTTGATCAAATTATTTGTTTAATTTAAGGAAGTTTTACAGATATAAGAATTAGAAAACAAAAGCTGAAATCAGTCAAAAGATTCCATTCAACAAGTAGTCACTAAAATCAATCTTATTTCTACAGCTATCAAGTATGCTTTCCTTTTAAATTGCTTATGAACTATTGATGTTGAAAAGAATTCAAAGTAAACATTTTTAATTAAGTATCTTTATATTTTATTAGAAAATTTGTCAGATATAAATTGATATTTATCTTTTATATAGCTTTAGTAAACTGTTATCAAAAGTAACTACTTTCAAGTACTAAACATTGTCACTTATTACAGATTTGTAAAACTTTAATTTGTAAAGGTAAAAAACAATACGATGAATGCTAATATTTACCTGATTTTGTAAAATAGAGGTTGTTACGTTTTTAAACTGCTTTATCTTTGTCGGCATATTTGCTATTTTTGAAAACTAGTAAGTTTTTTGTCTTATCTGGCTATAATATCTCCTTAAGCACATGGAATACTTTCGAATGAAATCAGCTTGCTCAGTCTCATGTAATTAGCAAAACGTCTCTTGTAAATTATCTTATTAGAAAATCTGGTTGTTATCATCAATTAACTTTTTTATTTCCGTGATTTACGTATATTACAATTTTTGTCTTTTTTGCACTTATAAACCATCCGGTTTTCAATACTGTACTTGAAGAAGTTCTTACAATCGTCACATGACTTTACTCCGAAGTGAATCCCAGAAGAAGGAGCTTCACAGATCTCACATAAGCCATCTTCACTTTCATTCAAATCTGAAATAATTTAAATTAGAATGTTAAAGAAAGTTGTTTCGATCATTTTCAACTGACCTCTCTCGTTTTCTTCTTCATTGGTAGTTTGTTGGATTGTTGGTGTTCGTGTTGTAACTTCAGATTGTTGTGAAGCTGGATTTATCACCGCAGGCTCAGAAGTCCTAACAGTAGCATGCATAGATCCAGGGGGAAATGGGGCTAGATGTGGATAAACAAAATAAGGGCGATTAGACATGCCATATCTTTTATCAGCCACAAAATTCAAGAATTGTTGAGGGTTGGGCTTACACATGGGGTAGCCTAACAAAGAGGGGTTAACAAAGGGCGGATAAATTGAACCATAGGGAAAACGGTTCATTGATCCACCAAAAGGATGGTTCATTAGACCACCATAAGGATGGTTCATTAGACCACCATAAGGATGGTTCATTAGACCACCATAAGGATGGCTCATTTGGCCATTAAAAGGATTAAATAAGGCATATGGGTGATTCGAAGGAATTGACTGGTTAGGGACAGAATTGTTGGGTGGTGACGATTCTACTTCTTCATCAGAAGTAGATGAATCTTGGAGCTGCTCGCGTCGCAACATGTCGCAGGGCTTAGGATGGTTAGATTCAGAATCATCAGATACATAATTACAAGATTCAGATACAGATACAGGGTTACGAAATTCAGGGTTAGGACTTTGAGATCCACAATTACAGAATTCAGGATCGCAATATACATTTAAACAACGACAACATATTTGACTAGGGTCTTCAGATGTCTTATCAGGATTAGGTTTCATAATTTTAATTACATCAATTAAAAAATCTAATAAAGTAAAAGAACAAATGGTTTAAATGTTTTAAAGGTTTAAAAGTTATAAACAAGTCAAACTATAAAAAAATGATCTGCAGATCTAAACTGAGCGAAATTAAGAAAAATACTGAAGAACTTTCGAATCAAATAAATAAATTTAAATACATTTCAAGCTGGACTAGGTCTGGCTGTCCTAGGTTTTAAGTAACAATTTGTACAAACAAAGCAGAAACATATCAGGAACACCTAAAAATGTTGATGAAGACTCAAATCATTCTACTCAATCACAGACCTACACAGCTGAACACAATATTCTACTTCTAATTCAATTTTTAATCTCTAATCGTTTTACTGCAGGATTAGTTCAAAAAATATATTGCTATTGAACTTTTTGTATATAATCAATAATGATAATCAAAGCAAACAAATACAACAATTGGTTAAGTTGTGACACAAGATAAATATTTAACAATACAACAACAGCAACTGATACAATAAATAAGTTCGACTTTATGTTAAGAACTCAGCTTCATTCTGTAAATTCTTAAGCATTAAATGAAACTATCCTATAGCAAGAAAATACAGTCTAGCTGCATACAATCATTACTTTTGATAATGCTGGCATTGCTGATGTAACCAACATAAATCAAATAATACAAACTCAATACTAACACCAATATAAATCACACAAGTTGTAAAACAGAAGATTATAAACTAAAGGTTAGATATACTTTAACTGTATTTTAACAGAACAAATTGAACGATTGAGCTGCACGGAGGATATTATACCTTTCAACAAAATACAAAATAGTTATCAGCAGAAAAAAGAGATTTGAAAGAAATGAAAGATTTGTTTTATCAAAAATGCAGTTTTAGAATTAAAATATTGAAAAATAGATCTAATATCGAGTAGTAAGTTGTAGATGGTAGAAAAAAACAAATTGTTGATAGTTTTTCCAGTTATCCATGCATATTATGATTAAATGGAACTTTACTTAAAGTAAAAGATTATTAATGAAATTTTACAAAGTTACTGATCTTTAAGATACACGAAATTGCGCAGTCATAACTTCATTTACCAAAAATTCAAAAAATTGGTTTGTTTAATTTTCAAATTGGGTAGGTAGCTTGTACAAACTGTTTATTTCAGCCAATCACGGACCGAGTTTGCCTTCTACCAATGGAAACCTCGGCTGACGTAATTGAATGATTCAGAAACAACGAAATTTATCTAATCAACAAAAATAAGCTCAACAGATACCAACGTAAGAGACCTCTACGTAGATCATAGAAAGTAAATGACGTCACTACCACCAAACATGGTCAGTCAATTAATCACATAACCATCCTTAAAAGTTTACTAAAAGAGGTATAGAAAGAATTCTAATCAATAGCTATATTCTACAATGTATGAGGAAAAGTTTTCAAAGAATTTTGCCAAAATATCACGCAAAACGTTGATAAGGAATCAAACATTCCCCACTTTTGGCACTGCCCAAATTTAATGAGCAAGAAATGTCTTAAGTAAGAAGAAAGCTTAAGACAATTTCAGTATTTTGAAAGTATAAGTAACTACAGTTAAATGTAGTTGTTTAAGATAGTGACAACCACAAATGGAGACTAAAAACTCAGTTTTAAATAAAACTGAAAATGAGTTTTCATTTGGTTTATTGAATTTATTGTTGTGCTTTTTTAAACGGCGATTAAAACTATTTTCACAAGTCAGCGAAAACTCGAATTGAGTTCTAAACACTTTGAAAGTATTAACTTATTAGATAAAAAAGATTACAAGTTTGAAAGCATTTTCATAAAAATTTTTAACGACTAATTTTAATTTAAGAAGCTAAACACATAAGCAGAAGTTTTTAAAAGTCAAATCTAACAAATAGGTTAAATCAAAATGAAACTATTTTGAAATTAAAGAAGCAAAACCATGATCTATAAAACAACAGCTTAATAACTCTATGAAGACTTAAAAGATTCTTTTTAATCCGAGATTGCCGGCGAGGTATCAATTCAAGAATAAATAACCAAAAAACTTTGTGAAAATACTTTACAATTACTAACTGATGAAAGTCCTGTACCTTTAATGAATGATTTCAGTAAAAAATTCTCTATTTAAGCTGTTTAAAAAGTAAAAACTAAGAAAAAATAAAAACTAAAGTAAATTATCTCATTGGTTGTAGGATTTTTGACAAACATCAATCATTATGTGTAATAAGAAATAGAGAAAAAAAGAGAATAACTACCTCTTTATCACAACTAAAAAAATTTGGAGTTACACCATTTAATTCATTACTTTGAAACGTTTAAAGACTTAAAGCATCTTATAAGAGACTGGATAAACAGGTCAGAAATAGAAAAGCCACGTGTCCAATTTGAATGTGGTTTCAATATTTACCTTTTTTAACTACTAAACAAAAAATAACCACTGTGCATGCAAAATAGCGGCCTGCAATTTGCAATTGTAGATTTTAATTGCTACAACTATTAATTACAACAATGAAACCAGACTAAAAATAAAAATCTACTGAGTTTTCATATTTTGTAAATAATGAGAAAAAAAAAGCATAATTTTGTTGATTACAGAAAGTATAAATTTATGACAAACAATGATTTATTTCTATACTTAAACACACAAAAGAAAAATAATGAATAGAAGTTGATTTGCAGTTATTTATAAAAACTTAACAGAAAATTTGTTTTTTCATCACAATAACCATGAATTCAGTCAAAAATATTACCCAGGATAAAACATTTAAGTATTCAATAATTTCATAATGATAAATAATCTTATTGGTACCTGATACTGATATGATTTGCCATTAAATGATGGGCTTAATAATTCCAGATAAATTTGTTGACAAGGATTTAAATGATATTGATAAATTCTAAAAAGTGACAATTGTTTCTTAACAAAATTCATTTAATCAATGATAATATAAGAATTAATGATTAAAAAACTTGTAGACAATTTCGTATTGTAACATAACATGCAAGTGTTGAGCCAATAAAAATTGAAAGTATTTTAATAAACTTAATATGAAAAGATTATAATGTAAGAAAAACATAATATTTTAGGATAAACGTTTTATCATAATATTCAAAAGTGCTCACAGCGTTGATTTTTGAGTTTTTTTAAAGTTAGGCACTAAAATGTGTTTTAAATATGATTTAAATTTAATAAAAGCAGTCAGACTACCAAATAATTTGCAATTATTAAAACACTCATTTGAAAAATAGGAGAGATTTTAAATATTTAGATAAATAGTTGCTAATAATAAATAAAATCTGTTCTAAGTAGCATGAGCCACAAATCGTCTAAAAACATATTCTTTTAATATTTGTTTCCACTAAAAAGTCTTTTGATGTTCAAATGATTCATGATTTAATCGAGAGCTTCAAACAAAATTCAATTCATTATTGAAAGCTTAAATACCCATATAGTCTATTTTCCAAAGGAATAGTTTTTTGTTTTATTGGATTATGTTTTAAACTATTTATTAACTGATCCGAAAAGATGACCCCTTTCTACAAAATATGTAGCTTGAAAAATTTACTCTAGCGTTAAGATTAGTCATTTCCTTCTCTTTCTATTAAGTCTGATCATCAGCTTTGTTTATATTAGTCTTTTAAATGTTCAGCTGATTTTAAAGTATTGAAAACGGAGATGTTAAAAATTCGAGTAAAACTTTAAAAAAACGTCTCGTCAGTAATTTTAAATGTTCCTGTTATTCTTAATGATCTAACAAAAGGAGTGTTTTGATTAAATTATTCAAAAGTGATAATCAATCATTTTATCAATAAGTCTTATAATATTCTACAACTTTTATTTTTCAAAGAAATATGTTGATAACGATAAATTTTCTAAGAAATACTGAAAAAGCAAAACAAAGTTGAGTACATTAGCTTGATATATTTGAAAGAATAAAACTTGTAAGTAGAATAAGTAAAAAGGAAGAAAAACTTTCCATTAAACTTAAACAATAATGAAAAAAATTCGAAGTTTTCATTTAAAAATATTTAAAATAAATTTCAGATAATAAATGTCATGATAAAAACTGCATACAGACTTTATTTTTAAAACAGAAGAAGTTTCAATAGAAATCTCTCCGATATTTGACAGAGGTAAAAAGTATTTATAATATTTGCTGCTGTTTGATAACACTTGAGCTTTTTGCCGACAAATTACTGATTTCAGCGATCTCAGCAACTGGAATAGATGGTTCCATATCAGCAAAGTAATCGGGTTCTTCAACCGTCGGTTTTGATTTAACGAGAGCTTTAATTTCAAACTCAGCACCTAAACGATTTGTAGTGTTCAAGTCACTTGTAGTATTTTCATTCATTTCTTTCGGTTGATCCAAATCAACAAGAACATCAACAGCTACATGAGGTTTAGAGTCAGTTGAAGAAGACGAGTCGGACTCAGTTGATGATTCTTCCTCAGAATCAAAACTATCATCAAAAGTCCCCCAATCATCTTCATCTTCACTACTGTTCGCCCAAGTTTCAACTTCTGCTTTCTTGTCTTCGTCTGTTTTGGTGAGATCTTTTGGCTTTTCAAGTACATCTAGTAAAGTTTTAGAATCAGAAATTTGTTCCTCATCTATTTTCTCAGAAGTTTTTTCCTTAATCTCTAAGCTTTCTTCTAATTGAGTACTAGCAGACGTAACAGGCTGAAAAAGAAAATTTAAAAGGAGAAAGTTGAAACTGTTTCAATTATGAGTGAGTTACAAACCTTGAAATCACTTGAAATGCTTTTACCGTGGTTCCTTTGAATCGCATGAGCCAATAATTGTTGCTTTTTTATAATTTCTGAATTATGAAGACTCATCGTATTTTCTCGCTTGCTGTTCAGTGCAAGTTCCAATAAAGTCGGTTTTTTTGGCTTATTTTTCTTTACTATTGGAGGTAGTGGTTCTCTGGCAGGAAATTTTTCTTGATGAGCAAGAATAGTTTGCTCATTTAACACATTTCCGTTAAACTAAAAAAATAAATTTCAAGTGAAAAGTTGATATGGAATTAAAACAAAAGTGAACTGTTTTTATATTATTTAGAAGCTATTTTGAAAATCATTTTTTCCAAAGAAATTAATTTACTGTTTTATTAACTAACTTTTGGTGTGGCATGAGTAAACAGCCGTTCCCTGTCAGTTCCTACAATTATATCTCCACCCACTAAGGGAATCGCTTCAGCTAAAGCAACAAGAGTTGCTTTGACGAGTTCGTTATTACAATCATTCATACCTTGAAGGATCTATGAACATAAAAGCTGACTTCAAATGATGAATTGACAGATTTTGAAAAATCACCTCAGGCAAAACATAATTTTCTAAAACCGATTTGTCGAATAAATGAACAAAGTTGTGGAAATTTTCCAGTAGCATCATTCGAACATGCAGTACTCTGCTTTTGAACAGTTTCACAATTTTCGGAATCACTAATTCAGCAAATATTTCATCAGAAATAAAACCATTTTCTACAAAAGTTCAATAAAAACATGAAAAGTTTATCCACTTAATAAGTTAGAGCGCTTAAATTAACATTTGGATGATAACTTTACACGCTTAACAGGAAATCACTTCTTAATAATAAGTCAGTTGTGGAAATTAAAAGTTAAAAGTTTATAAGATTGTAAAACAAACCGTTTGATTTATTTTTAGGCTTTAGAATAATTTTGATGACTTGGTTTAGTGCAACTTGTTCAGCAATAACAATAGGTGTAAGAAGCAAGGGAAGTATACTTTTAGCAAATATACGTGGAAAAATTTTGCATTCTCTCACCATTGTAAGAAGTCGACTGAAAAAAAGTTTATAAAAGTAATTTTCATCATCTTCAAATGTACATCTCAATCAGGTTATATTTAATCTAAGATAAAAGTAGGAATATGTCTTTCACTAAAAGTTACAATCATATTATTTACAAATTTATTATTTATTACTTGAAAAAAGCATCCTTCTCAGCTTGTTGCTTCAAAGTAATCGACTGAAGAAAGTTTATTATAAAGATAAACGAAGATTTCAAGATTGGCATTGATAATATTTCCTTCACTGTTGGGCGATTTTTATAGTCATCACGGCATATATCAGCTATTAGTTTATCTAAATTTTCCTTAAAAAAAGTTCTTTAATTTAAACAACTTTAAACTAAAAATAGATAAAAACAAAGTATAAGATAAAAAAAACTTTGAAGTACAAACTTTGGTAAATATTTTTTTAAACATAGAAAATAAAAACAGTAAAAGGTTTATCAAATCTTGTTTGACGACAAATCAATAACATTGTGCATAAGATGAAAATCTTACCATAGATAGGCTAGTTGCAAACTGCAACTGTTTTTTATAATCTTTAAGTAATAGTCCAAAAGCTTTGACGTCACCACAAAAAGCAAACTTCTCATTAAGACTTTCTTCAGTCTAATAAATAAACTTTCAAATATAAGTTTGAACAATCATTTTCCATCAAAATAAATATAAATATTAATAAATTAAAATAATATTATCAATAACATTATAATATAACATATCTTTTAATCAAGTTTAAAAAATCTTTAATTAAATTTGCTTCAACTGCTAAACACTAATTGTCATAAATATTTTTAGTTATAAAAATATTTACAAATTTTAATCAAAAATATAATATAAAAACATGCTATCAACAAAACTCATATTTTTAGAAAAACTAAATATAGTTTTAAGTGTAACATCATGAATTATATTACCATATGTGCTGAAAAATATTAAGCAATAAGTTAATAATAAAAATCAATAGATTGTTTGAAAAACCTTTTGTAAATGCTTGTGATTTTCAGGAAATAATAAATATTTAGTTGTTGTTTCAGAAAAACTTGTAGCATGATCAAAATCTCCAAGTTTCCAATATCCTTTCTCATTTGTATAAATTGAACTGACACAAATATTGTTATGAGAAATTTTAGCCTAAGAAATAAAGCAGCAAATTAAAAAATGCCACAATATGCATAATTTTTAAAATATAAACAATATTTATATAATTTGAGCTAAAACAATCAAAGTCTGATCTATTCCTATTTAAAGTTAGTTAAGAAATATGAAGTTTACCTGTGTATGTAAGAACTCAACCGCATGAGCCAAATCTTGCAAGCCACTGCATAATTCATTAGCATCTAACTCATTGATCAAAATAGATAAAGGAGTGCCAGTTTCAGTGATCAAATAAGCTTCCATTTCAGTTGAAACAAAGTTAAAATAACGAAGAATATTTGGATGTCTCAAAATCTTTAAAAACTAAAAAAGGATAGCATAATCATAATTGATAATTTTTAAAGATTTTCATTGATAATATTGTTATAAGAATAAAATTATTTTGTTAAAAGAACTATAAATTGAATTTACAAATTTTAGAAAAAAATTGCTATTTCAATAAAAATTAATAAAATAGTATCTCTCTTAAAAATTATCTAAGACTCAATTGAAAACATAGTCTTAACAATGAAGATTTTAAGATTTTAGTGACTTATAACATATGTAAATCACTAAATCTATCTTGTTACATTTCTTATTAACTATTTAACTAAGTTTATTCTAAACCTAAAAAACTCTTACCTTAACATTATTTTCAAATTCAGAAGATACTCTAACAGATCTAATTGAAAATATATTCACATTTGATCCATCTGAAAGTTTTCCTTTTCTTATTAGTTTTTTAGTCTCAACTGAATTTGATTTATCAGTAGGTAAATTATAGAAATCACCAAACTGACAATCAGAAATAGCTTGTTCTTCTTCAGACCCATAGTACCAATCCCAAACTGATGACAACATTACTTATTGATTACAACTTTAAATCTGTACAAATCAACAACATTAGTAAGTTGAAAACACAGCTTATGGTAGAAAATGGATTTTAAAGATACAGCCTTTAAAGCGTGTCGACATACGATCAAGTTAAATACAAAAGGTAATACTCAATTTTTACAACAAGTTTACGGATATAGTCAAAAAAGCAACGTACGCATAAATACTCTTTTTATTTGTATTAGTTTTTTTTACAACAACTTGACGACTACTAGCTAAATGCAAGTTTTAAGAACTATTTTTACTATTATCTGAGTAAGTTCTAAATTCGTTCATAGATATTGTAATAGGATTTGTTATTCATAACCAAATTTGAATGAGATTTGATTCAAAATGTTTAGTTCCGTCACTCTAAGACTCTTGGGAGAAAATAAATCTTTGCTTGACATCTCTACGTATTTAAATGAAATTAAAGAAAAAGTCATCTAAGTTCCAGTGCACAGAACTTAGAGGTCACTTCTGACAAATCTCCTCCATCGATACACGCTAGCAATAACAAATGGTATTTTTATAGTGGAAATTATGATGATATTAATGAGTTTTTATCAACGTGGAATGAATTTATATTTTCAACTATACTAACGACATCAATACTGTTTACTCACGGTTTACTAAAACCGTTAAAGAGTCAATAGAAAATTTGTACTTTTTTATAGAGTCAACAAAATTTGTGCAAATACTTGAGGAAGTTACAACATTTTAAAGGCCTTTTATATAAACGAACTAAGGACCATTCGGGCAACATTTACAAGGATGGTATGCAGGAAACTTAAAGTTAAATTCGATAGTTAAGAACATTGTCTCAACTTCTTAAATTTAGTTACTTTAGAAATTCGACGGATTAAATACAGCTTAATTCTTATTTTCTAAACTCTTCACAATTTAGTTGACCTTTAATTCAATATTTTTTCTCCATTAGTCCTTCCCTCAAGTTTAATCAACTCAGACGATACACATTACATCTTAATAAGTCTACATCATCTGACACTTTATTAAGTTCAAATATTTCCTTTTTCGTTTTCTGATATATTTTTGATAAATATATTTATTAGAATTATATGTAATTTTTTCATAACTGTTAAAATAGACCAAATTATTACAAAAGTAATTACAGCTAGAATTAAGTATTTGCTGGCTCAATAACATCTTAGTTAGTCAAATGTTTAGAAAAAATTATGTTTTTTTTATTTTGCAAATTATCTCTATGTATATAAAGCTATATACTATAGGGATTTTAAGATTAATTTTCTTTACTATATATATTTCATTTTTATGCAATTAAATTTGTCTTAATTTGACTAAAAGATATTTCATTTCAAAATTAGTTTTTAAAACTATTATTTCATTTATAATTATTTAATTACAATTATAATAGATTAGATAATAACCAAAAATCTGTTTAGTCAATTGATTGAGTCAATTTAACAGCTTTTAATCAACACTTTTTTATGTTATGCTTCTTATATAACATATATATTTTCATTTTTATTATATTCATTTTTTATGTAGGGTGTTTAGGATAACTATAAAAATTATACCCTATTATAGTGCATCTAGATTGTTTTTAAAAGATTTTAAATAGATTAAAACAGTTGTTTTTAGAAGGTGTTTTACTATACATCTTAGAACTAATTGTAAAGTTTATTTTTTAAGTTTTTGAACAATTCTTAAAATTTCTTACTTTTTAATAAAAAATTCTTTTTTAGATTATAAAACTATAATTCAAAACAGGCAAAATGCTTTCTTTAAAAACATTTCTTAATTTAAACAAATGCTTTCAAAAAACAAGGACAGTTATATTTAGAACTAGTACTCAACTTCATCAATCATTTTCTACACATTGCTCTAGATTTAATGGTGTATGTAAATTTAAAAAATGTGGACATAATGAGATTTTAGCGAGACAAGTTAGTTGTAACCAACTCTTAAACGGATATCAAAAGTTTTCCTCATTTAAAACTAATTCGAATTTAGATAGTAATGAGAAGACTAATGAGGATAAAAGAGATTATATTTATCAGTTTATTCATTATTTTATTTTTGGAGCTTCAGCTTTTGTAGTATATTGGTTCATTGATGAAAATTATGTAACATTTGCAACTGTTGTTGGATCATCCATGCAGCCAGAGTTTAATCCTGATGGACATAAGTTTAAAGATGTGGTTTTTGGAGAACGATCACCTATCTATGATTATGATTCTTTAAAAAGAGGTGATGTAGTTTTGTTTCTTTCAACAAGAAATCCTAATCAGCAGAATATAAAAAGAATAGTTGGGCTTGAAGGAGATATTGTTGAAACTATTTATCATAAACATGTTGTAATTCCTGAAGGTCATTGTTGGGTTGAAGGAGATAACATTTATAATAGTTTTGATTGTAATAGAACTGGCCCAATTCCTCTTGGATTAATAAAAGCAAAAGTAACTGCCATAATTTGGCCTCCAACCAGATGGAAAACTTTAGAGAGAAAAATCCCTCATTCTAGAGTATTCATAAATGGGATGAAACATCCCTTAGATACAGAATTGCCATCTCTTGACTCTAAATCTATTGTTTAGAAAATCAAGAGATCTTTGGTTTATTTAAAACTTAAAAATTTGTTAACTTTTGATATGATTGTAAAAATATGGAAATATTTTTATAAATCAGATTACTTTTATTTATATTGTTACTTTTCTGAATTTTTGAAATTCAGACTTGAACAAGTTTGAGAACCAGTAAGCTAAAGAATTAAAACTTGTCTCTAGGTACTTTTTATATATTATGAATAAATTATTTGATTCTGCTTTATTCAATGTTGTCTTCTACTTAAAGAAATATTTGTTATTCTGATTATATTTTAATTTGATAAATAGTTATTTGTTAAGTTGTCTAAAAAATTTCAAGAAACGTTTTGTAAACTTTAGAATTCGGTATTCTATTTAAAAATTTAATTTTCATTCAAAAATATGATGCAGAGTGATGATGCCAGATATTTGAAAAGGTTTGTAAAAGATGTCTTTTAATTTGGCTCAATATTAAATCATTTATTTGAAACTATTTTTTCAAGCAATATCTCATTAATCTGGGTTGTTAGTTAATTATTTTATATATTTATTTATTATTTATTTTAGAAAAGTTAAAGCTGGAAATATAGATGTCCACCCTACTGAAAAAGCAATTGTTGTTTACTATGAAGTTGAAGCAACAATTTTAGGAGAGTTGGGCGACCCAATGCTTGGAGAAAAGAAAGAATGCCAAAAAGTGTTGGTTTTATAATAAACTTGTTCTTAATCATTTTTTATCTATCTTTTTATTTTCTAGCATTCGTCTTCAAAGTTTAAATGAAAGTACAGATATTAGAACTTTGGCGAGAGAAGTTATTGAGCGTTGTAAGCTTATACCTGTTGCTAAATTACCTGAAGTTGAACAACTTTTATATTATCTTCAAAAACGAAAAGCTGATAAAAGTATGTAAAAATCAACTAGTGAATGAAAGATGTAGTTCTTAAACAACAATTTTTTTTATGATCTACTTTAATTTTGATTAAATGATTATCTATTTATAGAACTTATCAAATCTTAGTCTTCTATATTCAATAAATGTTCTCTTTTAAACAGATAAAACGTCTAAAGAAAAACGGTCACTTAACAGTCTACAAGATCCAGCTCCTGAATTGTTAAATGAGGTTAATCTATCTAATTTGGAAACTCCATCAATAAATAACTTAGATGAATATGTTGAATTATTGTATGAAGATGTTCCATCCAAAATCAAAGCTTCTATACTTATATTTTGTTTGATAAAAAATTCTGATAATCTTGAAGCTTTGATTGACCATGGTTAGTTCAAATTTTTTCATCAACTTATATCTTAATATAAAAACTTAATTTGAAGAAAAAATCTTTATTTTATGGTTATTTCACTAAGAATAAAATTGAGTTTTATAATTTATACTTGAAGGGACTGTAATGGGAGCATTGAGTCGAGTTCTTCGAGAAGATTGGAGAAAAAGTGTTGAACTATCTACCAATATCATTTATATCTTCTTCTCTTTTTCTACTTATCTTCAATTTCATCAAACAATAGCTCACTATAAGGTTTAGAACTATTCTATCAGTTCAAAATATTAGTTGAAGATAAATATTTAATATATATTCAAATTTAATAACAAGTATTTTAATAAAAGTATGAAAATAAATAAAGTGATTTTGTCTAAACTGTTTTGGTAGATTGGAGCTCTTTGTCTATCTATAGCTGATTTTGAGATGAAGAGATTAGACTCATGGAAAGAGGAGTTAGAAAAGAAGAAGGAACTTTATATCCTTTTGTTTGAAAATTTATTTTATTTAAAATTCGTTTAGTTTTTTTCTTAACTGATTTTACTGAAATCGGATAATAGTGGAACAGAGGAAGATTTCAAAGAGTATGAAAAGATTGAAAAAAAATTTCAAAGTCTCACAAAAAAACAAGACCAATTATTAAAAGGTAGCTGACTTATTGAGCTTCTTATATTTGTTCTTTCATTTTTATAGTGGCTTTTTATTTGCTGCTAAATTTGGCTGAAGACCCAAGAGTAGAGATGAAGATGAAGAACAAAGGAATAGTTAGAATTTTAATCAAAGCTGTTGAAAGCAGAACCAGTCCAAGTCTTCTCATCGTAGTAATTTCATTTCTTAAAAAACTGAGCATTTTTAGAGAAAATAAAAATGAAATGGTAAGAGTATTTATTTGTAGAAAAAATTATTGGAAACGATTGATTGTTTGTAGAGTAAATTGAATATCGTCCCAAAACTAGCTGACAAACTATTAAGCAAAGATCAAGTTCTATCTTCACTGACAATCCGATTACTTCTCAATCTTTCTTTTGATACCAACATGAGGTCTCAGATGGTCGCTTCTGAATTCATTCCTCGCGTATTATCTTGTTTAGGTAAAATAAGTTTTTCAATTAAAATACTAAGTAAATTACTATTTGTTCAGATAAGCGATCTTGTGAAGCTATCACATTATGTCTTCTTTACCATTTAAGCACTGATGTAAAGAATCGGCACGCATTTGCTTACAACGAGTGTGTAGAAAAAGTAAATGATTTATACCTAACTACAAAAAGATAAAGCTGTTTGCAAACATATTTTTAGCTAATTGGAATGATTTTAGAGGCACCTATTGGTCCAATATATCCTGAACTTGCAGCTTTAGTAATCAATGTAGCAACAAGCAAGAAGTTTGCTCAGGTTTAAACTAAATTAAGAAAGTGGTGAGGATGTAAAATAAGTTGAATGTTTTGTAGTTGGTTTGCAAGAATAAAGCAGTGCTGCAACATATAGTAAAGCGAGTTTTTAAATGTAAGGATGGTCTTTTATTGAAAATGGTTCGAAATATGTCTCAACATGACTCTTGTAAATTAAGTTTTGTGGTGAGATTATTGCAATTATTTCTGATGATATGTGAAAATTATCAAGTTTACTTTTTAGAATTTTATTTCGTATTTTGCCAATGCTGTAAAAAAAGAAAAAGATGAAGACTTTGTTGTCGAATGCATCGGTACACTGGCAAACATGAATATGTCTAATATCAATTTTGATTTAGTTTTGAAGAAGTATAAACTGCTTTCTTATGTAATGAAAATTTTGAAATCAGGTGAAACTTCGATAAAAGACTTTTATATATTTTTAATTTTCAAAGTTTTAGATCAATTTGAAGATGACTTAGTGTTAGAAGCGATTGTGTTAGTTGGAACTGTTGCCATCGATGAAAATTGTGCTTCAACACTTGCACAGTGTGGAATGGTTCAGACTCTCGTTGAACTTTTAAATGGTTAGTGATGTGAATTTAGTTGTCTAATAAATGAATATTTTGTCTTCAGCTAAGCAGCAAGATGACGAAGTGGTTTTGCAAATCGCCTATGTCTTCTATCAAATGATTTGGCACGAAGAAACTAGGAATATCATCATTACAAACACTCAAGTATGTTTTGTACAAGTGAGAATAGCTAACATTGACTTGTCATAGGCACCAGCTTACCTAATCGACTTGATGCATGATCGAAATTTAAGTATAAGGAAAGTTTGTGAAAATACTCTTGATATCATTCGGGTTTGTGATTGGTTGTTTTTTAGCTCAGAGTAAAATAAATATTTCTAGGAGTATGATAGCGAATGGGAAAAAAGAATACAATTAGAAAAATTTAGATGGCATAATTCACAGTGGATAGATATTGTTGGAAGTGAAACCATCGAAGATGAAGAAGATGATGACATGTTACCAGACCATTATTATGGCGATGACTTACTTTTATATGAACCAAGTAAACAGTGTTTAGAAACTGACATCAACAACTAACTTCTAAGCTAATGTTTAAGATTTTGATGATGAAGATGATGAAGTGTTAATAGAGGGTCCCACACTTCAACCTGAGTTTATCAGCAAAGAAGCCTTGAATGAAGGACTTGCTAATGGTACAATAATCTCACCTGGCTATAATTCGTAAGCTAGTTGTAAATTACTTGATAGCAAATATTTTGATCTTTATTGTCAGCTATCTTCCGGAGTATTCAAACGAAAATCTTCATGATCGTTTGATTGGTCATGGCGAGATGCAAAATTTAGATGCTTACTACTCCGCACCCACCGGGTATATGTCTACTGATTATATGTCGTACAATTACTAAATTGAGTTACAAGAAGAAATATTCAATTTTTAAATGT
The DNA here is from genome assembly GCA_034620365.1 of Pegea sp. RAD2-039. NCBI lineage: Eukaryota > Metazoa > Chordata > Thaliacea > Salpida > Salpidae > Pegea > Pegea sp. RAD2-039. The sequence continues at coordinate 1,261,130 of JAQGEQ010000043.1, forward strand.
ACTATTTACAAATGAAATGTTTTAGACTGTAGGAAGCTTTGATTGGTTTAATAAATCAATCTTGAATGTCATTCATAAATATTAATTGACTGTGAAATAAATAAAATTCAATTTTTTATATCTTTTAAATATATTTCTGTATAAAATAGTCTATAAAAGGTCATTTAAATTTTTATATTTATTATGTCATCAATAAACAAAAATGTTTCAACAAATTGCAATTACATAGACAGGTTATTTGATGAAACTCAATAACTAGTTTTATGCAAGTTTTATAAACATTTTGAATAATTTCAGTTTAAACTATCATCTTATAAGGCTGTAAATAGCAACATATATAAAGGGAAGATCATTAAAAGATTGTTCTTAAGATGAGAACTCCATACGGATGAGTTAAATTGCAATATAGGACAGATATATGTAAACTTTCAATTATTACATTTTATTCAAAATAATTTATTGTGGTGGTTTGTAATAGATCATAAACATCAAACAGTAGATAAAATTAAATAATTGTTAACTTTAAATAAAATAAAAGTTATTATATTTCAAACACGTGTGAATTTAAATGTTAAAAACCTAAGATAAGATGCTTGTTATTTATCTCACAGTAGACAAACTTTTGATTATTAGTTTCTCAAGTTTGAATGAAGAATAATAAAATTCAGTTCCAGTAAATTATTTATTGCTTAAATTAAATCTATGCCTAACTGTTCAAACTTCGACAAAATCCAAAAAAGAAAATGAGATTTAGTTCTAAGATGAAAATTTCTCAAACTTTTTTGTCTCAATTAAAAAAAGTTTTGCTTTTACAAAATCTTGTATTTATTATTATTGTAGATTATAGTAGAAAAATTATAAGTTCCAAAAAATAAGATAACAACAAATTTGATTGTTAAAATAAAAAAAAAGTTGACAAACTGAAAAACTTGCAAACAAAAGTGTTCAACTTTGTTCTCGACTTAAACTTTTTTGGTAAACAGAAAATTTTTACTGAGTGAATATTAGATTAGAAATTTATGAGGATACTAGATTGCCAGCTCTTGTATAAGTAGCATCTATTTGCATCAAGTTAGGTAGTAAAGCTTGTAATCGTCGACGATATTGATTTGCAAACTCCTTCTGAATCGGATTCTGCTCTAGATACACAGTTTTCAGTTTAGGGCACTTGTTTAATTCACTGACGTTGTCCCATTCATCAATTTCATTATGATTTGCCTGAAATTAAAGAATAATTTCTTTAAAAGAAAGTGATTGATGATAAGCCACTTACCCAAAATTCCTCTAATTCCAAGAGGTGGTCAATATTTTCTATAGTTTTGATTTTATTCATTGCCACATCAAGAGTTTGAAGCTTTAGCTAGAAATTATTGTTTGGTTTAAGCATAATACAAAGTACTAATCTATAAGTTTGAATTAGGAATTAATTAGAAATTGAATTAATTATCCTTCAAATAAAAGTAAACAAAAAGTTAGCAACTTACGTTTTTATCCAAACCTTCAAGTTTTGTGATCAAATTGCTGCTAAGATAAAGTTCAGTAAGATTTGTCAAACATTCCAAACCTTCAATTTTCTTTATTCGGTTGCTCATTAATGCCAGGATACGAATATTAGTCAGTGACGTGATGTTCTTAATCTCAGTGATTTTATTCTTTCCAAAATAAAGCTCAGTTAAGGAGGTCAGTTTTTCAAGGTTCTCTATTTCCTTTAGATTCAAAAGTTACAATTATTTTTATTTAAAAAATGATCAGCTGAAATTTTAATTTATAATTAATTGAAGCATACTAGATGTTCATCAAGTCTAAAAGACATTGATTCATATCTAAAATCAAACAATATTTGTTCTTAAATTAAGTAGCCTACTGGTTAAAGTCAAACCACTGAATAAAACATGGTAGTAAAAAGAAGAAACTTGTTTGGAATTATATAATTTTTTGACCATGTCAACGTATTACGAGCAAATTAACTTCTACTAACCCTAATACGGTTGTCACCCAACTCCAACATTTCTAATTGGCTTAAATGATTCAGATTTTCAACTGTAGAAATCCGATTCGCAGATAAGAACAACTTTTTAATATTTTTCAGGTCTTCTAAGCCTTCAACTTTTTTGAATAAATTGAATGAAAGGTCCAAGGTACTAAAGAAGAGTAAAAGTAACAATTAAACATTTAAGAAATTGATAAAAACGTAATCAGATGATAAAAAAGTTCTTTTAAAATTCTCAAACATCTAACTCACTATAAGTTTAAGACTTTAGCAATTTAAAATGTTCTGAAATATATTATTATAAACAATTATCTTTCGCTGTTGAAAATATGTTAGCATAAACCCAAATGGCAAATTGTATTCAAATAAAAATATGATAATTCATATATTGTTTTACAAATATTTGAATGAAATAGAAACACAATTAGTTTACTTTTCTGACTGCTTACATATTTGCTTTAATTAAAAACAAGGCTAATGCCTGAAATTTTATCTTTTATTTTTATAGAAGATACATTTTTTGAGTTAAGTCAAAAGATTTCCATCTACTGTTTGAAATATGAAATAACTCACTGTAATTTAGTTAACTTTTCCAGATTTTCAATTTTTTTCAATTTATTGTCATAAAGATCTAAATGTTCAAGAGTCTCGTAAAGACAATCTAAATTTTCAATTTTTTTCAGAAGATTATTTCTAAGACATAATTCAACAACTTTTTTAAGTTTGTCGAGACCTTGTATAACTCCAAGTCGTGAATGTTCTAAATCAATAACCTGAAAATAAACAAAGAGTTAAAAACACTCAAAGATTTATTTGAACGTACTACTATAAAGACAGATTTTTCAGTCTTGTCTGAGTTACACTCTCTAGCTAGCAGAGATTCATGAATAAAACTAAGCTTTAAGAACTTTAAAAAAATTAAAAAAGTATTAACTAAAAAAGTATATGACGTAAAGGGCAGCTAAAAGTAACTATTATTAAAAAATAAACATTAAACTATTCAAAATATAAAGTTAATAAAAAAGAACTAGTATTAGAATGGGTGAAAATTTGTAGTTAGTTTGAAGGTTAGTATAACTAGGATGAACAATTTCACAGAAAAATCAACTTATAAAACTTGACACAAACATGTATTTAAAATACTATAATAAAACAACCAGCTTGTTATGGAGCACAAGAATTGCTAAACAATCAATTTAATAGCGTTTTTATAACAGATGATGGCAATGCTCTTTCCTATTCCGACATTCTTGCAAATGTCTCTGAGATGAATAATCTTGACACAAAGGTCGATATGGTAACTAAGGCTATATTTCCTTTAAATTAATCAGTTTCCAAAATCCCTACTTTGTTTTTAAGAAAGACTTTTTCCTTTATTTTTATCTCTACTTTATAGCATCACTCTGAGGCGAGAAAGAGTTCCACAAATTTGGAAGAAAGTTAACATTACTTCTATTTACAAAAAGGGTCCCAGAAACACTATACTTAACTACAGACCAGTTTCACTGACTTCAATTATCTGCAGAACTGAAAAGCACAATCATATGAACAGCTATTTAATAGAGCACCATCTAATATCTGATATCAAGCATGGCTTTGTGAAACGGAGATCTTCCCTGACTCAACATCTCACTTTTCTTAATGAACCTATAATGAAAATAATACTCCACGTGACATCATATACCTCAGTTTTGTACCTTGATTTTTCTAAAGCATTTAAATCTGTCCCACACAACAAGCTCATTATTGTTTTACAAACATTAAAAATCAATAGCTTTATCTTACAGTGTATTGAAGATTACTTATCAGGTGGAACCCAACAAACTCATGCAGAAAAATCTTTATCAACTCCTAGTAAAGTCAGAAATGAGGTTCCTCAAAGTTTTGTTCTGGACCTCTTCTTTTTTAATTTTCATCGAAGACCTAATCAGAAGATTAGTAGCAGTAGATGATGTCAGTATGTTTGTGTATGCAGATGATATCAAGCTATTATCTTGCAATCCTTCAAACTACACTATGCACTGTAGAAAACTGGTCTCTGAATTGGCGGCTCAAAATCCAGCCCACAAAGTCTGAACTTTTATCTCTTCAACTGGCTGCAAATTCCTTGAGCCAATATTCCATCAATGGATTTATTATTCAACGAGTATCTTCGGTCCTAGACCTTGGCATTAGCCTATCATCTGATTTTAAATGGCGCAATTATGTTTCTAAAAACTTTGCAAAATCAATCAAGCTTGTTTACCTTTTTATAAAGACCTTAAATTTTAAGGTTCCATACTTATCAACCTCTTTAAGGTATATATTCGTTCAGTTCTTGAATACAATGTCAGTTCATGGAATCCATATCACGTTGGTGATATCAAAAAAAATTGAATCTGTTCAGGCACTATTTATGAAATTGATATGCAGTAAATTTAATATTAAATATGATAAGTATAAACAACATCCCAGTAAACTGTGAGTTTTCCCTTTTTTATATTATTAACATTCTATGTAACTGTTCACTGTGATATCATATGGGGAATACTGAAATGCCAAGTGTATTTCTTCCTACATTTCCATCTTAATTATATACAATATATATTTTTTGTGAAAATTTGTTAGCGAGAGGTGCTTTTTTCAGGCACCCTTCTTTGCTTTTATTGTAATAAATAAATAAAATAAAGTTAAAAATATAAAAGAAAACTACAACTAACCTCACTGTCTACATCAAGTTCACTTAAAATTAATCTAACTTTTTCTTCATTTTCAGGATCGGACAAAGTTTGATGTGATGTAACTACAGATTGCTAAAATAAATAAATTATTTAGAAATATATATTGAACTTAATCACTATTGATTTTTATGTATTTTAGTAACATATCTTATGTTAAAAATAATGAAATCAATAAGAATAAACTTAAGTTAATTTTTAAAAGAGCTTTAAAATATTTACAAATTTAAAAACAAATTTATAAACTTTAAATATATAGTTGAATGAATGAATAAATAAATAAAGTATACTCACTCAATCTATTCTAATCAAGGTTTAAGTTATTGTTACAATTCCAAAACTAATTGTACTTAAAGAAGATAATAACAATCAGTAGTTTTGCTTTTAAAAAGTTGCATAACCACATATATACCAATACATTCAAAAAAATCAAAATATAAATCAACAATTATATAAAAACACTATTGATATTTTATAAGAAATTGAAATAATTACTTACCACAGCATTATCAGTAGTCATTTTTTTATTTAATAAAGTGATGCAACCCTAGAATGAAATTTAAATATTATTAGTAAAATTATAAGATATTCTACTGAAAAATGTAAGTTCAAAAAACATAATATAATATTGAATCATTAAAGCTTAATTAAAGTTTTAATTTTTCATTATAACTAACATTTCTTATTTTGTTATATAAAATAACCAAGCTAGAAAAACAAATAAAAGTTTATATATACAACTTATCACTTTATTGTAACCAAGATAGTATTTGTAGATTTAAAGCGTTTGATATGACTTTTATTTTATTACAATTAGATCTAATTTTTAGTTGATAAATAAAATTAAGAAGTTTCATGTGAAAAAGAAATATTTGATTTGTTTTCAATAATCGAATTAAATCCAAGCTTATCTATATATCCAAGGTTATGTAAGAAGTACTAATGTAAGAGCCATAAAAACATTTTAAAATTATTTATTCAATATTTATCAAGCTTATTAATCAAGTAATATAATTATAAATATATTGCACAAAGTCAAATACAAACTTTATTGGTGCTTAAAGAAATCTAACTTGACAAATTAGTTTTATGGCAACAATATCAAATTTCAATTCTTTCAATATTTTATTGATATGCACTAAAAGCTTTTCTATAAATTAAACTCAAGAAACAAGTAACAAACAACAAGAGTTTTGTTAAATAAAAAGAAAAATTTGCAAACTTTTACAAAAAGAATTCTAATCTAGAAAAACTGATGTGTCAAAAATTTCTTTATAAATAATTCAAATGATCAATAACTTCTGTTTAAGTTGTTAGTTTCACTGCCATACGATAAAACCTTTTCTGATTCTCATAAGAAATAATCATTATATCAAAATATAAATTTCAAAAAATTTAATAACATAATAAATATACTTCTTTTAAAAATTTAAGACTGTGATAATAATTCAACTTTTAATAATATTTTATACGAAGTGAATGTTTATATATACCCTATTATAATTTTAAAACACATTATGGTTTAAGACAATTTTGTGTTCACTTGTTAAGTGATATGATCTACTATCGTTTTCTTTTTTTGCTTTGTACTTTTTTATATTCTTGAATGTACTATACGTGTACATTCGTTGTGCTCTGATTTTCTGTATTCAACTGTAAATTTCAAGACATTGTTCTTGAATGCCTCTTTTATGTTAAGTCTCACTGTTGTGTTCTCTATAAAGGTTGTGAACCTGCAGCAGTTATCTAATTCATACATTATTCTGAAGATAACTAAATATATAATAATTTATCTTCAGCTTAACAAGTTGATTATAAAATAATTTCCAAGTTTAATCCTTTCTATTTACAAGTATGAATTTTCACTTAAAAAGTCTGAAAAAAATTTTTCTGACAAAAAATAAATTTAAAAATAGATATACCTCTTTTTTTGTGTAGTATTTAAAAAAACTTCCTGTAATGAACACATATAATGAACTATTTTTTGCCTATTAGTAATTGTATAAAAATTGTTCTTTGTTTTGAATTTTTTAGAATAAACTACCACGTATTATGTTTTACATAAAGTTATATTTCAGCAATTAAAATTGTTGTTATTTAAATAAATGAAGAATATAATATTTTCATCGAAATATGTTTTGAACACTAATATAAGTTTTACTTACCCAAATATTTTAACACTTTTTTAAGTAGAAGCAATTTTATAAATTATATTTCTGACTTTTTAACACTTTTATTTGTGTTTAAGCAGGGGAATTTATTCTTAGTAATCATTTATGTAACAGTAGTCCAGTTAGCCTTCACTTAATTTTCATTCTTATTTTATCGGCTTTTGGTTTACTTTTAAAGTAAATTTATTCTTTAAATTTTAGTTTCAGTTATAGAACATTTAGTCTGAACATTTTTTGAATAATTTTTTACCTTAATTGCATTTTCTAATGATTAATCATTTGATAAATTTTCATTTCTACATATTATTGTAGCTAAATTGTATGTCAGTTTCTTGATATCTTTAGTATTGAAAGATTTGTTTGCAGGAGTCATCATTTCTTAGTGTTTTGCTTAAATATAATTATCAATTGTTATTATCTGGTTGGTTTGGTTTATATTAAATCAACTTTTTTATACTTGTACAGGCTTATTAGAATATGAAAATATTTCTTAAGACACCAATTTTAAATTTTAATTTATAATATAGCAGCTATTTGTGTTATAATTATACTTTAACATGTATTAAAATGTAATTTTTTATTATTCATTATCCTTTGTTAATAAAACTGGTTTTATTTTTTTTTACACTTTGATAATTCTTAAAATGAATAGTAACAAATTTATTGTTTAAATATACTTATAAATTTGAAATGGTACAAAATACAAATATCAAGTAAATGGTGGTGTAAAAAGTATCAATATTCAACAAATATCTAAATAGTGAAATTTATAGTATAAAATTAAACTTAATTAAAATTAAAAGATTATTTATTTGATAGAGAAGAAAAAATAGCTTCAAAAAAAATAGAAACCATAAAGGCTTTTTCTTATTTATTTGTCTTGTTTTATTAGTTCCTTTGTATCTCACTTTGTTTTGCTTTATTTTTAGTATCATCACTCAAAGTACTTCCTACATGACCTTTCTTGGCGGAAGCAGTCGCCTGTTATTATCATTTATTTATTTAAATTATTATATAGAATAAAAACTTTGTTATAAAGTAAGGTATTACTTATTTTATTATATTTTCTATTCCTGTGATCAGATGTTTTAACATTTAAGAAGATATTTGGTTATAACTTTATTAAAAGTTTTAAATTTAAGCTGAAATGTCTTTAATTTCTGACCCTAAGCAGCAAGAACCATGGCTTCATCAATTTATTTCATATATCTTGAAGGCTGGTCCAGTTCCTAAGCATGTTGCTTTTATAATGGATGGTAATAGACGTTTTGCAAAAACCAACAGTTTAAAAACAATAGATGGCCATTCACATGGTTTTCTGAAGCTGGCAGAAGTTTTAAAGTGGTGTAATAGCTTGGACATTAAACAAGTTACAGTTTATGCATTTAGTTTAGAGAACTTTAAAAGATCTGACCAAGAAGTTAATGACTTAATGGATCTAGCATCTAAGAAACTAAATAATGTACTAAAAGAAAAGCAGCGATTAATGGACCAAGGTGTATGTATACGTTTTATAGGTGATAGAAAACGACTTCCACAAGATTTGCAGCAGACTATTGAAGAATTAGAAAGTGGTACTAAAGATAATGAAACATGTTTTTTAAATGTTTGTATTGCTTATACTTCAAGATATGAAATGGTTGAAGGTATAAAATGTTTAGTTGATGGTGTAGAGAATGAGCAAATACTTATAGAAGACATCAATGAAATGCTGTTTGAAAAAATCTTACAAGTTCCTAAAGTTGATTTGTTAATTAGAACATCTGGTGAAATACGTTTAAGTGATTTTCTACTTTGGCAGTGTTCATCTTCTGTCTTATCATTTATTAAATCTTATTGGCCAGAATTTTCAGTTTGGCAATTTTATTTGATAATTTTAGAGTATCAACGAGCCATCAGTAACAAAGAAAATATTAAAAAAATAGATCAATATAAAGAAATTGATGATTTGAAACCTTGTCAGAAAAAGCAGAATGATAATCAAACATCTCTAAAAAATCAAAGAATAAATCATTTTTTGAATTTTATCAGAAATTAAAATTTGTTTGCTAATTATTAGAGTAAAATCAACATTGTATCATGTTTACTTTTATAGTAGCTATATATTCTATTCTTTATGATTTATTTAATAATTTATTTCTTAGTTGAACTTAAATTAATTACATAACTTTGATGTATCTCCAGGTTCGTTAAATAATTGCTAAAATAACTTTAAATGGCTAAGCTTCGTTTAAGATGTAAAACTGATACTGGCACCCATACTTTACCTTTAAGTTTATCTGCAACTTCTACTCTTCAAGATTTACAAGATGTAGTCTTCTCTATTTGTGGTGTCAGACCTGATTCTCAAAAGATTTTAAATGGCTATCCTCCAAAACCTGTTGATTTATCTAATTCATCTGCTACACTGAGTCATTTAAATGTCAATTCTGGTGATACATTTACTGTTGTAAACACGTTTAAACTTGAAAGTTCTTCAAAAACTCCGCCAGCTTATGTTGAAATGAAACCACAGATGAAAAGAATGGAAGTACCTGCTGATAACTCTTGTTTGTTTTATAGTGTCTATTTTGCTTTAAATGGAGTTTTAAATAAGACTTTTTATGAAAAAGCAAAGCAGTATCGTCAAAATATTGCTAGCATTGTTATTGCTAATCCCACGAAATATTCTGAAGTTTTTCTTGAAAAATCTCCTGATGATTATGCGGTTTGGATACAATCTGATACTTCTTGGGGTGGTGCAATCGAATTATCAATTTTAGCAGAGTACTTCGAGATTGAAATAGTTGCTTTAGATATTCAAAGCTTACGATCAGATAGATTTGGCCAGGATCATAATTACTCGTCACGTGTTTTCTTATTGTATGATGGAGCTCATTATGATGCTGTTTATTTAGACCCTGGTGTTGCATATATTCCAATTCAAACTGTTTTTCAGACTACTGACAATGAAGCGTTTGATCAAGCATTAGTACTAGCTCGTGAAGCTAATTTAGCCAGACAATATGTCGATTTTACAAACTTCTCACTGCGTTGTTTAACTTGTAACATTGCTTTGAAGGGGCAAAAAGCTGCCAAAGAACATGCTGAAAATACTGGACATGGAAATTTTGGTGAATACTAATAAATAATACCAATTGTTTACATAGATTTTTATTATCATTATTTAGACGTTTATTATTCGTTTTTATGTCATTGACTTTTTTAGTTGAAAATTCACTGTGAGGTTTTTCAAATAAGTGAGTCAAACTAACTAAAATCGATTCTGTTTACATAACTCTTAAACATGATGTTAAAGCTTTCAGTAAAACATTTTAAATACTTATGCTGTTTAACCTCAATCAAACAGTTAATTGAAAGTCTTAGATACTCCAAAGTAAACATTTTTTGTAGGATATCAGTAAATTTATGAATACATAGAAGGTTTTTATGATAAAATCCTTGTTTTGTTTGTTTCTAAAAATCAAGATATGTTTATTTCAAAGAAATTATTTACACCAAAATTTTAACACGTGGGCATCTGATTGTTTACCTTTCTTGTCGTAGAATTCTTGAATGTGACTTTAAAACTCGTTTTTACTCTGAGATAAAATGATGATTTGTTTTAGATTGACCCTATTATAAAGTTTTGGTTGAAAGAACTTTTGATTTATTGTTAAAAATTAAAACAAAAGTTTTATTTTTATTAAACATGGTTCTCACCTTGAACTTTTTATTAAAACTCGTGAAAAGATTTGTCTGAAAACGTCTCCTGTTAGTTTCATTTAGTTAGCTGGAGTCATTATCTTCTTAAAAACTTGTAGTTTTACTTCAACTTGTTTTTTATGTGAGTCTCGTATTCTAGTTGACAACAACTAATTTTTAGTGAAATAGTTGTGATGATTAAAACAAAAATTACAAAAAAACTGGTTGAAGTGAATCTTACAAATGATTGATATTTAAACCACGAGAAAAACAACGACCGAAGAAGAAATCTATTTTAAGTTATGTATAAAAACCCATTTTAAAGAAAATATTTGAAGTGGTTCAAAAGAATTTATTCATATAAATCAAATTTAGCATTTTATTTGTAACTTTTTATTCTTTTAATTTCGGAATTATCATAAAAATAAACAGTTAAAGTTCTAAATATGAAAAAAACTGATTCCAATTTGAAGATTACAAAAACGACTTTAATTTCCTTTTTGTCAACATTTAAAACATGAACCTAATTTGCTGCGACAATTTTATGGTTATGTTTTTTGTTGCATGTTTAGACTAATCCACTTTATTATAACTTCTGAGTAAATCTTAAGCAACACAAAGGTCCTCTATGACAAACAACTTTTTTTTAGTTATAATAAATGACATTTTGATTTCAGTGACTACTTGTTGAATCTTTTGACCGATTTCAGCTCATTCAATTTCTATATCTTTAAAACTTCCTGAAAGTAAAATAATTTTATTTAGTTCTATTCAAATTACTAAAACTATTATGACTTATTCAAATAAAACTTTTTTAGTTTCCCAAAATGATTATAATATAGGAAATCGTTTTTATGCTTCATTTTCCAAAAATATAATAAAAGAATTATAGACAAGAGTAAGAATTAAATGGTGTAATTAAAAATTGATTTTTGGATTCAGTTTGAAATAGAGTAATGAGTTGCATAAAAATGGCTGATGAAATATTTCCTCTTATATAACAAAAATCACAATATACAAAATCAGAAGAAAGTTTATAGAAAAAGATATGTCAACATTTTACAGCTTTCCGATAAAGAATCTATTTTATAATATTCAAAGAAGGCATAGCTAATAAAAAGGCTAAGTAAACCATTTAAGGAGTTGAGTTCTAATGAAATTTTTCTACTAAGTGTAACTACCTGTCCTAAAAAAATAAATTGATCTTTTAACTTATTCTGATAGAAAAGTATTTAATTTTGGTAAATAAGATTTGCAAATATTGCATATTTGGGCAAATATGTAATCAGCCATTTTAGAATAAAGTGGAAAATTGAAACTATTTTTACAAAAATATTTGAAATCTTAAAAGATTGATAAAGTCTATTTCGTTTTCAAACAGAATAAGGCAAAGATGCACTAGATAATAGTTTATTTGTCGATATGCGCCAACTTATGATAAATTAAATAGAAGAAATTTCCTAGGTGACACATTATTAAATAAATAATTGACAAGTTTTTATGCAAGAGACATGACGACATGATTAATGCTACCACCCAAAAATATCCAATTAATCTTGTACAAGATGTTAGGAAGAATACAAGTTCATCTCAAACTTAGAAAATGAAATTTTAGGAGGTAAAAAAACTCGGATATCTTCCAGGGTTTCGGCTTTACTACACATGCTAGAAAGTGGATGAGAAGTAAATTCATTTTGTTGCTCAGGAGAAATTGGCCAAATAGTTGACATGCCACTTTTAAAAGCTTTCACAGCTGTTTGAGCTGCATCTTGTAACTCTTTTGCTTCTACATCTAAATCTTGGAGAGTAAGATTTTGTAGAATACAAGACACGGACTGAACCAGTTGTGCCATATTTGAATAAACTAAATGTAAGGCGTCAAGTAAACCTTCTTCTTCAAACCTTGAACCTAGTTTCAGTGAAAATTTCTTCTTTTCTAATTTACGACGACGCCGTGAAGTTGTTGCTCGACTACTCAGTGTACTTTGTCGACTCGAAGATGTGATTATGCTTCCGTAACATGAAGCAACGTCAGAATCGAAATCTCCTGCACCTCCATTCATCAATACATTCTAAAAGAGAAAAAATTATACAAATTAAAAGCTGTAAAAAGTGAATTGAAAGCAGTAGTGATATAGAAACGTACTTCAGCGTCTTTTAATTTCTTCTCGCGTACTACTACGAGTCGATCTTGATATTTTCGAAAGCTTTCAAAAGTTGAGTTAATATTACTTTTTAAGTTGGAGCACGACTCTAGTAGACTTGGTTTAAACAAACTATCAACCAACTCATGAATATTTTGAGAGTAAATTAATTCTAAAGATTTTTCCCACAGTTCAGCCTTGATCAAGCAATTTACTGATTCCTTATAAAGACCTAAATGATCTTTATAAACTTCAGCTGCATCAACAAACTGGTTTCCATCCGTCAATTTTTCAGCAACTCTCATAGCAAGCTTACAATACTTTTCATTGTCATATTTCAGAAGCTTTCCTGTAGTTAGCACATACCTCCAACAAGTAGAAGTCTGCAGGAAACAAACTAATGCTCTGTCATATAGTTTAGAGCGCAATAAAAGCACACCCGCCTCATTGTAAAGATTCTTTGAAACTAAATATTCTGAATACATAATCACAACCTGTTTGCCTTCATCAGTATTTTTGGGGTAGATCGATAAGGCTTCACTATAAAGTTCGTGTTTCCTAATCAAGTCAAGACACCTTGAAAACTTATCAGGGCATAAAGAAAGATGCTTCAAAGCTTTGTTAAACTGTTTAATATAAATATCGATATGATATTTTCTGAAATTTTCTTCCATTTGTGATAATTCGTTCAAAAAAGCCATATATTCTTTGGGGTCGTCATTAGAAGCTTGGGCTACCATTAATGCAAGTTCCAGGTCATATGTACCTAATGATTCTCTATATAAAGTATTTCCATCAACAAGTATAACCAGATAACGAATACATTTGCTAATCAAATCATTCGAGTTTTCCATCAACACTTTTAACGACTGAACTTTAATAAGAGCTTCTTTAATTTCTGGGCTGGACTTTTTAACATGTGCTGTTATGCAAGGAATAATCATCTGATCAATTGGTAGAATGTTGAAATAGTTGATTAGCTTATTACATATCGTATCTACCTTGTTCGTATTCACAACAGTATAGTTACCGTCTTCGTCGAGTTTATCAGCGTAGAATTCCTTGTACATTGTACATACAACATTTTCATCTTTTAAATCCGTAATAAACATGTTTAAACGTTCAACAGATCGAATTTGAGACACAAAATCTTGAATTCCATTTAAAAAACTTTCTGGCGAGGAATCATGAATCAGGTTTAAGTTGATTCGATGCTTTCTCATGATGGTAAACGCATCAGCATATAAACTTGCATCGAGCATTTTTCGAACTTTAGCAACCACTAGTGAACGCGGGTAAATTGTCTCAAGGTTTCCACGAGGTAGTTGCAAAACAACACTAGTCAGATGCACAGAATGCGCAACTATTACTGATCCTCGCTCGAGAGATCTTTTAATTGGTTCAGCTATCTGTCGAGGTACAGAATTATGAAAAGATGATAATGGTATGCTGACTAACTGATGCGAGGATGATGTGAAAAGAATAAAATCTTTGCTAATTGTGAAAGAAGTACATTCTGTATTAATAACTTCATTATCAGCAGTTAGCTTGCCATGAATCGAAAGAGCTAGCAATACGAAAGTGTCTTCGGATGCTGATGACGATAGGGAAATAATTTGCATATTAGTAGAAGGGTCATTTAGTACAACAGGATTTCCAACATTATCATAATAAGTTTCTAGCTGGTTGTCTTTGATAGAATATTTTAAAACTTTTCCACTTTTCAGTAACACCAAAGCAAACTGTTCACTACCGTTATAACTTGATTGAGGGCAGCATATGCTGATGACTTTTTCATATACACAGCTGATCTTCACTTTAGGATTAGAAAGGTTTGTTATATCAATAGCAACAATACTTTCTTCATTACATGTTGTTACTCCGAGTAAAACAGTTGACTTTGGCCAAACAAAATGCTGAAAAGTTTCAAATGTAAAACCATCAATTTCAGATAAGTCTAATTGGAAATAACAGTTTAAGTAAGGAAGAAGATCAGAAGTGGACTGAGCTTGATCAAGTTCTATAGATGCTGCTTCACTTATAAAATTAGAATTTACATTTTTATCAGAAAAAAGAGAAATTTTTAAACTTGAAGTTAAAACTGCCATATTATCACAATAATCATAAGATTGACAAAAACAAAGACATTGAACTTGCTCCTTCATTTTGATCTTATACCAGCACATCGGTGGGGGTACATTAACGAAATAAAAGGGGGTCAATCTGACATCTCTACTATCAATTACAGCAACATAAGAAGAACCTGTAGATATTTGATGGTGTAAATGTGAAAGACTTGCATCGATACAAGTAGTTAAATCATACTGATAGTACAACCCATCATCAGTAACCAGATGTAACTTTTTAGAACATTCCAAATCCCAATTAGCTAACAATACACGATGATTAAAAGAGAAATTTTGCTTCAAACCCCAATAGTAGTTTGAAAACGACCACAAAAGAATTCCACTTTTCTTAAACTCACTAGTTTTCAAATAGTCAGAGTTTGTTTCATAAACTAACATTAAGATGGAAGAATCTCCACTCCATTCTAGCTTCCAAATTATCAGTTCATCCGGTGCACATGGTAAGCAAAATTCACTGTGCTTCAGTCCATTCATCTCAAACAGAGTCACATTATGTTCATTCTCTTTTCTTTGAGTTGTTGCAAGAAAACTACCAGAAGGTTTCCAATCAAATGAACTTTCTATGCCAGGTAAGATTTCACTAATACATTGTAACTCAAATTCTCTGTCCCATACTTTAAATATTCTTTGATTATCTTTAACAAAGCTAGTAGCAAAAAACTGGCCATCAGCAAGCCATGCTATCTTTGTATTAGTATCAGTGTCAATTTTAAGAGCTGAAATTTTGTCGCTTTCTTTTTTTTCACGTCTCATACCTTTTCCTTGAAATTGGGTTTCTTTTTTTCCCCAGCCAACATCTAAAAATTGCTGTTTTCCTGGTTGATCTGCCAGTAGATCGACTTCATTAATAAGATCAAATGATCTTGTCAAAGCTATAATCTTAGCATCATCTGATGAAAGCAAAAACAATTCTTGGTCTGGACTCCAAGACATAGTAGATATATGGCAACTGATAGCTACCTCTAATTCTGCTTTCAATGTTTTTAAGCAGATAGTAACAATAGATCCAGTATCAAGAGCTAGGCAAAGTTGACTTTCACCTTGAATAACTTCAAGACCTACAATTCTATTGAAAAACGGAAAAGATTCTTCAGTAGTGACATCAAAGCACCAAATATCATGGGACTTGTTGAAACTATGTCCAAATACTGAAGTATCATTGGCCATATATATGATACCATCTTCATTATCACAAGAAAGAAATTTGATATTATTTGAAACTTTAAGACATTCACGACTTATCACTTTTAAGTTTTTCATTTTTAAGAATAAAATTTCTGAAAAACATAAACAAGTGTGAGTAAAAAACTTCACGAAGCAATTCTCCTGTCATTAGACAAACTATAATCACAAAATAAATCGAAAAAAAACACTTTTGAAAACAAGATATGTTTAGTTGTAAAAGAATGAATATCAGATAGTTTATTAGTCAATAAAATTATAGATAAATTGCGGAGGAAATTCTGGTTAAAATCAATTATGTTTAAAATAATCAAACACACTCTTAGCTTTCCTACTATTCGACTTTGAATGTTGACTAGGAAGAGATCCTGAATGTGATACTAAACGTTTTTTGGCAACCATTTTTGGTTTAAATATCATTTTTTCAGAGTTAACAGCTCCTTTCATTGCCTTTATATCTTTAAACTGAGCATATTTTGCCAAAACATTTGCACCTCTATTAAGAAAAGAGTCACGTGACTTGCTGCAGCTATTTGAGTTACTTTTTAAGCCATTTTTCATCTCTTCATTTAAATTGCTTCTTGAACGTGAATCATCTAGAAGTTCTTTACCAAGCTTCATAATTTGAGATTGTGAGCTAATAAAATCATCTCTGTCTGCTGTGTTCTCTAGAAACTCAGCCCTTTCATATCTCATTGTTCGCCATTGACTTTCTTCATTCATAAAGTCAGGGCCATCTAACTTATCATTTTCATCATCATCTTCTGCATCAGCTAGAAGAGTGTTTGTAAATTCAGAGTCGTCAATATTGTTCCACCTAAATCGACGTTTTCTATTTAGAAAAGGGTCATCATCAATAAAAGCTTCTTTTAAAAAGTCTACTTTTCTTTGATCTTCATCTAACAGCTGTTTAAGATGAGCTTTGTTTACTTGTTTATGTATTTCTTCTTCTTCTGGAAGAATCTCATCTATTACATCTTCTTCATAATAATCTTGATCCTCAGCATCATCATCTTCTTCATCATTATCTTCTCCAGAAAGTTCAGCCTGATCTTCAATCAAATTTTTGAGATGTAAATTTAGGTCAGAATCTTCTACTTCAATTTTCTTTTTCTTTCGAATAATTAACATTTCTTCATCTTCATCGCTTTCATCACTGAAATTATTTTGGTTTTTGATACCAGCATCCATTAAGTTCTCACTATCAACAAAATCATCATTTTTTCTTTTCTTCGACTTTTTTTTTATTTCTAATTCATCACCTTCGTTTTGATGATCTCTTAGACCAATACTATCATCTTTATTATTAAAAGTAGCACTATTATTTTCAATTAAATTCCTAACCCCTGTGTAGACATCTTTATATGTATTAACGGATCTTTTTCTTTTGATCATAGATATTTCCCTATCACATATTATTTTCTCGTCTTGGTCCTTATTGGTTTTTGAAATAAACTTGTTTGAAATTGGGGACATAAGACTAATTAAATCAGTTTTATTTTTGTCAACAGCTGTATTCAAGTCTTGTCCATCAAATGATTTTTCTAAAAACTGACTTGAACTTAATTTCAAGACTTTTTCTAAAGTAGAACCATCATTAGCGTTTTCGTCCATGTCACATACTTCAGACAACACATTGCCTTTTTTCAAACTTTTCTCTGCTTTAGAAGATTGAAGATTCTGTTGAGAGTCAGAAAAACTTTCAGAAGATTTGTTAGTATTTAAAAAATCATGAAAGAAAATCATTTCTTGATCACTTGTTGAACTTTTAGGTGAAAAAGGAGATTCATTTGAAGGACTAGGTTGCCTGAGTGGAATAGTCGAGTAAGTTATCTTTTCAGATGATCTTGAAATTTCATCAATAGAAAAAGTATTTTTTGATGATTCACTTTTATTAACAGAACCTCTACTCATCTCATCATCTAAATTGTCAAATAAATAATTGGAAGAATCTTTTGTTTCTTTATCATTTTTCATTAAGGATTCAGAATCTGAACTTTCTAAAATTGCTGTTTCATTTTCTTCAATTTCTTCTACTTTATCAGTATGATTGCTGTAGATATCTTCATCACTATCATCAATTATTTCCTCTTCTTCATCATCAAATTCTTCATTATCAATTTTCGATATTTCTTCTTTTTCACGTCTTCTTTCTTCGCGATGTTTTTTCATGAGTCCTTGAAGGTATTTCTTATGTTCTACTTTTGTCATTTTTCTACTTTCTACGGACTTTTTTTTATCAAAGTTATCACTATCAACCTTCAATGAGACTGGTTGGGAGTTTTGTGACTGAGAATGGACAACAAGTTTAGGCAATGACTTACCTTGAGAAGCTAACAAAGACACAATACGAGCTTTTTGTGAAACATTCTTCTTTTTAGTCGGATTACAAGATTGATCAGAAACTTTTAAAGGTAACTTAGCTAAACTATTTTGAGAATTGCTTACTTTTTTAGTTGTAAATCTTTCTTTTGCCCCTTCTTTTTTTTGCATATATTCTCTAACTGACATTTGTTCAGGTAAATGGTAAGGAAGTTCAACATTAGATTCTCTTAACATTCGATTTGTTTCAGACTTTAAACCAAATAATTCAGCTTTAGAAGAATTGGTGACTTTCTTTCTTTTAGGAATTGGCTTAATTAAAGGTTCAGAAGAAGGTAAAGTCTTATCTATAGGTTTATCACTACGAAAAATTCTGATTGCTTCATCTCCAGAACTACTATCGTCATCTGAAGAGTTATTTTTTTCTTCATTTTCAATATCATTTGTTGTTCTTTGTTGTACTGTTAAATCTTTATCACTATCATATCGTTCAATAGGATTTATTTCTATCCTATTTGAAAATGTTTCCTCTGATTCTAAATTAGATGGAATACTTTCTTCTTCTTCATCATCATCACTTATTAAGATATTTTTTGACACTTTAGTTTGCTTGGACTTGTAAAAACTAGTACCAAAATCATCATCATCATTAGATTCATTATCAGAAATATCATTTAAAACTATAGAATCAATATTTTTAGCAGAAACTTGCTGGTAATCACTTAAAATATTCTCATTTAAACTATTTTTTTCATTGACTTTAAGTTCACTTTGTATGAAGTCTGGGTTTGAATCATTTATCACAACAGCTTTGCTCAATTCAAAAGAATTATTATCCAACTCATCCATCAGCATGTGTCAGCTAAAATGTTGATGAAATTGAATTAGTAAGTTATAAAATAAATTTAAAAGTATTACAACTTTAGAAAACAGGCTTATTTTAAAAACTGAAAGTTTAAAATCATATTTTTGCCTTTTGGTGACACTTAAAACACTAACTAAAAAATAATATTAAATACATATGTATGATAAAATTTTAAAAAATAAGGATGTTGTTTACTTATTCTAGCAAGTTAAAAAATTAAGGTTGCCTAAGATTTATTCAGATTATAGATGCTTTTAATTTTGAAATCTATAAAAATAAATATAAAAAAGTAACCTAAAAATATTGAAAATTACTTAAATTTAAAACAAAAACATAGATATAATTTAAAAAGATGCAACAAATAAATGAACCAACAGGTTAAATTAGATTTGAATTAATTATTGAACCTAACTTTGTACTTTTAACTGAATGAACTCTAATACTATAGTTGACAAAACTTAAACACAAATTTTATATTTATTATTTATTAGCTGGGGTTATAGAGAAACAAATCAAATTTGTTAGGATTTATAATTAATAAACCATAAATCTCAATCATTTCATTTATCAAATAAACAAAGCATTACCAACAGCAATGGCAAAAAGGCTAACTGACAAAAATATTATATTACAAGCTACAACCTTGGAAAAGTAAAAAATATTCAAGCTAAAATTTGAAGGTTAACAAAAATAATATAACAAAGCAAATAGTATATATGATCAATCTTAAATATATTGACAAAAAATGTTTAAAAAGGATGAAGAAGACTTCTAATTTCCTAATGATGAGCTAACAATTTTATCAAGCAAAAACTGAAAAATATTAATAAATAACCAATAAATAAATGGTATATAATATAAGATAGCAAAAATATTGAGATAGAGAAAAACTTTGAAAAATGTACTAACAATAATTGTATAGTTTGTAGAATAGTGTAATAAATAATTTGTAAATTGTTAATGGTCTATTACATTAAAAAACAAGGATGTAAAACAAGGCTTTGAGGATAAAATTTACTATAGACTCACATAAAACGTTTGTGACATGACTGCCGCGTTATTACAAAAATAAACCATTTGAGGCTAAGTATTCACGTTAAGACAAAGAAAGAATAAGCTGTTTTTCTACAGTGAAAATAACTGTTTCAGTTTATCTTGTTTAAATTTTATTTACACTAAAATTTAAAAAAAAAACTGTTCAATTTTCCTTTAAATGCCTACACCAAAGCTAAAGTATTAATGAAAAACTACCATAATGAAAAGTACCAGGGTGATCGAAACTTGAAAAAACCAAGTAGTCAATAAAATAGCTCAGTTTAAAATCAACAAATTAGATAACATATTGGAGATATGACGTAGCAGCAGGTGAGTAAGTCAATCCAATCTCACCGTTAAAGATACACTAAACTTTTATTAAGCAACCTCTTGAGGACAGAAAGTATCTTCTCTAACTATGGGTAAATAGTTCGACTGTCTTGTTGTTCCATAGTTTGGCAAAAGTAAAGGCTATAGGAGTAAGCCCAGACTTAAAATCTACAATTTTTGACTTTTATGCTACTATCGAATGAAACCAGTATAATCAAAGTTATTACGCATGCATGGGAAAAGTATATAAGCTACTATACACCTCTAAAATAGGAACTATAACGATGATGACTGAGGATGACATTTCAAAGTTTAACTCTACTTATAGGCGGTTCAGGGTATAAGTCGTCTTCACCTTGGCGCAAAGATGCCAGAAGCAACTGGTAACAAAGAATAAGGGACACTTTTTTAATTATTAATCTTTTAATTAATTTTATAAGAAATATCTTATTAGTCAAATGATTATTTGATCAATTGAATATTAATTTCCAAATAATTGTTTTGAAAATCTTTGTAAATTTGCCTTCTCAAAGAAGCTCGCAAAACTTTTAAGTCGAGTATCTTTATGATGATTATAAGTAATAAGGATTATAAATAAAGCAGACAGGTTTAGCACGGTATTGATGGAGCAAATTATTTTTACTTAAATAGTAGTTGCGATAAAATATTCTGACAAGAGATACAAAAAGGTCGTTAGATTCATAAGCCTGTAAAAACTGGCAAAATTTTACCACAAGGCTTAAGGTTAGCTTGAATAACAATTTTTTAATAATGAGTAAATCAAATTTTTTAAAATAAATGGGTATTTTCACTTCAGTGTTATTGAGAGTGCACGTAGATATGGTCTAATTTTAAGATTTTGAAGGCCTTAGCAGACAATGAAATCTTATTTTCTGATAAAGAATTTTTTTGTAACATCTTAATTTCAGCAGTGCTATAAATGATCTAACAAAGCCCAAAAATAAATGCTTTCATGTACAATTAATTTTGTCAGTGAACAAGAGTCATGTAAAAGTCTTTAAAAAGATTCTTCTAATTTTTTTAAAATCTAATCCAACCACATTTTGAAGTACTTGTAAACTTATTCAAATCTATATATCAAAAAATTTAGCACAGTTGTGATATTTGTAAAATTCATACTAAAAAAATCATAAGATTGTTTCTTAAATAACCATAAGCAATTAATTTTTCATCAAAGACGTCTGCAGTAAATATTGTATTTGCTCTGGAATTGAGCATTGAATGACGCAAGAGGTTTATTGAAACAATTCTCGAGATTTCTTTACATACATTAAAAGTCCTCTGATTCGATTTAGAACAAAGTATTTTTTTAACTTTTATATGTAAAAAAATTCCTTACAGGACTTTTCAGTTTTATTTAGTTGTATTATAAAAATATCAATTATATTTGTGTAATAAAAATGAACCTTTAAATAGAGCTGTATTCAATTAAATAAGGCAACGAATACAAGGATAAAGATATTAACGATACGCACTATATACCTACAAGCCAATGACCGAGTTACCGTTGTTCATACCATATTTATATTAAGCACAATTACGTCAGCAGTAAAATACTTTACTGTTTTACATTTCAAATATACTACAATTTGGAGAAAAATTATATATGAGTTATCTAATTCTGCACCATAACCAGTGTTTAGCTTATTTTATTTAAGCGTTGTAATAAATAAGCAATAGTTTGTATTTATTTAACTTAGAGCTGCAGATAACAAAGCCTACAGCTCGTATAGCTGGCACATTACATTACAGTTGCAGAATAATCAAAATAGGGTAGTTTTAAATGCCACTGTACAATATTAGTAAAAGAATCAGAACATAACAAAGATATAATTGTAACACATTATTGAATTACAAAAAATTTTAAAAAAATGATCAAGAAAATAGCACTAAAATGGTATAACATTTGTCAACAAAAACACTTAAACTATACTTTTTTAACTTAGTGATCAATGAAGTAACAGAACTAATAGCAATGGCGTTGGGAAGAAGATTCAGGTTTTAGCTATCCTATTATAACATCTATTAACCAACTGGGTGTTAATAAACTTCTTAACTTGATTAAATATAAGCCCTCTGAAAACATAGAAAACAATGTAGTCATGAATAAATCAATTAAATTTCAGAAGAGAAAAACTATTAATAATCTCAACATGAGGTCAGAGACTAAGCGTTGATATTGCAGGGATTCAATTTAATGTTTTGAGAAGCTGTCTTTGTTTGAGAAAAGCTTTTCTAGTGCTGACGCTTGAATAGATTCGAGCTTAGGAACATCTTTTTTAATGTGAAAACTTAAAAATGTGAAAAAAATGTGAAGACTCACACAAACCTTAAGAATTAAACTCAAATTTGGGACAATCAAATGTGGTGAACAGCTTTTTAGCAGTATTTAGATGTTTATAGTCTCAAAGAATTTATATGTACTTGTATGTAATTACTGAACTAACTCTAAATAGGAAGTTCACACGATGAATTCATTATAGGTCATAGGAGATTAAAATGACTAAGTTTCTTATGACACGAAATTTGAAAATTGTATTGCTGTTTATAAAGTTTTTTAATGCTGTAAGGTTAAAGTTTAAAAATTTAATCGCTAAGGAATGAAAAAATTAGCTGGTAGCTAACTTGAGTTGTCTAAAATAAATTTATAGGTCATTAGATTCAAAAGAAAATCGAAGATTTAGTGAGTCAGCACTAAGATCTTTAGCATCATCAAAACAGAGTAATAAAACAAGCTGTAATACTCTAAATTATATAAATATAATAATTATATTTAAATAATTATATTTCGAAGAATATAGGCGTTGATGTAGACAAGACAGCAGCTGGTCACAGAAAGAACTTTGACATAGTTATAAGCATAGTCCCCCGCCATTAACGTTAAAACTAGTAATAAACGTTAAGTTTATATTTTTTAACATTTTTGCAAATTATTGCAGCTAAATTGTAAACTAAAAACAAAGAAAAGATAAAATTAGCAAACCTTTTTAAGTCTAATAAAAGACTTTTTAGCTTGGCATAGACCTGAGAAAATATTAACTTAATTTTATTTAATGATAAACAGATTATTTTGTTTAACAAATTTTTAGGTGAGTCATTTTTTTAATGCTTTTTTGTTATTTTGATATCTAAGCTTGTTTTTAAAAAAACTTTAAACAATATTAGCCATAAAAAGGTGTGTAATTTTATCTACAACGCTATTGGACGCGATTCAGAATTTTATGTTTATTCCAGTCTTCACGATTTATGTGTGCAAAATTGACGATCATAGTTATACTGGAGAGATTTCACAGTTATAAAATATCCAGGCGGAAGTTTTTTTTCGTGTTTATATAATTTTCTTGAAGCTAAATTCGTTTGCAACAATTTAGAAAGTTTTATTATTTATTATTAAGTTGTTTTATAGCCTGATCATATCGTATTAATATTTGAATGAATTTAAAAAATTTAAATAAACTAAAATTTAAATGAAAACTTTTCATTTGTATGAATTGTTTTGAAATTATTCCAATTTGATATTACCTTATTTTATATATTTTGTATTTTAACAATTTTTCTTTGTTTGATGGAACTATATTATTTTGAGCTTTGTTCATATAACATGTCATGTGTCTTATAAATAGATACAGTTTTTGCTTAATATTTCCTTACTAGAAAGGAGGAAGTATGTCTTCTTTCTTAAATTGGGATTCAGCCAAAAAATTGATAATAACCCATTTAAATGATTGTTTTATTTTCTAGAATAATTAATGAAGCCTTTATAATCTTTTGTTTCATTTTTTGCTTTTTTATTTCTTATGACTTTAATCTAGTTCAGATTATTATTTTATAATATAAAAAATTAATTTAATTTATAAAAGCAGTTAATTTTTAGGGGAAATTATGTCTTTATCATTTAAAGTTATCTTCAAAAAATCATACTATGGGATATCAAAGAATTTTCTAAGAAGCTTAAGTCTTACTTCAAGTCAACTTAATAAATCACAAAAAGTTTTTGATGTTAGTCTTATATCTATATGATTTCATTTGAAAACTTATAAAATCTTTCTCTAAATATATTTATTTTTAAACTAATTTTTTTATTAATAAACTTATAGAAGGAAAGCAAGTTTGGTGCTCATAACTATCATCCTTTGCCTGTTGCCTTATGTCGCGGAAAAGGTGTTTTTGTTTGGGATGTTGATGATAACAGATATTTTGATTACTTAAGTGGATATAGTGCTGTTAATCAAGGTCATTGCCACCCTAAACTAGTTGAAGCAATGTTGGTTAGTATTTTTTATAGTAAAATATATTTGAGTAAACATTGGAAATAAACTAGTTAAATAAATATTTGTTTTGAGCTCTGTTTGGTTTACCTAATTCTATGTTTTGTCAGCTTACTAATGAATAGGTTGTTGTGTCTTAACTTAGTTTATATATAAGTTGTAAAAAATTCCCAGGTCATTTATAAAGCTGAAATAGCTGAATGTTTGACTTTGCTTGATTTTTTTTAAATAAATGTAAATTTATCCAAAATTAGTCCTGAAACATTGAAGTAAGTGATTGAGGGAGAGACTGAAATTTAATTTTTAGAATAAAGTCTTGATCTGAGACAATGTATATGTTTTCTTTATTATTGTTTTTAATGACCACTTACTGATTTCATTTGCTTTTTTAGAATCAAGCCTCTTTGTTGGCTTTGACATCAAGAGCTTTTTATTCAGATCAGCTCGGTGAATATGAAGAGTATATTACAAACCTTTTTGGTTATGACAAAGTGCTGCCTATGAATACTGGTTAGTTTAATTTTCGAATTTATACTGTTAGTGATATAATTTTAATTTGCAAATCGTGAATTATATATATGTTAATAAAAACTGAAAGAAAATTAAATTAATGTTTCTTAATTTTTTTACATAAATGATTAGTAACAAATTTTAATGACAAATTAGTTAAGCTGTTAAATTAAGATGATCGCAATTTATTTACTTTTCCTATTTAAAGCATTCTTTTGATATTCTGATAACTTTTACAACTGTTCACCCAACAGGTGTTGAAGCTGGTGAAACTGCTTGTAAGCTTGCCAGAAAGTGGGCTTATGAGGTCAAATGTGTACCTAAAAACCAAGCTAAAATTGTCTTTGCTGAAAATAACTTTTGGGGCAGGACAATGGCTGCCATATCTTCTTCAACTGACCCTGAAAGTTATGGAAATTTTGGTCCATTTATGCCTGGATTCGTCAATGTACCATATGATGACCTGTGTTCTTTAGAGGTTTGTTTCTTATACTTACCAGGAAACTTTCTAAAACTAGTTGATGTGTTCAGCAAGAACTAAAAGATCCTAACTGCGCTGCATTTATGGTAGAGCCAATTCAAGGAGAAGCAGGAGTTGTTGTTCCCTCAGAAGGTTACCTAAAAGGTATAAGAAAGCTGTGTGACAAATACAATGTTTTATGGATTGCCGATGAGGTCAGTAATCTTCTAGTTGATTTTCAAGATTAATAAACTTGATAATAGGTTCAAACAGGTTTGGGGCGAACCGGAAAGATGACTGCTTGCGAGCACGAAGGAGTCAAACCAGATTTACTTGTTCTCGGTAAATGTTTTGTAATTTTTAGTATACAAGTATGGCAGCCCCCAAATAAACGATGATTAGGTTTTATTAAGTCCGATGTTCTTAATTTTCTCATTTACTCCTACAGTTTTGGGTTAAACAATTTGAGATGTAGTTTATTCTTTGTAATAAAAGTTAGTCTGCAGAATTTTAATGATTTGGTTTGTTTACACAACAAAATTATATTTATCTTAAACTTTTTTTGATTTTATTCGAGTGATTTTTTAGTCTAGATATGCTAGCAAACCCATGAGACGAAAATGAGTGAAAATTTCGAAAAATATCTCACAATTATTTCTCTTTAAGTAATTGATAATTTGAGCAACTTTTGTGTGTAGGAAAAGCGTTGTCTGGAGGAATGTACCCAGTTTCAGCAGTATTAGGGAGTGATGAAGTTATTTTAACCATAAAACCTGGTCAACATGGCTCAACTTATGGCGGAAATCCATTAGCTAGTCGAATAGCAACATCGGCTTTGCAAGTAATTTATTTGTTTTCTTTTTTTAACATTTAAATTAAACAGTTTGAAAATAAACATCTGCTTATTTCAATTTCGATAAAACTATTCCAACAATGTTTCAGATTAGTCATAGTTTCATACTTTTATTATGTTTTTTAGACTACCAAGCAATTTAATGTATTTTCTTCTTACTGTTCTGTAAATTTCAACAATTCAGGTATTGGTTGATGAAAAGTTGTGTGAAAATGCGGAAAAGATGGGTTCGTTGACTCGTGAAGCCTTGAAGCAGCTTCCTTCTGAGATTGTATCTGATTATCGAGGAAAAGGACTTCTGAATGCTATTATTATCAATAATTCGAAAGGTGATTCTCATTTCAAATCCCTTTTTTGCTATTTTACATTTTATATTTATTACAAATTCTTATACATTAATTTTTATTGTTTTTTTTCTTGTTTTTTGAACAATTTTTCTATCTTAGACTACAATGCTTGGCAAGTATGTTTGCGGATGAAGGAATTTGGAGTAATTGCTAAACCAACTCATGAAAACATCATTAGACTTGCTCCTCCTATTTGCATCACACAAGAAGAGCTTGAAGAAAGTCTTGAATCGATCAAAACTGCTATTTGCAGTTTTACTTGACTTGGTTACATCCATCTTCAATCTAAACTCCTCCAAAGTCTTCTTTCAATCATCTTGAATACAAAACTATGAATTTACTCTAACTTGAAACTATTTTTAAATTTTTCTTAAATTTTCTTCCTCTGTTGTGATTGTAAATATTTTTTGTAAAATTTGGAAAGAATAATTTAGTCATCAGCTGTTATACTCACCGCTTCTACTTTCAAAGTGCTGCTTTTATATCTTATTGGTGTTTGATGTGTTTATTACACAAAGTATTATTTAAGTGCTCTTATATTTTCTTCACTTTAAAAGTCTTCTTGATCAAACAAGTTGTTATTCTGTTCGTTTAGTTTTTAGAATTACTAAAAGAATTAAATAACTAAAAAAAAATGCTAACTTTTTATTTCAAATAACTCTAGCTTGTAACTATTTTTTGGTTTCTTTATTAATCATTAGTTTTACATAAAAGCTTACAATAAAATCTGAACTTTATCAACTAATTTGAAGACAACTAATAAATAATAGTATTTATTGCTCTTATCAGAAGCACACGATCATGCTGCTAACAGGCCTATCTATATAATTTTGAATAAACTTTCTAAAACTAGTTTATAAAAGAGATAAAAGGAGTTACTTCCTTCGATTTTCCAAATATGGAAAAATATTTAATAAACATATGAATGTTACTAGAAATCTAATTGGTTCAATTTCAAATGTATTTCTTATAAGAAAGTTTTATAAATATCAATATACAAGTTTTTTATAGCTTTGTGCTAGTGATTTTGTTTTAACTTTATTGATGCTTGAAAATATCGTTTAAATAGTAAAATTGTTAGTTTTGTTATTAATTAATAGAGAGCTGTGCTTTCACGAACTCCGAGTATATTTAATTATTTCATTCATATATATTTATTTCATATTTATTTATTTCATATATATTTATTTCATATTTATTTATTTCACATTATCTATTTCATATTATTTATTTCATATTTATTTATTTCATATTTATTTATTTCACATTATTTATTTCATATTATTTATTTCATATTTATTTAATTCATAATATTTATTTCATGAGCAAAAAATTTTATGAACTATTTAAAAACAACCAAATGAAGCAAATGGGATTTAGATTAAATGCAGAACCATGGACATAACAGCTACCTCTTCTAATTCAAACCTAATATCCGACATCAGCAAATCTGTACCTGCTGAATTAGCCAAATTTAAATCTGAAAATGGCAACGATGTTGCCAAAATCAACGAAAAGATTTCTAGTTTGTCTAAATCAATGGACGAACTGGATGCCTCTACAAAGAAACCAGTCACATGGGCCTCGGTGGTCAGACGACACACATTACATCTTAATAAACCCATATCATCTGGCACGTTAATCAGAGAAAATTTTCTCTCATACCGCACAATCAGCACATGGAACCAGCTGCCATCAGACATTGTCATGTAAAATCACTCGTGCTGTTCAAACAGAAGTTGAACCGTTATAATATTGCCAACACTATACTGCTTTGAGGACAACCGAAAACTCTTGCTTTTTGTATTTCTCACTTAATAGCTGTTATTTGTGAAAATGTGTGTTAGCGAGAGGTGCTCTTTTCAGGCAACCTCCTTTGCATTTATTGTAATAGATAAATAAATTTAGAGTACCCAAGAAAAGAACTTACTTATGTAAAGAATGTCGAATATAAAATCATATTTAGAAATTAAAAAAGATTCTAAACAAGAAGATAGTGGGTGAATAACTAAATTTAATTGCGTACCGTTCGAAAATATACTCAACTGAAAATTACGTTTTATTAGTTTCTGTTAAGACCCTGTTATTATCACAAAATGAGAATAAAATTACTGTTTTCATTTGCACATGACATTGGCAAGTTATTCCAAATTTTTCAATAAATCTAATCTATTTCAAAACATTCTATTCTAAATGCTTTTGCTTGAAATGTTTCTCAATAAAAATTAATTTAATCCTTAAGTAAATATTTTAAACTTTCCAATTAAAGTACACTTAAATCTGAAGTTAACTTAAGCTCTTCCTAAAGATTTATTCAAGTACTTTGTGATTTAAGGTAAAGTATAACCATTAATTATCAGTCTACTTCGGTGCTCAATATTACTGCAATTGTTACAAATTGGTAAATTTTCTCTTAGTCTTAGCTAGATTACTTTTATGATAATTTTGCTAACTGTAGAGTCAGTTTTGAAGTAGATCTCAGTATTGGTAAAGCTGCCACCACTAAATTAGTAATATAAATCTCTATTCAAATGTGTCAAATTTAAGCAAAAATTTTAGAGTTAAAGTACTGTAGGTTGTGCTTTTACAATTCAAAAGTTAATTATCCAGCATGGCTTGTCACGAAATAATACTTCCTATTTTTATAAAATTTGAAAATACCTTGCAGAAAATAGCAGTGAGATAGTTCTCTGTAGTTTGTATGCTATACTTTTTATCACCTTTGCAAACTAAACTATTTTTCTAGTTGCTCAAATCTGCCATGTTTTTTTACTTTCTGTACTAATTTCTTTAAGAACTCAGCAAAAATCCATAGTTTTATAGTAGCTTTCAACATTTTTGTGATTTACTTTGAATTAATTCTTCATTTCCTTGATTAAACGACATTTAGTTAAACAATTACTTGCGGTAAAATAAACTTCCAGAAGAACTGCTTGATTGAATGAATGTTTAGTAAATAATCTGAAAATTATTACTATAAGAATAAACTCGTTTAGTTGTTTTTACAACTTTGCTTACAAAAATTAACAAAGTTATGAAAACAATTCAAAGAGTTTATTCTTTTAGTGATAACTTCAATGATAAAAACAATGCCTTGCAAGTTAATAAGTAAAATTTTTACAGATATTATATGGTATGTCTAGACTTGGACTATTTTAGTCTGTATTTGACTAAACCTTTGTTAAATTTTTTTGAGCTTTCTGCTTAGATAAGTCTAATTATAAAATAAATATTTTTAATATGAAATATAGCAGCACTAAAATCATTATCAGCTATAATAGCATTAATTTTTTATGAGTCTTTTATAACTAAATCCACATATCATAAACCGTATACTTTGATAAATGGTGACTTCATTTTGATTTAAAAATAAAAGTTACAAAAATTATTAACTAAATAAAACAACTAGTAGATAAATAAACAATGATATCACTGTATTTTGAACCTTTACATTTGACTTTTAGTCCTGGATTAAACTCTATTTATTAAAAAGACTTCAACAAAGTTTTTAATTCTAGAGTTAAACTTAATGTTGATATGTACTAAAACATTAATCTGAGGTGACCCGCTGTTATGAACTGTTGACATTTTGATTAAAAATAAAGTATGAAAGAGAAAACGTAAAGCAGTCAAGTAGACACATTTATAATCTTTTATAAGTTAAATTTAATCATCAGGAAATGAGTTAAAGTAATAAGTGTGAAAAATATTTATTGATACCTAACTGATGTGATACTCATTAATTTCAAAATAGTGGATTATTGTTATAAACAAAACTATCAGAAATTTGTTTGTTAGTTATTTATATAATTTAAATATCGAAAATATGTTTCCATTTATACAAAACATGATTATTATCTACCATAAAAATAACTTTTAATATTATTTAGTAATCTAACCTGATTCAAATTATTTTTATAATAGCTAATAATTACATTTTATAAAACAAAAATGAATTTTCTTTTTTTATGAATAAATAATAATAAACTAATAATAATAATAAACAAGATTAGATTAAGAATGAAAGTTTTAAAATCTTAAATTTATTTTAACAATAATTGCTAATAACGTTTTATAATATGAAAATTCTATTGAGCTAAAGTTTCATCATCCTAAAACCCTCATAATTAAAAAAATATTCCTTTTTTCATTGGACTATGTTTGGATTTAACTGTACTAGAGTACCCATTAAACAGCGCTTCTCTGCCGATTGATAAGTCCAGTAAAAGATGTTTTGATATTAGCATGGAAGAAATCACTTCTTTGAATAACTAATAAAATCCTTTATAAAAATGAAGCTGGCTCGATAAAATTTGTATATAAAAAAGAAAGGTTCATCTTATATTTAAACTGAGTTTGAATAAAAGGAAGTATACAAAACTGTTTTTTGACTGAAAATAAGCTGTAAAAATAATTGTTTTTTGATTTCTTTCGTTCTATTTGAGCATTTGCTTACTTTATTATACTTTTGTCGACTACAGGTTTTACAATTTTAAATTTTATAAACAAAATTTAATGCTGTATTATGCTAATGCATATTATTTTATAAACATTGATGATTTTAGTTCAAGCATGAATAACTAAAAAGTTGAGTCGTTCAAAAGAGAAGGCGAACAAATCTTTGGGACATTTATCCGCAAAGACCAGCTTCTGTTTATCATAGTAAAGAAATTCTAGAAGTTCAAGTTTCTTTCTATAGTGTTTGGTTACATTTTATATTCCTGGTGCTGGAAGTTGGTTCTTCTACATTAAAAAACGGTATTTTCTATTCAAAGTGTAACAAACATGAAGATAATAGATTTTCATCGGCTGAGATTACTAAGCTGTTGGACGTTAATTTATTTATGATAGTTTACTAATGGTGTCAAGAGTATTTGATTGCATAGGATATGGTAGTATTAACTTAAGTACTTTATAAGTGCTTAAGTTGAAATCATTTGAGAATTATCATTATAGAGTATCAAAGATGGTTTTTACTGTTATCACACCCCATTTTGACCTTTGTAACTTCTGATTCTTACTTTTATATATTGTTAATGCCCTGTAGCTGCTGAAATTAATTTATTAATGATGATTAACTGTAAGGCAGGAAACTATTTCAAGGCGATACGACCAATCATAGCAATAAGAATATAAAACTGATAAGTGTAGATTAAATATATCTAATTTAGGGTTTCTCTAATTCTCATAACAGAGATAGTAATATAATAATGATACCTTGATTTAAGGTAATACTATATTTTATGTTGACTGTAAAGCTAAAGGAAGTAAAAGTTTAGAAAAATAACGAATAATCTGTAATTTAATATTTCAGTGTAATTACTTTAGTATTCCATAAGTAATGAAATACCATTAATCCGGACTTGGTGCTTTTATAAAAAGATTCTTAGAAATCATTGGTATATAGAGAGTTAATTATTTATTATTTACATTGAAATTATTTCATTTATTAAGAGCTTTTTTGATACTTCAAAACTACTATGCAAGTAGGTAAGTGGCTCCATTTGTAATAGCTAATAAATAGGTATAACAACTTAACGATTATGATCTAAGATTTTCAATGAGCTCATTTAGCCAAACCAATTGAGTAATTATAATAAAATAAATCCAAATGTTTGATAAACAATTCTTATGAAATTCTTCCAACGAGACCAGACATTAGTTATTGATTGATATAAAGTAATTACTTCAGATAACTTACATTTGATTTGCTATAGCTTATTAATCAATTACTTAAAAACTGAACTTATTTTCATCTTAAATAATATCAATAATAATAGTAAGATAATTTCTTCACGGTAGAATTTCATTGATTTAAATTGTATGTAAATTATACAAAACTATAGAAATTTAGTAGCCAACTTGTCATTTGATATCTTAATCAGCAAATAACTTTAGTTCAGTAATTAGTAAAAAATCATGGTATTACACTAAGCTTTAAATTGATTGAGTATTTGGAAATAGTTTTCAGCTTTTACCAACATTAAAATTTTTAACTCTCTGATTGTATTATCAAACCTAAAAATTGTATTTCTATCTTAAATACTGTTTCAAATAAACTTTTCAGATTAAAAACGTTTACAAAAGTGATTATCTGAAGCTTATACAATCTTGCGATCAAGCATTTTTTGTTAGAAACATTAACCCAAGTAGTTTGTTGT
This sequence comes from Pegea sp. RAD2-039, assembly GCA_034620365.1. Lineage (NCBI taxonomy): Eukaryota > Metazoa > Chordata > Thaliacea > Salpida > Salpidae > Pegea > Pegea sp. RAD2-039. The sequence continues at coordinate 1,294,337 of JAQGEQ010000043.1, forward strand.
CGATTCAGCTTGTACGTTTAACTTGAATATAATAGTTTAAATTAAAAATCAAAAGATTACTCAAACTATGTAACATAGGCTATACTTTTAATATGTTATAAAGCAGGTAAGGTTTTAATAAATGAATACATCGTTTTGTTATTAACTAGTCATTTAAGTTAATTGCACTAATTCTTAGCTAATTATAGGATATTAGCGAAGAATAAAACGCAAATTTTGATTTAATAAAAAAAATCATTAGTAAATGTATAAGTAATAAAACTACAAAAGATAGATTGATGTTATACAAAAAAGAATAAACTTAGCATACTTATATATATTTACTTTAGTAACTAAGTAAGATCTTTGTTCAAACGTTTTTGATCCTTAAAATGTTTTGAGCTGTTAAAGAAAAATATTTATAAACCACTTTAGAATTACCTTACAGCTTATGATTAAAGTCCCACCTAAGCAACGCAAGGTTACATCTTAGCAAATGTTTATTCTTATATAATTTTACACCTTTATTTCAATTAAAAATGGCTTCAATGGTGCAAAATTAGAAAGCTTTATGGCTTTCGCCTTGATTTTGATAAATATATTATTTGCATACGAAAAACATCTTTCATTGATTTTATTCTGATGTTAGGATATGTAATTATACTTTTTAATATCAAAGTAGCTACTCTTGAGACAGACTCTTAGCTAAACGTAGATTTAGGTCTTTTAATTAATTATTCTTGTAACGCAAGATTTGTCCGTAAAAAAAATGTTTTTTAGCTTAGTACAATCGGTGTTTCAAAATTTAGAGTTTTTATACGCAAAGTTACTAAATAAATGATATTTATAAAAATATATGATAGATACTAAGCAACTTATTACCAGTTTTATTTGTTAATCAGCGATCTTTTATCCTTTAGAATAAACGTTTTTTTTTGCTGAAATTGAGCAATACATAAAAGAAATTTGTTGAGCTTTACTTTCAAAAAAAAAACCAGCCAGCTTAGTGAACAAACTTAGCTGAGAAAAGATTTCAAAATCATTTCTTTAGGATAAGAACTATACAGCGAATAAGCTACATAAAACGACCTTGTTACAATTATTCTGCAACAAGAATTTTGACTTGCAATAAAATAAGTTTTGAGACAACTTTTTTGCCATAGCTACAATCTTATTACACTAATATTAAAACTATTGAAATTTAACAGTTATAAAAAAATTGTTGGTTAGATAAGCTTTAATTAATCATACAAGTAACCTTAAATCTTCTTAAAAAGATTATTAATTAAAACTGGTTTCACATTTTTAAAATCTTAAGGTATAGTTTAATTAGTATGATAAATAGTTGAATGAGTTGATTGAATTATCTTAGTCAATATTTCACCATGCAACTAATCTAATTATTTTCTTTTATAACTATTTTCATAGAATAGATTTTATCTAGCTTTAATTTAACTTATGTTAACTTTTAAAGTTTACCTTAAACTTAAATTTTTTTGATTTAATTATATATTTTGTAAAAACTATCAATAAACGATTAAGAATTGTATTCAAAAGAAAAGGCTTCGAAATTTACTAATCAATAAACATTTAAGGTTCTTGTCAATCTAAAACTTGCACTAATGTCAATTCTGGGCTATTCTCTCAGCTATTCTTTCAGCATAACTAAAGCTTGACTTCTTAGCACTAAAATATTGCTCCAACTGATGTAAAATTAAAATGTAAAAAATTGATGTAAAAAATTAAAAAAAAAATCAGCTGTAACAATTTAGATCGTGAATAATTTCACCTAACATCAGCCTTATTTTACAGAAAAGTTTTACGTTTACTGGTGGAAGGCGCCTGTAGATCGTACATTTAAGCACTTATATTGGTGGTAGTGTATATGCACCTCGAAAAATGTTTCATATTAAATTTGAATTCAACTTTTTTATAAAAGCGTTTTTTCAGGCTTGTCAAAAATATGTAATGATCAAAGTTTAGGCTTAATTTAAATTTAATTAAATTTATAAGCAACTGATAGATTATAAATTTTTTGACAAGTAGATTTTTTGTTGTTAACGATATTGTCTACTATTTTTTAGCATTTTTTAAGGTTATACTTTAGTTAGGTCGAGTTAATTTTTATTTATTATTTACAAAATCCCAAAGAGAACTATTTTATAACTATTTTTAAATTTCATTAAAGATAATTGTAAGCAGTTTCTTGAATATCATATAAGTACTTAAAAAAATTCAAAAGGTGATTAATTAGGATTTTTCTTAGCTGATAAAAAGCTTTTTAAGATGTGCTCTTGATTTTTAAAAGAAGTTATAATTTATTATATCCGATTAAAGTTGCTGATAAATGTAATTGAGAATAAAAGGTGTTTGTAAAGTGAAGTTATTAAAGATTTAACTTGAACCCTACTATTTGGCAAAGAAAGGTTTTAACATCAACGTAATAAATCAACTTTTCCATGACAGCAGCTTCATCAAAATCATCACAATCAACTTTTTGATATTATCATACTTTTCATGAAAATAAAGAATCTATTTTCTTTGGATATTAATTAAAAGAACAAAGATTTAAAAATTCTTCAGCTCAGCAAATAATAATCAAAAAATGTTCCACTTAATCAAAAGATTCTTTGAAACTGTTGAAAATCAATGTTATCTTTGCATATTGTTGATGAGGTCTATTGTTTTTACTATTTACTGCCATGAGTAAGTACCAGTAACTACGCTCACAAAAAGCAAATGGTTGTGCGATGGACCATAAGTATTTCATCTAGTTTGTAGCTCAAACATGAAACGTTAGACTCTTCAACAGTTAATTACTTTTTTCGTGCTGTCAAATTTGTTTTTAAAGAGATAATGCAGCTGGATTCAGTATTGAGAGATGCTACGGTTCAAAAGATGTCGCCCTTTTTGTATAATTAGCTGATGTTTGAGATTGGGACAAATTCTTTTTCAAGTCGGTAGAATTGAAGATAACAAAGTCAAAATAATTCTAGACAAACCTCTTAGAGAGCTTCATTCAAGTTTCATTCAAGTGTAATTTTCTGTTAGATTAGATCTCTTGCAACAATAAACATATTAGCATTAATTAACCAGTGATTATATACAATATGTTTTTAAAAGTTTCTGATGATGTATTTTCTTTAAATATTCCAGATGCTGTGGCTTTAATAAAAAAATTCCTAAATTAGTAGGTCCTACAATTAATTGAATTGGTTTTATAGTACTTTGCACAATTTAGTAAATAGTAATTAAATTTTAAACTTTTTCTACCAAGTTTACTGCTTACTATCAGCAACTTCTAAACAAATTACATTCTAATGTCTTATTTAATGGCACATTACTTGGTATGATGCCCTGAAAAAAGTTTTTCTTTGTGGGTTTTATCCTGTTTAGAGTACTCACGTGTGGTGATTGTAAGACAACCCTTCAAAAACGACGTAAGCTTCAAGCAACCGTACTAACTTATAACTACCCGTGTAAAACGACGACTGACGCCAATTTTTTTTGGTAATTATCCAAACCTACTGGTATCTAGTCATAATTCTAATCTACGCTTCTGCGCTCAACATGAAAGAATTCTCAGCTGGTCTTGTTATAGTTTCCAATAGTTACCAAAGATAAGTTGCAAGAGTAAACTGCAAAGCTTAGAGTAAAAGAAGATTAAACTACATTTTTAACTTTCCTTCAAAAAATGACAGCCAGCAAAAGTCTAAGGTTAAAATGAATTTCTTATGAGCTAATTACATTAGTCTTTAGAGTTACATATCACAACGGAATATTTATGACAATGCAGTGACAAACACTTATACATTCTTTAAAAAGTGGCTTATAAGATTACCCACGGGAGGTTAAATGTTCGGAAGTGTCACAATTAGTTATCACGGACATCAATTTTAAAGCTTTTTTATTAAACATGTTGGTTCTAAAATATAAAAGCAAGCTTCAAACTGTTAAGTTAATAAAATTAGGAAGCCAAATTTATATATAACGTTATTACATTTGTTATTTTCTTTTTGTTTTAAAGTATCGTTTACATTTTGTATGGACTGAGCTCAAATAATATGAATGATACTAAATGAAACTTATTTGAGCTACGCAACAGCTTGTTAATTTTTGTATTATTTAGAAAAGCAATATTTTAATTTCTGATTTGTTTAAAAGAATCATTTAATGTTGAAAACATAACAACTAATTAAAAAATGTAAGCTCTCAAATGCATTGTCTAGTATGTTTGTAGTTTTATAAGATTATAATAATTAAAAAATCGTTTCATAAGTATCACAACTTCATTTGAACAAAATTATATATTCAAATTTGGTTACTGTAAGTTTATCAATTGTACTATTGATTTAAATTATAGCTAGTGATAAAAGAGGCTTATGATCGTAGATCAATTAACTATAATCAAATTACATCTTCAAAATAAAGCAGGTAATTTATAATGAATAGAAGAAGTAAAAGCAAGATATTCTCGTGGTAACTCTAAAGAACACTCAGTAGATAATAAACTAAACTTATTGGCAATAGAATACAGATATTCATCCAAGATCTTTGTACAGGCTTACTAGTGGAACTATACTAAAGAAGATACAAAGATAAGTTATTGGGTCTTGATCAAGTACAGTATCTTGATTTGCAGTCTACAAACAAACGTATAGCTTAAGTAATTAATTAATATAGCTGGACGCTGAAAAATAGAATGCACGTGCCCAGTGTTAACCTTTGGTATTCTGTTTAATTGAAAGAGGTTTTGTTTTTCTTATATTCTAACTAGCTGCCATATATCAGTATATATTTGAAGAATTGAAAGCAGTCTAAAAAATACTTCATTTTTATTTATTCATATATACTAAGCAAACATTTTTCATAAATTCATCAGATTTAATTATAAAATTATTATGGAACATTTTGTGATGTAGACAGAATTCATACAGCAGAAAGCTTACTAATCTATAAATTTAGTTTATGAAATATTTGTTCTCTCATTTATATATCGTATTTAAAAAATTCAGATAACTAACTAGCTTATCATCAATATAGAATAACTCAATTTTAGATATACAACTCCTATTACTTCAAAAGTTGTTCAACTCTTCTAATGAAAACAATCACGGATGCTTTAAAAAGCTTATATGATATTTTAGATCCACTAATTATTTAATTTGAAATACTTCAGTTACAAACGGGAAGAACTACTAAGGACTTGGATATGCGAGTTTTGCTCGGATGATAATTTCAAGCTAGCATTGTTTGACGGCTTTCACCTTGAACTCATATCTTCGCTTTTTGATTCATCAAAAAAAGCAATTATTTTCCAACTCACAAATTTTTCATTAGAAATTATCTTTGAAGAGTGATAAAAGTATAGATATGCCATTAAGGCTGCTGTAAACATAAGAAAGAAAATGATTTAGAAAGTTGTAACCTAGTGAATGATAATTTTGTAAATATTTGCGTTTAATATTCAATTAAAAAGGTAATTACTTAAAGATCAAATCAAATTTAAAGATGAACAGATGATTAAAGTTTTCTTTTAATCTCTAGAAAAATAACTTAAAACAAAAACCAAATAAAAAACTAAAAAACAATATTGTTAATTTGAAAATCAAAACTCATAATTTAGAAATAATAACTTTATTATTTTATATTATTATGCCAATAAGGTTTATAGAAATTATATGTAGAAGTAGTCCAAATTTAATCTGTATTTTTGATGCTTTAAATCAATGAACCAAACTTACGATACTGTACCTTTTCACTTATCATAGAATTAACAATGAGATAAAAATATTCTAAATGGTTTAATACCCAGCTTGGTGCATGTTGTGAAAGTAATATTCAAAGTAGTAAAGTGTAAAAATCCTCTAATACATTACTTTCTAGTTTAATGACTAAGAACACGTTGTTGTCATTTTCTTATTGCGGCAACAGACACAGAAGCTGCAAAGAAAACTAGGCGGGGTAGATGAAAGAGGAAGAAAAAAGAAGACTCAACGTTTTGATGGAGCATTCATGCGTTAAAAGTAACGCACGCAGCAGCAGTATTGTTTAACGAACCGAACAAGTATGGTTAGCAGATTTACTAACCGTCCATCACACATAAACAGACAATCGGAAGAAAAAAATGCAAGTGGTCTAATAGAAATGAACTTGTGGGTTATCTATGTCATCCTACAAAGTTTAAATATATTTTCTAAGCTTGTATCAAACTAGTATTGATGATATTATAGTAAGTAAGAGCGAAGCTGAAAATTGTAGCAAAGGTAGCTTCCATGAAATAACTAGAAAATATTTGGTACACTTTTGTACTCTTTATTTTTTATATTTTTTATAGTGAGTCTTATAATAGAGTTTGGTCAGAAATAAATTAGTATTTTATTTTCTGAAGTTCAAAGATTGTGACAAAGAGCAAGTGTCTGCTTAGATAAATGACTTCCAAAAAGCTTCCTTCATTTTATGTATCTGTTAATATATTTTTATAATATCTACCACATAACTTTTAAGCTATAATAAAGTGAAGAATAAAAAGGAGTTAACTAACTAGCTTAGTCTACTAATTTTATTTTTATAGCAAATGAAACTTGAATGAAAACTTCATTAAAATAGCTTCATCAAGCAGAAAACTTGTTTATACTTTAATGGGGCTTTATCTAATAACGAAATATTAAAACAGATTAAATAATATTTATTAAAAAATGAAAATTCTTTTCAAAAGCTACTTGAATATCCTCAAATCTAAAAAGTTAAACAGACTTTAGTATGCTGCTTGCTTCATGAAAATACGAATAAAGTAAAAATAAAATGCTTTTCGTTGAGAATTTGTTTTTTAACTGCACGATACAATAAATTCTTTTATCGAATTAGAAATATGACTTAAAATTCCTTTTTAGTTAAAGTTTAAATTTCTTTCAGGATCTTCTGGTTTCCGTGAAAAATATTTTAAAGCGACTGGCTGCTAATACAGAAAATTCTCCTGTGCATGTTGACATTAACATTTTTATTAGACTAATTAACTAACTAAATTAAAAGTAATTGAGTTGTCGTCAATCTTCTTTTTGACTCGGAAAATGAAGACAGAAAGCAGTAAAGATAAAAATTGTTGCTGATTTCTCAAACAAAAGTGTTGTGCTTCAAAGTTAAGCTTGGCTACAACTTAGTTTTACCTTAGCAATTTTTCAACTGTTTTTAAATCGATTGCATCATCGGTTAGCTGAAGAACATTCTAATCAAACCCTGAGCATAGTTTGTAAATTCTCTAAAAAATTAGTATTTAGTAATTGAAAATCTGCTCGAGTTTTATCTTTTAAAAATGTAGACACAGCTTAAGAAAAAGTGATGTTTAGAATCTCAAATAATTAAAGTTTTATCAAATTTAGTTACAAGTTCAATAATTGTTTTAATAAAAATTACATATACTTGCTAACGTTTAAAGAAAATTACGTAATAAAACTGATTTAAGTCAATTATGCTGGATTAGGCGCTGTAGTCGCCAATTTGTTAGAAGCTTAGTCATTAGAAACAAATTGTTGGTATCTTAGTGGTATATTTGTTTTAATTTGGCCTGATATTACATTGAGTAAAACCAACTTGGAAATTATTTGACAAAATGTGTAATGTTGGCAAATTAAGTACTAAAATTGATCCGTTAATAATTAAGTTGATAATTTATTTACAAATAAAAAGCAAAAAATACAGTGTAATGGATAGATGACGAGACGAAACTATTGATTAGATTGGTCTAATTTTGAATGTAACGACACTAAGATTTAACACATTATCTCCAATTTGATTGTCAGATTTACGTCAAGTTTTACTTTACTGTTCAAGGCTGAAAATCGAAGTGATCAAGCAAACTTGTGAAAAAGACAAAATTAAAACATTTAGCCAAAAAACAACTAAGAATTTTTAGTTAAATTTTTTACGGTGAAGCACTAATTGGCAATTGATTAATTTCACAATGTGATTTTGATGGTTTATTTTATTACTTATTTGAAAATTGGATCACAAGTTTGATTATTATTTTTAATGGTGGTTGCCATTTTTCGCAGTGCCCTCAAATACGCAGTGCTTGTCATTGAGTTGTCTACAATGGAATGACTGCATTTGATAAATTTTACTTAAAATGAAATTGAATTATATAAACTTTATCTCGAGATTTTTATTCAGAGCTTGTTTTCTGTTTGCTATAACGGTTTCCTACTTTGTCTGTAAGCTTCTATAGAAGCTGTGATTGGTCAGATGAACTAAATAACAACCTGATTGATGAGTGGGTCTTTTAATTTGGAATTCTTTTTAAGTATTGAGGCTCATCTGTTTAAATTATGATTTAATGAAAAGCTGATAATTAGAGACAAACATAAAGTAACAGTCACTGAGTTTAGAATGAAGTTGAACTTATATTTTTCATACAAAGCAGAAACAGAAAAAATATATCAATTATATTATTATATTTTTATTTGAAGAGCTTAACAGTGTACTTACATAACTATGAAGAAATTTGAGCTTGATTTACTTTATTTTCATACTATGCTTAGGCTCATTAATCATTTATTGGTAGATACTTTCAGCTTTTCTATAGTTAAGTATCTCTATTTTAATTTGATTAAGTTTTTTGATACAAATTTACGATAAAACTCATAAAATTGGACAATTACCATGAGCACTCATATGAAGTTATCAATAAAATAAAAAAAGACCAATAAATCATTTAGAAAATATTCTAGAAGTAAAATTTAGTTTGTTGTTGTTGTTCTGATTTTGAAACGATTGGTTACATTGTTTTATTTAAGCCAATAGAAACTATGATGTTTCTACTACTTATTGAAATTAATAGAAATAAAAGCAGTTTTTACTTAATCCTTCTCCATTCGACTTTTATGTCGAAAAAGTCAATTGTAATACTTTAAGTATTTAATAACATGTTTTAGAAATGCAATCAACTGAAAAAGTGTTAAGACTCCATTTTTATCCTGTCATAAATGTATTTTACACTTATTTGAGTTTTTACTAAATTTTATCAAAGTCGACTTTTATGTTTTTAACTAATAAACCAGCTTAATTCCGTGTACAACTTGCATGTAGTAATTCTAAAAAAAGTGATTAATTAGAAAAACATGTTGCATTGGGAAAAATCTTTGCGGTTAAGATTATACTTAATGAAAGTGATTTTGGTATAAATTAGCCTCTACACAAGCGAAATGTTGTAAACAATTCCTTTACTACATTAATCTATCATTCATTTGATTCAAAGTTAAAAGATTAGGAAACAATTTTAAAGAATATGATTTTTCCAAAAGTCATTTAAACTTTATATTTCATTTAAAATATGAAAAAAATTTATTCTATTTTAATAATTTGTTTGAAGCATTTATAAAACCTTTTAAATGCGATCAATTTTGCCTGTAAACTGTTGACTAATTATACTTTACGTTTGAAAATAACTAAACTGAACTTATCCACTTTATCAATTTCATTTATAAATAGTACTTTTAAAGCTTGAAATTCTGTTCCACTTTGTCAAACCTTTTTAGAGTAAATTATAACTTATGACCTTTCTAAACAAAATTGTATATTTTCATAAGATTAACTATTTCTTAGATGTAACCTTAGAAATTTTATTTACTTTTATAAGCTTTAGACGTGATTGATTGCTGATTTTATATCAGATAAAAGTTCATGGTTATCTGCTGGTATCGGTGTCTGAAAATATATCTATCTACCTTCATTTAGCGTTTAATAGTTATTATATCTTATCATGAGAAGCTGATGATATTTATTCATATTAATATGAAAATATTTTAATTGATCAACAGATTAGCTTTGACAAATCAGTTTGAAAAATATGATCAACAAATTTTCATAATCGTTTAAATTTGTTTCATCTTAAAAATGTTGTATTAAAAGATCAGTGTTTATTTGAATCATTGGTATTAATCACTGAAATGTGAAATTACTTTATCAACTAATAAATTATCATTTTCGATCATTTTTGTAAATACCTTAGTCTAAAGAATGAGATGAATGTACCTACAAAGCCTCATATTTTCAAAATTGTTAGAAAGCTTTCTTAAAAGATAATTGGAGTGAGAAAAATGGTGTCCTTTAACTGAAATAACAATTGATTGTTTTGATTGTAATGAGATGAGCTTGTAGATGTCTGACCATCGTTCAAATATCTTTTGATTTTACTAGCAAGATTATGCTTTGCTTCAAGCTAGAATATTATCGTTTAATCTACCATTTTATGAGTGTTTAGTTTTACATAAAGTATAGTATAAAACTTAACTTTTTTATAGTACTTATTTAGGTTGGACTTTTTAAAACGAAACTGTAAGCCACCGGGAGTGTATTCGGCGAGAAAGGCGAGAAAGGCGGAGTACATTCGTTTAGGGAAGTAGCATTTTTCAGTTTTCAATCAAGTAATTCATTAGATTGACCTTATCCCTTTTAAAGTTCAATTTTCATAGCTTAACTCATATACTAGTCAAATGACGTAATATTTACTTCAATGACGGGTTTATATTTCAAACTTATTTTCAAAAAGTAGAGTATTTTAAGATGACAGTATTTGAGATATATCTCCCCTTATATGTCTCAAGTCTTTTTTACATTACTTATTTGAGTTTTATCAAAGCTTGAGAAAGTTTTTCATTTGAAGTTTGAAATTTATTGATGGAAAATCTTCTCCCTTAGTCACAGTTAAAAAACGTTTATTTTTGCTGTCTGAATTATAAAATTGATCTTCCAAAAACTAAAAATAGCAACGCAAAAATCAAGAAATGTAGCTTAGAGGAAGATGATAATTAAAGATTTATTTGGTTGTTTCTAATTTTACCGAAAAACTAACATACTATGGTTATTGATAAAAATTTGAACAAAAATCAAAATAATTTATAACATCAAGTAAACTTCCCTATCTGATAATAAGAATTTCAGGAATGAACCCTTTCATGTTGTTTTAAATTTTATTTAATTTTTTCTACGGTTATCTGTTATCAAAATCATTTTAACTTTAAATCATTAATTTATCTATTGGGCCTTCCATGCCAAGTCCATTATAGTCTGCAACCAATTACTTATTGGTCATCTTTAACCTCATTAACTTGGTTATAAAAGAAACTTGAGAAGTAATATAAGAAGTTTTATGTCACAAAGTCGGTATCGAGTCGCTACCGTTGATGCAGCGGTCGCGGAGTCTTCCATCTCCGGAGCAAATTATCTTGTTGCCTACGAAAGATCAAAGACGATGCAAACAAACAGTAAAGGCAGTAGAGAGTCCCGGCGGACTTTGCGAGAATTGGCGCCGGCATAATTGCTGCCAGTTCTCGGCAGTCTTGTTTTTCTGCCCCTCTTCTGTACCATCTCTCACAAGCTGCTAGTAGCTTCCAAAACTCATCGGCAGCATTTGAAAGTTGACAGAGTAGCGAGATGTTGCCTCGTCTCAAATAATCGAAGTTGCGAGCGCCCACTTGTGTTCACATGTGTACAAATGCGTGTGCGAGCGCGCTAAACAATGCGCGATTTCTGTCTTCAGCATCCTTGTAAGAAGAATAGAAAAGTGATCTTGATTGTTTTAAGATCAGTAGAAAAAGTTTTTCATCAAGTCAGTTGAATTACAATTTAGAGATTGAGGGCAAGTTAGTAATTTAAACTGAAATTTCGTTTTGGGGAAACATTTTTGAGCAGAGAAATCAGCGATTGAATGACAGCTTTCAATTACTACTTTATGATAATTATTTTTAGATAACTGAAACAAAGAAATTTTTTGTACTATCTATTTTTAAAGTATTTCTAAAGTGAAGCTTTATTCAACTTTTAAAATTAATCAGCCGTAAAAATAAATTTAGCTTTCCGTAATTCTCTACGAATAATTGTCAGCGGGCAGTTTAAAAAAAATAATCGAACGAATTCTAATATTTCCAATAACACTTGCCGTACAGCAAACCCGGAACCTTCGCTATACTCCATAACACAAGCCGACTTGGTACACGTCACACATTCTCCAAGATTGATTTTTTGCGTTGAAAGTTGATGTCTTTCAGTGACCAGGAAGAATTACGAAGCGCTGCTTTACAGCTTGATCAGTTTTCAATCATGATAAGTCATGATAGTGTGAAAAAAGCCGAAGAGTCTGCATCGAAACCGGATCAAAAGCCTTATTATTTTCTCGTTTTTGTTGTAATTGAAAAGAGCTTAGAAAAAAGAAAATCTTCTCATGTACTGTTGATTTTTGGATATATTGAGGGAATTTATTTGGTCTAGTGGGTAATTAAAACATAACCAGTAAAGCCTCGGTTGATGAAAAGGTTTCATTGATGACATCGTTTTAACCGTAATTAGCTAATTTGTTACAAATTGTAAAGAAGTAAATTGTGGTAAACACTGGTTCATCAGTGATATGTTACTGTAGAGCTTCTTTTTATGCTGTTTGTCGTTTGCTTATAACACTTTGGTAGCCTATTAACGGATTTGTAGCTAAATTGTGCCAAGAAAAGATTTTCATAATTGATTAGCGCTGTATCTGTATACTGTTAGCTTTTATTCGTCTTTCAACAAGTTTTCTACTAAGATATTGTTTTCACAGTCAATTCGAATTATAAGCAGATTAGTTATGAAAAATGTCAAACTTGTTGATTGCTCAGACCACCCTAAACATGAAAGCAGCAAAACCGATAGTACATATTTTTCTAAATAGCCGAGTAGTAAAAATCAGGGTGGCAATAAAGAAAAACTAGCTGTTACACTCGCCAATAAAGTTTGGCAGTAACCTTCAGTTACTTAACCTAGCAAACTTATGCTGTAATTCTTTTTCTTACTACTTTGTATTTTCGTATTAGATAACTCAAAGTTAGTATTTACTATTTAAAAGTGTTATAAAAGAATTTTAGAGTAAATACCACTTTCAATCAGCTGCCAATTAGTATGTGGTTATATAAAGATGTTAATTAAAAACTGCGATTTTACTTTTTTTCTAACAGACTTCATTGAAATAGTTTCTGATTCGAAAAGAATACTTTTTAGTGATTTAAATATTACACCATAATACGCCATATTTACTGTACGTTTCTCATCGTTATGAAAATTGAATAAGTTGGCCACCAAAAATCAAATCAACTGAATAACAGAAGAAGTATCACACTTATATCGGATAATCTAATGACTTCTGTGGACCGGCAGTATAACTATGGAGGTGAGTCGTGTGCTGCTGGTAACAACGGCTCAACTGCTGTGACTACACAACAACAGCAACCAACGCCAAGTACTGTTGCTGCGTCAGCTGAAAATGAAGCTGTAGGCGGAGGGCGTTCCTTTCATGACCCAAACAACGATGTTGCTCATAGAAAGATGATGCTTGATCAAGCTCTTGTTAGAAACTCGTGTGAATCGTCCACAGCCACAGTAGCGGCAACTCATCTACTGGCCCACCCTCATCACCATCACCACTCAAATATTGTACCACCTGGAAACCATCTAGCACTAACTGCAGGAAGTGGAAATGTTGCTGGGCCATTGGAGTACGGGGGCGACTATTTTCCTTCAACTACAGCGGTTAGTAAATATTTTATTTGATAGTCGTGTAACAATTAGTTACGTTGTTCTGACACCAGAGCAGTTTACAAACTACTTAATGATCAATGAGACTTTGATTGCTTGTTATTTAAAGTGAATAAAGCTTCCAATGAAATGATCAATTCTAATGGTTTGATTTTTCAAAGTTTTATGAAAGTCAAGACCTTCATATCTCTTGAAATATTTTAAAAATCCTTCACAACACATTCTGTAAAAAGATTTAATTGGATTGAAATCTATAGCAAGCATTACAGTAAAGCTAATTACTGCTTTAGAAATAAAAAATATTACAAAAAATACTTGGCAATGACCATTACATTTTTGTGACAATAAGTATTATGTTCAAAGGTATTACAAATCAAACATATGATGCACAAAACTTAGTCATTTTATACAAGCAAAGAAATTAGATACTTCGTTGGCATGATAAAACTCGAGTAGTAGAGAAGAGTTTCTATTTAAACGTTAATGATGAAAAATCTCAGGATAAAACTCGTTAAAAATTCATTCACTTGTCATCTTCATTCATTTAGAGCTGCCTGTAAAACTATGGCTACATAGGAAGGTTGTGGATAATACTTCAAAAGTGTTTCATTCAATATGAATAAAAATTAAAATGTTTAGAACTGATTTTGAAGGATTTGGGTATTACTTAAAACCCCTTTTTCTTATATTTTAAGCGGCAAGGTAATAACAGCTGTTCATACTAGTTTCTGGCACTTATCCTAAATGAGTTGTTCAACATCCTTCTAACTAATTAATAATCGGATCACTTTCAACCAAGTAAGAAATAAGATAAATCTTTGAAATCAAATGTTCTTTAATCACATCTGTTGTTGAAGCGATTTTTAGTCTATATAAAAATGATACCATTGAAAAGTACACAAATAAAGTACTTGACAGTTTTAATCTTCTATCTTGAAAAAAAAGATAAAAATGGTTGAACTAATAAAGAAATACATTGCCAAGTATAGAACAACATAGGCTCATATACTATATAGTGAACGTCATGCTTTCTGTCAAGTAATTGAATATTTTGAAGCTAATGAAATGAATTTCATTTCAGTCTTTTGTATAATTCATCAGATTCTGTGATGACTGTTGAATTGTCAATTCAATTATTAAGGAATAAAATTCAAAATAAAAATAATTCTTGCTGCGTTATGCAGCTTATTTTGTATGAACAACTACCAACGTGGTGCAGAAATAGTTAATATGATAAGACTACAGACTTATTGTCAAAAAATAGTGAAAATCATCGTTTCGATAATAAAGTTAACTTTTAATTTACCGCAATTCTAATTTGAGGGTGCAGTATGCATGAAGTTACAAATACTTGTTCCTTAGTTTTTTGATAACTTTTGAAAATGAAATTAACTTAGCATGAGAAGTAACATATTTCTTTATTTTTGTGAGCTTTTTCACAGCTCCTAATTAAAATTATTTCATCGAATTTACTATTATGTAATTATTTATTTTTAAAGCCCTTCTTGATGTCTTCATTTAAGTGATCTTCTGTTTGGTTGCTTATTATAAGTACTTTTTTTATGTAACTTTTACAAATGTGTCAAAAGTTCAGTTTAAAAGTTGACGTATTCTCAAATTTTTTAATATATAATGAATATATAATGAGTTTTATCTAAAAAGTACGTACCAAGTAAATATATTTGCTAGTGCTTTCCATTTACTTTCTTTCAACAATCACTGATTTATCTTTTCACATGACCTGATCTCCGCAGGGATTAATTATATGAGTATCATCGTAAACCAGCTTATGGAGATTTTTAATCTTAATCGAAGCTTAACAGAAAACTTGAAACTAAAGTTGTTCTGTCGAAACTACGTTATTGTTAAAACTATTGTTAAAATACTGTTTCTAAAATCAAAAGTAGTGATTTTACAAAAATAGATTTTAAAATTTCATATCTGAACAATATAAATAGATAGTTAGCGTATGAACAATCATCGTATAATTGAGTTAAAAAAACATGAAAAAGTCGAAAAAATAAAACAGAAAGTTTTACTCATTCTTCAAAATTCAATTTGTATATATAGCAAAAAATTTCAAAAGACTTATGAAAGAAATCCTATAAGAATCATTAGCAAACTAAGATTGTTTGATTCGCTTAATCCTCTTGCTTTGATGTTTAGATTTTAAAATAAAATTATATATTTGACCCCAGAAGGTTAAAGATGTGATAGAGATAACTTCACTTAATGATGAAGACAAAACTGAAAAGTAGCTACCTTTGACCAGGTTGTAATTTGCTAGGATTAGTGATACGTTGAAACAGCCGTGTAAAGCATAGCAAATTATTCAAGCTGTAAACTGAAGAAATCTCCCATCAATGTGCTGCTAATCTATCGGTTTGACTTTTAAAATAATGAGGATTTACACCGTAGTCTTACATAAGTTATCACATACCACTTTAAATTTTGTCCCATTCAATCCACCAACTTGCTTTTAAGCTTTGTTGTTTTGAAGAATTACACAAAAATGATGTAAAATTGTCCAATTTCATTTACTGTAGTTATTCATGCGGAAAACTGAACATATCTGTTAAAATATTTTATTACATTGAACATATAATAATCAAAATTCAGATATTAGGTTGATAATAGATATTAAGTTATTTTTTGCAATAACCTGTACACTATTGATAACTAATGTTGTTCTTTTTAGTCTATTTATATTAAGAGATCAGTGCATATATTGCAATAGTAATCAAGTAACTGTTGACATCCTTTCAGTGAAATAAACATTAAGAAAAAAGTTTTCTCATAATTTAAGTTTCTCTTGCTGAGGACGTTACAATTGATTCATTCATTGCTCATTAATTGTTGATCAACTTTGGTTTCCGCTTTTAAAATTCTAAAAAAAAATTGATTTAAATGAAAGTTTTAAAAGGATAAGTTTTAAAACTAGTTTGCTTTCACCCGCTTTTCTAAGATTAATTATTGCAAATTTCTAACACAAATAAATAACAAATGGTTACTTAAGCAAAACTTTAATTGTTTGCATAAATAGTAGTTTCAATAGCTAATCATCAACAATTGTTTCGGAAGAGACTTAAATAATTAGGAAATAGAATTTTAATAAAAAACACTTTTTCATTATAGACATTCAAAATATAAAATCAAACTTTGTCATTCATCAAGTTATCATTTGTATTGAAATTCAGTAGTTTTTATTTTTGACATTAGTTTGGATAACTATCAAAATAATGAATTCTAATACCGTTATGTTATAATGAAGCAAAAAAATATCTTTCTTAAAATCGAAAATGTTTCACCTGTATTAGTCGGCAGAGATATTATGGCAGAAACACTAGAATGTCGTTTAGTTATGAGAATTATGCAAGAAGCCTGTCATGTTTTAGTTCATCATTACTCATATTTATTTTTTAGCAGTAGCTTTCCACAGAATTTTTTTTTAGATTAATTAAAACCAAACCAGTGAGGCTATTCTAAAACATGTTTTGAGCTACTTATATGAAGAGCATAATATAACAATATTTTCTTGAATATTAAAAGAATGTGAAATGATAATAAAAATTTGCCTTTTGATAATAATAATTATTAAAATTGACAAATTGCAATCTGTTCACTTTTGTTTGTGATTTTTTGATTATCTAACAATTTCTTTGAACAAGATTAGTTTTACTTTTTGAGTGAAATTTATGTAGACTTTTCCAGTTAATCGATTTTGGTGCGTGAAAATTTCACATTGCGTTATTGTGTTTCTGGCATGAAAAGACAGAGAAAGTGATGGCTTCAAATCCAAATCAAAAAGTTTCTTTTTCTGATTTTTCCCGAAACGAATGTCAATAAAAATATATTCATTACTTCAAAAAGAAGGATGATTTAATTCTTGTTGTTGCGTATGACGAAAATGGCTTAAAACGAAAAATGTACGACAAATAATCGAAGTGCTAAATATCACGATATCACACATATGGTAATGAATATAACATATGCAGTAAAATTAAAAAAAAAGTTTTCTTTTATTTCTTACTTAAATTTGAACTTTTTCAGTCACAGAAATTAGTTCGATTTCAAAATGAAAAGTGGTCTTTAACAATTTTACGTCTTTTTTTGTAAGTTTCCTCGTTGATTTTAAACAACAATAAAATAGCTGCTATTTTTAGTGATTTCAGAAAAATTAAACTTAAGTAACAGCGAAATTGTTGAACAAACTTAAGTAAAGAGTTCAAAATGATCAAAATTAAAAAGTACTTTCTACAGATAGCTATTTAAATGTGAAAGGCGAAGATTTTTAATCTGAGTTTCTTAATAAAAAATCATTCTAAATAATTAGAAGATTTGTCAAAGATAAATTGATTAGAAATAAGTAGTCACATAAATCATGCTATAGCACCATACAATTAAAATCTTTTAAAGCGTTTTTGAGTTTCTAAATGTTTTAAAATCAGAAATAATTGACAATTTTACAAAATATATATATTTCATAACTCTTAGTTTTGATAAGAAGCTTTTCGCATCAAATAAATTGCTTTTCAAATAGAAAAACTTGATTATATTTTGTAATTTTTTGAATACACGAAAATAAATATAATGGTGTAAATTGGTAAGAATTTAATTTCAATATAATTTTACTGCTAAGTTAAATGCTGCAACAAAACAAACTCTCAGACTATTAGTAATATATTAGTTTTTGCTCTAATAGAGAAATATTTTATTTGGCATACTATTTTAACTTAATTTTTATTCATTTAATTAGTATGTTTATTATTATTATTATGTTTATTTATTGTATTGAATGATTATTTCAAAAGTAAATTTAATGTGTAATAAATGTTGTGTGAATGTAAATAAAATGAATATTTTTGCTGCATTCAGTCAGATTAAGAAAATTACCAAATTAATTTATTTACCTCATCACTTTACTCTAAATCTGATTGGATTTGTCTGAATAATTAAGCTTTGCCAGATTATGATGAATTATAATCGTTCAATTCCCATGCCACTTAATTGTTTAATAACGAAACACTGAGGCTGTTACTGTTTCAACTTGAGAAAAACAAACTGCGTTAAACATAGTTTGTAGCTTCAACGTGATAGAACAATTACTAGAATCCAACTTTATCATTAAAAATATTGCTTTTTTAAGTTATTCAAAAACTTTAAATAATACGAAACTAGACATTTTTCATTTTAGAAAGAAATCTTTGTAATAGTCTACTAATGTTTTAATTGTATACTATTGATTAAAAAACTCTTAATGGCAACAAAAAAGTAAATTATAAATAAAAAAAAAATATAGTTTTATTTTATTTATAAGTTATGTTTGCAATTGCTTTTTTCAAAACTTTATTGAAAAAAAAGATTTCTAGCAAGGTTGTTCTGATATAAAGTTACTTATTCCCAACTTTTCAGTGGTTGAACTTGCTTACTTTGAAGTTTCATTATCAGTTGCCAAGTATATACGTGGTGTAGTATCTCATTAAAATTTGACTTAAAAATGTCTTTCAAGCTTGTGTTCTTAGTAACTATGATGGTTTCAATTAAGTTAAGACTAACAGATTAGCAAATAGCTTTCAATTGACTAAGCACAGTATTAAAAATCATTAATGTAAAACTTTTCTATAAACTATTGAAACATAAATTTTAAAAATCACATTTTGAAACAATTTATTCTTTGAAACAATTCAGAACTAAACTAAAAGCAATCTTTATTAAAGATTTTCACATTTAATTTAATTTTTAATGAAATTTCAGTTATTTATATTATAAACACAACAAGTGGGTTAAGAGTTTTAAATCAAAGTTTCACGAGATGGCGGGATTGAGATAAACGGTAAATGTAATGATTTTAAATACGACAAAATTTGCATGCTTATACCGATTGATTTAATTTGACTTATTTCAAATATGTATGAAAAGGTTGATAGTAAAAGTGGCTTTTGAAATGAAATTAAGCAAACCCTTTAAGTGAAAGTTGAACACCTTTAAATTGACAAAATTATTTCATGACTTAACATCAAATTTAACATTTTAACTTTATTTTTTAAAAGATTCTATTTTTTAAAATTCTACAGACTAAAATCTCAGTTTTAAGTTTATTACTGCTTATATTAATAATTACAAAATAATTTCAGTGTTTGAACTATTTGTTTAAACAATTTTAAAGTGATCATTTTTCACATTTTATATATGTATTCTGACAGTTTTTGCATTCTAAATTTTTTATCATGTTAAGATTATGCAAATTGGTTGTACCTACGAATCATAATTAACAACCAAAACTCTAAAAAGTGACCACTTTTAGGTTTTAAGTTTTGGCCAAATGTTAACTCTGGATAAGATTTAGAAGTAATTAAGTTTTTTAGTTTTAAACGAAAAGACGGATAATGATTACACGATGATCCAAATATCATCTAAAGTGCCAACTTGACTTAATTCACCATTGATGCCAAGTTTTATTGGTGTGTAAACATGTAAATAGTCATCAGCAAAGTTATCAAACACATCTTCAGCTAAAATGAGATTTCATTACTTAAAGTTTTTAAAACTTTTCAAGATATAAGATTATATTCAAATATATACTTTAATTTTCAACAAAAATATTATTGAATGAAATTAAAATTTCTATTTAGATTGAATTTCTAAAGAAAATTTAAGGAGCTAGACAACATTTATTGGTGTGTCAAACAACCATGTAAAGTGCATTAAGCTTGTTTTTGTGAGATACTCTTTCTGGCGACAAAAAAATTATTTTTTAGTTAGATAAAATTTGTTTAAAATTGTTTTACCTTACCTACAATGACTTTTGCATGCATAATAGATGTTTTTGACTTACAAATCAACATTATTGAAGCTTTTGAAAATGAAACGTCCTAAGATTACTATCACTTCTATTTACGATTGTTCTACCCTATATCTTGCGGCTTAGTAAAATTACTCGCGACACCGAGCTATTTGAAAAAAAATTCCATCAAATTAGGATACAGTGTTTTCTCATAGTGTTTAAGTTTTGATGAAACAAAAACAAATTTAACCAGTAGTTCGCGCTTTTTAGAGTTTTATTGTATGAAAAGCTTAAATAAGTTGAAGACAGAATAGACAAAATTATTGTCAGTCTTAATGTGCTTAAATATAAACAAACTACGATTGTTGAACTTGAAGGTAATTGAAACAGCTATTCGATCTTCTGTTATGTCTGGTCTTGCTTCGTGACTATGATATTAGTGATGTCTGCTAACTACCGGAATTTGTTAGTTTTTTTATTTTTTAACCGGTAGCTAAGACGGAAGATATGTTTGACTTAATGACGTTATTAGAAATCACGTTAGTTAATAGCATGATAGGTTACTAGAGAAGCGTGTTTTGGAAGTTTTCCAGTAATTGTAATTTTACGTTATTGATAGATATTTTTATTTGAAGATCTTCTCGTCTATAAATTAGTTTAAAATCATGTTTTAATTTTTTGTGGTATAAACGATTATATGGGTTTGAATTTTTAATTATATTTAAAAACATGTTTTTAACCTTTAAATGAAAAAGTCGAATAAAGATTTTTACAAAGTAATTTTTTCAAGTTTAAATACTTGAAAACATAATTTTAAAATCTATCTGTTGTAATTTGTTGATATAATAACTAATTCAAATTTCAAACATTTTTTCTTCTTTGTTTCTATTAGCTTGACTTTAAATGAAATAAGATTAACTTCAAACTTGTGAATCACTCATTATATGACTAACACCTACTTTTTCAACTACTAACATAAATGAAATTACTATAAAGTGAAACTAAAAAAACATCATTAAACAGATTAAACATCGACACGATCAATAGAGATTGGATTTTCTATAAGGATTACTCGGAAAAACCACTGTATTGTTGATACTAAATCCTAAAACTTAGACGGTTATATGTAGCGCTTTAGGGCAAAGGTTAAATTTAATTGAAGCTAAGATATAAGCTTAAATCTTCTATTCATCCGACAAATTGTTGTATTTGCCCTTAGTGTAATTTCAAAAGTATATATTTAGTATGGGTATTTATAACTATTGTTTATAATTATTTCTTGTGAGATTGAATTCTGATATATATATATTAGCTTTGCATCAAGAAAAAATAAAATCAGTCATCATGAGCGATTTTATTGTTAGATTTATAAAACTTTATTGAATTAATTTTGAAAGTAAATTAATAAATCAATCAAGATATTTTATTTTGAATTATTTAGCATTTTATCAATCTCTAAGACGTTTTTAACATCAACTAACCACTTAAAAATTAATTTACTGAAAATATTAATTTCAATCAAATTATATGTAGTGTATAAGCATATCATTTAGAGATATACTTAAAGCATCAGCTACTAAGAAAATAATTTCCAAGATCAGGAAATAAAAACCAAAGTAGGTCGGAGTATAACTCGCATAAAATAAGATTAAACGTGAAAATAAGGTATTTCTGTATCTTTATTTCAACTGCTACTTATATATTTATTACCGTAACTCTTGTCTTACTTGGGCATAAGAACGATCATTAATGATTCATGTTCCAATGATAATCGGATTTTGAAATTGCCTTAAACGTTTTTTCGTCACTATTACCCAATGAGCTTGTCCCAAAAACTGGCCGATTGAAATTTTTATTTTTTCTTTGTCAACTATCGCTTCATAATTTGACACTGCTAGAAGCCACAGCGTGAAATTTAACGATTTCATTCCACCTCAATAAGATCTAACTCTTCTCTTACCTGACACCTGTTGAAAATAAAATCTACTTGGTAAGCAAAAAGTTTAACTCTTCGCTGTCGATTTTGTTACGTATATCAAATCTGTTGCTGCAGGTTAAAACATTTCACCCGACTGTCTTTGCTTGAATACGTTTAATGATTCTTAAAGTAAATTAGAAAAGGGTTTCTTGACTCGACGACTGAAATAAATCATTAAAAATAGAAAAGCTCGATGAAGTGAATAATGAACGAACTTAATTGACTTCTATAAAAAATAACTTAATTCATTTATAAATTTTACATAAATGCACTAAAATGTTTTTAAATAACTTCAATTTTCAGTGAAATAAGTCCATGAAAGATGAAAGTTTAGTGCTTTAAAAATAACTTAATTTTCATTTGTTCACTAATGTATGATATGTACATATTTGATTCAAAGTTGTTAAAATATTTATGAATGCTGCGTGATAACCGTAGCACAATTTATCGTTGAAAAGCTAAAATCCTTTTAACTCTATAACATCATTCATAAGTAATTCAAATAGCCATGGCATAAAACAATTGACAATTTATAAACTAAAATTAACTTTAAGCCATCAAATAATCACTTTATTTATTGAATATAAGTAAACTAGTCAATAGCATTGAGATTGATAGAGCATAAGCACAAATAGAATTTACTACTAGTGAGCCATTTACTAAAGGTGCGTTGAACAGCTGCACTATCTGCTTTAGTTAGACCATAAAGAAGAAAAAACAAATAATTTGTTCAACACTTTTTCAGGCCTTGCGATAAGCCTAAGGTGAGATGATGATGACAACATGGTTAAGTTCAAATAGACGTCAGTGTAAAGACATAAAACTAAGCTGCTTGTCTTAGTAAGCAGCTACTATACAACTAACACCAGGCTGACTTGTGATATATTTTCGCTTTACTTAGAGAAGTATTAGAAGCAAGATAAAAGACTTTCTTTTGTTATTTATGCTATAGTAGGCAAAGTCTGCTAGAGGTAAGCGTCATTGTGTTTACTACAATCCAGTAAAGATGTTTTTGATTCTTTACGATTACAGTCATTGGTTTAGCTGTTCACGAATACTTTTATTGTTTGCCATTAATATTAAGCATACCTTGAACTTGCTGAACGTTTTGTTTCAAGTCATAAACAACGGATGAAGTATAATATAACTTGTATCGTAGTAAAAATAGCTTTGCAATTGTATTATAGGCCGATGCAAAGTCAGAGGGGTTTATTTACATAAAGTTTCCATTTTTAAAGTTATGCTTTATTATGGCTATTGTATTAAAAGTATGTATACTAGAATGATTTATTACCTCCTTCAATCTAATTCTGAAAAATAAAAATATTAGTTATTTTTTATGCATGATTAAGCTAAGCTGAAATATAGATGAATGAATGATTGTAAACTGTTCAATTAAAGTTTGATGATTAAATTTCACTTAATATCTTTTAAAAGTAATCAATCTTTTTTATATTTTCAGCTATTAATCAATTTAATATCTATAAAGTTCAAGTTTTCAATAAATTCAGTTCCAAAACTTAAATTTAAAATTGAAACATTGTAATTGGTTGCACAACTTAAACAGTTCAAAGCTTCATCGAGATTAATGCTTTGTTGTGATTGTTATGCTAATACAGTTGACGATGAGTGCAAAACAACACAGAAAAAGTTTTTGTTAATCTGCCAGTTGACTTGCAGAACTAACAACAGTTTCGGCAGATACAATTCAGTTTTCTCCATAGCAATCGATGTAGACTTTCAACTACTTATCAACAGCCTTCACTCAGATATCTTGAGCTAGGGCAAAATATCAGATCAACAACAATAAACGATCTTATAAATTGAAAAATTGAAGAAAACTTTATCATTTCACCTGATTTACCTTCGGCAATGGTGAATAGTTTTACGGCTTTTTGATTGCACCATCGGTACTCAATGAAGCATGAAATTAGGCGCGTGTCTAGGATAGGCGGCAAATCTACTTTTATCTCGTAGTGGCTTTGCACTATTCAATCCAGTTGTAACGGGGGCTACGCTAATTTCATTCTTTTGCCTAACTTTACGCTTGTCTGTCTCATCTAGCCACCGGCCTCTGAGGCGGTCGTAAACTTTTTTGGGCTTTGCTTTGAGCTGCCGCCCCCGTCAGAATATAACAGCCTTCGCCAGTTTGTTATAGGGGACGAAGTAATTAAGTCGAAATTGAATTAGAGCCAAAAACGAACCAATATTTACTCGTTTAAGGTATGAATGTCCAAGTGGCTATTTTGTTTACAGATAAATTATTGTGAAATACACTTACAGATTATTGTAAGAAATTTATTCAGTTTTTAATATA
Source organism: Pegea sp. RAD2-039 (assembly GCA_034620365.1). Taxonomy (NCBI): domain Eukaryota; kingdom Metazoa; phylum Chordata; class Thaliacea; order Salpida; family Salpidae; genus Pegea; species Pegea sp. RAD2-039. The sequence continues at coordinate 1,318,952 of JAQGEQ010000043.1, forward strand.
ATTCTATAAAAGTTATTTTCTCTTATTGAACTCATTCTTAATCGAATAAAACTCGCCATTTTGTTTTTAAAATAGCGATGAGTAATTTGGATATCATTAATGAATAAAGTATAAGAGAACTTATTTCAAGCGCCTGAAATTACTTCGTGCAGTGTTTATGAACGATACCACGTGACAACAAAACCAAAGTTTCGAAGCATGTTAAATGCTGTAGAAAAGCAGCATACACATCATGACGTTTTTACTTTGATAAAAGTTTTTTGAGCAAACAAATTATTAAGTTATCTTTAAACTCAATTGTTCTTTTATGTTTTAAAAAACTAAGAAGGCCAAATTATATTAGTACCGTTTGTACGTTTCTTGGTGCTTGTTTTGGGAATACTGCGCTTGAATACTTGTCATGGTTTCGAAAAGTTTTTTTCCGAAAGTTATTTTTTTAAAACCTTAAATAATTACCTGCAGTTTCCCACTAAATTACAAATTTATAATCAACTTCTTAATTTGATTTTTATTAATTATTCTAATGATTATTTAACTAAGCTTTAAAATTAAACCTATTCACTTTTGAGGTTTTATCCTTGAGATAGTAAAATTTTTAATCACATTAATATTGTAAGATCAATACCAGATGATAAAATTTTATTTTCACCGATACTTGATCAATATTCTTGAATATATTTTTGTACTACTGTTATACTTGATGTATTAGAATGTGCTATTTAAGCAGATGAGTTTTTAGGACGTTTAGTTACCAAATATAAAGGCTTGATTTATTAGTGGAAGTATCACATGAAGCCTATCACTTTTCTACAATTGTCTAAAGGGCAAGTGATAGAACTTATTGCGCATTATATATCGTTATATAAAACCAAATCAAAGAATTCAATAAAATGTAAAAACTAAAATTAATTGACAGTTCTTGTCCATAAAACGTAAAAATTACATCCATTACTTCAGACAACAAAACAAATCTAAATAAGTTTTTTGTGTGACATTTCCCTTCAAATTAATTTAAGTTCATTAATCAGTAAAATCGTTCAGCAATTTTCTCAGATTTTACTTTTATGATTATATATGAAAATTTTGTTGTTGATAGCTGTAATTATGATCTCCTATCATTGGCACGCTTATGCTACAACTGTATATTATAAAATATTCATCGGTATATTTGCCAAAAAGACTAATATTAATTGCTCTTTTTGTTCAGAGGGTAGTTCCAAAGTTATTTCTGATTACTTTTGTAAGCTGCTAAATTACATTTATCGAATTTTGTTGAATATTTCAGTTTTACTGCTGAAACCGCTGATTGGTTCAAATGAGTGCGGTACCTTGTTGATATTTACAAATAATTGAAGAGAAAATGTATATTTTTAAGATTAGATAATATAAGCATCTATAATTGTTGTTTAAGTATAAAGTTAAATAAATTAAACAAGTAAAATATTTTCAAAGATTTTTATAAAACTAATGCATATATTTATTGATTTATAGCATATTAAAAAAAATTTAGGCTCGTTCAAATAAAAATTATGTACAATTTTATTACTGACTTATATAAAAGTTATTTTGAAAAGATAAACAACACAAAATTAAATAGTTTTATTTTGAAAGTAATCGGTACTTAAATAACAATTGCACCAAGTTCTTAAGAATGTTTACCATTTATTTATTACTCTATTATAATAAAAGTTTAAATATTTTAGGTATGCTCAAAACATGACTTCATTTTGAATATTAGATCTATAATTAAGAATACAAAATAGTTTGATAAGGGTCAATGACTATATCTAATTTATAGACAAAAATGTGGCATTGTTTTCAAATTTATATCAAATAAATTTTTAGTAATCTTTCTTTCACCTATATACTTGTTAGAAAAGCGATTTTAGTGAAGGATTTTCAACATATTTATTGCTTGTATCGAAAATGAGCTTGATTATTACATTGAATTTGTAGAATTTAAACAATCTAGTTCATACGCAATTCAAGGTGTTCGGTTGTCTGTGAGTTACAAAATTTTAAATATTGTAACATTTGTTTTTAAGGTTAAAAGGAATAAAAAAAATTTGAAATTTTTTGAATTAGTAAACTTAATCATTTAAAAAAATATATTTTTTTAATTACTACTTCTTTACAGTTATCAAAAATGGTGTATGATTACAAACTTATCGAGATTTCCGCTGCTACTTTTATATAGGAGCTAGTAAATCCTCTTCACATGTTTACCGTGATACAGATTTCGAATTTATCATTCATTTGTCAGCAAGTGTTATTTTGCTAATTTTCCAACAAAAATCATTTGAAAATAAATAGTAATATTTTGGGATTCAACAACAAGATCAAGAAACGAGCCAAAAAATACAACAAAAGAGTTTCACAGCGATGAATATGATAGATTGAATGAAGAAAGTGGCATGTGCACTAACTATGGATATTCCTATTTCAAAATTTATTAGCAAAAAAAAAATTCGCATTGAAATACTCTCAATTTTTAATCATTTTTTTCTATATAATTGCTGTCAGTAGAAAGAAGTTTCGTATTAAGTAAACATACTTGACAGTTGCAGCCAATGAATCGGCACTAAACGCATTGAAGCGTACATGAGCTACTAGCAGAGAGAAAACTCAATTCGAAAAATTGCCTCCCAAAACCCCTCCTTCTGATTTTCATTCCTGCTGCTGGCTTGTCGTGAAATATTTCTGCGCTGTTTTGACGAAAAACGAACATTCCAGCAGCCAACTACTAGTTAGGTTCAAGCCTCGGCCCAATAAAGTCTTCGCTTTCTTCGTATTCATATGCTAGCGACAACAAAGCAAAAAAAAAGGAAAATTGAGCATCATGACGATAGTAAATCAATCTAGAGACAGACAGAGCTCAGTTTCTTACTGTGCTGCTGTCCGAGTTGTTCGTGAGACTTGAACAAAAGCTTTGTGAGAATAGCTTCTATATGGAATGAAATTTTCGCTATAAACTCACTAAACTAGTGCACAGAGTCGACCACAGTCGGCTGACGAAGATTGGGAATTTAATCGTAAAAACTTACTCTCATACGGTACCAGTGCCAGTATGATGGAAAAGAACTTGAATTATATCGACACATAAAAAATCGGTTTTTGTTTAGGCCATTTGGACGTGAATCGCATTGACAGCTCTTCGACTCAGTAGTAACTTCTCATAAGGGTACAGCTATTCACAGCTTTATAAGAGCAAGTACTCTCAATTTGATTTACTTTGTAAGAAAAAAAAGACGTTTCTTCAGTTAGGTATAGAATAGCTTTTTAAAAATCGAATAATTTAACTAAAAGAACTTATATTTAGGCGAGAAGACTTCATCAATTTTCGTCAATTATATTATTTGATAATATAGATAACTATTTTATATTTAACCTTTAATTATTTTACGTACATTTTTTAAAGCTCCATTTTTAAACAAAAGAATGCAATGACTTTTGAAACATTTTAATAGCTAATAAACTGGCATTAATTTGATTTGGTTTAATTAATTATAATTGAAAGCTTTAAACATTTGTGTTTCTTTAAAGAGCAATTTATGATTCTAAACCATAAATGTCATTTAAGCTAAATAATGTTTTGTTGACCGTAAAAATATTAAGATTAATACAAATTAATTAAGTAAATGAGGAAAATGTTTCAATACACAAAAACATCTTGATTTAAAGATATTTGCAAAATCGCTGGATAATACAGAGTATAAAGTTTACAAATAATTTGATAATCTGTAATCCATTTGATATTTTTAACACAAAACAAGTCTCATAACAAACTCATTTTTGTGTTGAAAATCTTAAAATGTTTGCATTACATTGAAGTTTTCTATTCATGTTTATAAGTCTTCGCGCTTTCATCTTTAAGTTGTGAAAGATAGGTGCTTGTCACGTCTCCGGAATTCGACTGAAATCTTGTAACACGATATTAAGTGGATGATAAGTTGGTTATATACGATTAATGGCAATTCATTCATTGCCAAACTTGCTCTCCTAACCTTTACTTATAAAAAATGTTGAAATTACAAACACATTTTTGAAGCTGGTTTAAAAATCACGTTTATTCTAAACTACATGTGACAAACTTACCAATTCATTTTTAAAGTTGAGTCTTATCATACTAAAAATTATAATTTTTTAAAGAGAAAATTTAAGATTGTTTAGCTTATTTCTTTGAAAATTGACTTCACGAACTTATTCAAAGGCAATAGTTTTTCAAAATCTTTCATTTCAGCCAATTACTGCTTTAAATAAGTTATTCACAAAAAATAGTTTATATTATTTTTAGAACTTTTACGGTAAATTTTAAATGAGTTTTCTGAAAGTTGTCAAAACTAAAATAGGAAATGTTTTGATAATTAAAATTTTAGTAGAGATGTTAACATTTCAATATATATAAGATCAATTGTTTTAGTTTTGGAGTCAAACAGCTAGAGGCACTCTAATGATTAAGATGTATATGATTTGCATAAAATGTTCACTAATCTTCCTAAATTTTGATCGAAGAGTCAAAGAAATATTTTACTTTTTTAATAGAGCAGTTTATTGCTTATTAAAATTTGTATGAATAAAATTAAAATATCTATCGGCCGACTATCAATTTATAACCAGTTATCATGTTGCAAGCCACTTCAAATCAAACTTGTTTACCAAACTTTTATATATAAAAAAACGGAAAGACTTAAGTGATAAGTTAAAGTGGCAAATTTGCGATAGAATGAGAAACTTGTTTCTGTTGGTTTTCAAACAAACAACTGCAGATTGTGAAAAAAAATGGAAATGGGAGAGATAAAAAAACGTGATATACTTGCGTTTGCACTGGCATTTCACATTCTTCTGTTAACTTCATTTAAAGTCTTTTGCTTTTCCTTACCGCATGGCGGATGTCGACGGCACGCTTTGAACACAGCCAACAACGAAATCTTAGACTAGTTTAATCGTTAGCATGTATATATGAGTTTTATTAACACTCGTAGTTGAAACCGACACTTTCATTGATATCTCGCAGACTTTACTACTTTAAGTATTCTTTTTTTTCTTTTTATCTTTTTTTGTTCGAAACATAAAAATCGTTTAGTGTAGAATAAGTTGAGATATACAAAATACTGTGCAGTTGTCAGCAGTATTAGGTGCAAAGCTCTAGATACTTTTGTATTAGCAATCAGAGCTTTTATGCGGTTTTAGTCTTAAGTCGGAAAAGTAACCTTAGTTGAACCGACAAACATTGAATAAAGTTTTCAAAAGAAGTTTATTTTTTTTTTGCAGTTTCAGACTTGCAACAGTAATTTCAATAATGGAAGTTCAATTACATTTTTAAGATTTAATAAATTTAAAGCAGCTTCTTACTACTGTATAATGTTTTTATTACAGGTTATTCAGCAGTCAATTGCAGTTATATATAGTACTCTGATCTATACGATTGATTTTCGTAAAATTCTACTAGAGTTGTAGGTAGGTGATAATTCAAGTGAGATTTAGTTGGAAAGTGAACTAGCTCTTTTTCAAAGTATTTAATCTTTTATACGGCAAAAGTTTTACAAGTTATAATTTTTTGAACAGGAAAATATTTTGAGTCATAACCAAATACCTGAGCTGACTGACTTTTTCAGTAATGATATAATATAAGTTAGTTTGAAGATTACTGCAACAACGCAGAAAATAAACAATTTTATTTGATATTTAAAAAAAAACTTGGAAAAAATTTCAGTAGCCCGAAAATTTCAAAAATCTCACTATTCATCTATGGTAGTGACTTTGCACTTTTACCTGAATTTATCAAACAAAGGATTTGATAAATAGTATTATTGAAATACTTTCAAAAAGTAGTACAACTTTGAGTTTTAGCTTCTTAATTTAGTAAAAAAAAGTTGAAATAACTTTATCATTATTCAATAAACTGCATTTAATGTGCTTGATTTAACCGGACCTTAAGTAAAAATTAAATACGGATGAAACTAAAAACGATAAGATAAGATTCCTGGATTTTATCCAATTATCGAATTGAAGATTTACAAATTTATTTCTTTTGTTAAATTTTGGTCTGCTTTCCTAATCACAATTTTCCCGCAACTTTAATTGACTATTTTCTATAAATAAAAGCCAAATGTTAGATCAGCCATAAATTCTATTTTAGCTTATAATCTTTTTATTGATAACTATGGCTCACTTGAAAGTCTAGTAAATGAAATTTAATAGATAATTTGATTTAAGTAGTCCCAGTTGTTGAGTTCTGGTTAAACTTACTTTTTAACATGATTTCTTACCGTGTCTTTGGTGTTGTTTGCAAAATGTCATGCCCTTAATAAATTGTGTTTAAGGATAGTGTGAACAAATTAACTTTATTGTGCTAAACCTTTAATCGAAAATGAAGTGAACAACTAATCATTTTTTTAAACTTTTTCACTTGCCAGCTGCCTTAAAACAATCTCAAATAATGTCTATAAATATTGTCAACTGCATAAAGACAAAACAAAATATTAATAATTAAAAAGATTTTAGTAGATAAAACAAAGTTTTTACGCTGAACTGTTTAAGAATGTGATCTCAATGTTTTTAATATAAGCAGACTTTGAGAAGTAATAAGGTTTTATTCTAGTCTTAATCATTTAGTTTATTTAAGATAGTTCACTTATTTTTAAAGACAAAGTAAAAGCCTGATCACCTGATTTGATTTATCGTAAGGCTCTGTAAAAGTAGACGATAAAACTGTAAATGGAGGCAACAGTGCAAAATCTGACACAGTTTTTAATTGAAACAACCCTTAGCTTCGATTATCTCTAATAACCGTTTCAAATTTCCATTATATAAATGTCCGACCGCAAAGGACAATGTTTTATACATCTTATAAAGAAGCTTGTTAATTGCCTATTTCAGCAGAAGTATTTGGATGGTGATGATTAAGTCTCATATGTCAGTGCTTTACCTTAAATACTAATTAAACATTTATAAATTAGGAAACATTTACAAAAATGTTTTGTTTTATATTTCAACTATTCACATAGAGTGCTTATATTTAGTAAGATGCAATTACAAAAAATTGTATAATAATATTCTAAAAAATAATAGATAATGCACAGCAGCTCAAAAGGATAATTACTGTTCAGTTGGCAAGTAGCAATCTTTGCCAAATGTGATCAAATATACACATCAGCAACTAAATGTTAGTGCTAATTAATGCGACGCCGTTATGTGATAACAGCTTACTTAATACGGCAATTAACTCGATTCAATAGATTCGTAAATAGTTTAATCTTCAATTAAGTTAAACAGAAAGCAGATTTTGGCATTGAAACCTTGTTTCTTAGTCAAGTCTAATTCAAGCCACAATTGGTTCACGAAATATGATCGAATTCTTTACAGTAGTTTCTACTAGCTGTTCTACTTCAATCGTAGCTTCATCATTTTATTTATATAATTTAGCAACAAAAATAGCTTTTGATATTTGTTAATTAATATGATTTACATGTCAGCCACATATATAATTTTTGTACTGTAAAATATAAATTTAACTTCTATTCTATTATATAATAAGTTTATTTTTGATTATTTAAGTAAAATGGTAATTAAACTTATAATTTAAAGAAAAGTTATTAAAAAAAAAACCTTACAAAAATATATTTTCTAATTTTATGAGTTATAAGACTTTTAAGAAATAAACTTTAAACGTGAAAGTCATCAGACTAAAGAACCGTTGATTTTACAATTATTGAAATAATCTCATTGTAGCTAAAATTTCAGGAATATTTAAGTCTCTTTCTAAGCCAGAGATTTTGTTAAACGGATGATGTGTGATTGTCGACAATTTCATTACAGAATTTTTATAAAATAAAAGTGATAAAAGCTTTTTCAGTTATCAGTTGTTGCTTGTAAGTTTTTTTTTCAAACTATAGTCATGAGTGCACTGCCCCAAAATTACCCTCCACCCTCCTTGCCATTATCATGCAGTCCTTTTATGTCTGCATCCGCAGTATCCGGGAATACAGTCACCAACATAGGAAGTGGAAATATATCCCATGACCATGTCACAACTAGCAACCAGCTCGATTTTTCACGTAATGTACAGTCGTCAGTTGGTCAGGTTGACGGAATGAATTCAATGCCAATACGTATGGTCCGCAAAAGCTCTCAACATCGTTTTTCACCCACTGCAGTAACTGCCAACAGTTCTTCTACTGGTCAATCCCCTGTCAATGTTGATGGAAACTCACAGTTAGCTTCATCAAATGTCACCTTGACCAACAACATAACCATAGATCCGAAAGATGACGACAAAAGAACAGAAACAATGTCTTTCGACCAAATTAACTTTACTCAGACAGCTAATGATGTTGGGACTCCCTCAAACAATTACAATAAAAATGACACTAGCAAAGAATTGTGGCGACCTAATACATCTGAAAACGTATTTTTTAATTATTCGTCAGACACATATGAGCGGGAACCAATAACCGCTGTTTCCGAAAACTTGCCACTTCACAATAACTGTAATTTGATGTACGAGCCACTTAAGTCTACGGTACTTAAACCCGGTGCCGGAAACTTTTCTAGTGCACTTAATAATTCTACATCTGTTTCTGGTGCAACTGAAATGATGTCTTGTGTTACTGGCGTTGTGCAGGACGAATTTCATCCCTTCATCGAAGCCCTGATGCCCCATGTCAAGAGCTTTGCTTACACGTGGTTCAACTTGCAAGCCCGAAAACGCAAATATTTCAAAAAGCACGAAAAACGAATGAGTCCTAATGAAGAGCGAGCAGCTAAAGATGAACTTTTGCGCGAAAAAAGTGAAGTTAAACAAAAATGGGCTTCACGACTTTTGGCCAAGTTACGAAAGGACATCCGACCTGAATGCCGTGAAGATTTTGTCCTTTCAGTAACTGGAAAGAAACCAGCCTGTTGTGTTCTTTCTAATCCTGATCAAAAAGGCAAAATTCGAAGAATAGATTGTTTACGACAAGCTGATAAGGTTAGTTTCATTTCGATTTCGTTTTGATGTTTATTACTAGCTTAAAATTTAATGGACTCGTTGTAATGTGTGGTGCACTGAAGTATGTTGCCGATGTGTACTAAAACGTATTTTGATGAGATTCAAGTTTACAAATAAATTTTTAACTTGGCATTTAAATCAATTATTCTATTCTAACTACAGTTTGGCATGCTTTCAATACTTTGTTTACTGAGTATTTACGCATTGCTATTAGTATCAGCAGAATATTTATAATAGTTCTATCTATCCTTTCAGTTTCTATTAATTCCATCAGAAAACTCTGTAAGGCTTCAATATTACAAACATTATGTTAAAACACTTTGAAGTAAAATATTAAAGTAATTATTTTTGACCCGCTTAAATTATTAATTGATAACAACCGAAGCTTCACTTACTGTCAATATAGTGATTTAAAATTTATTTTACTCATTAAACACTAGAATTAGCTTGTGAGACTAGCCGGAAACCATTGCAGCGACCTCAGATACCTTAATTGCAGTGACGCCAACAAGAAATTTAAGTTTGTAAAATTTGTATATACAATCAGTAGGACAGAAGCAGACAGTTTACGTGTTGGAATAATAAAAACATTTACTTCAACAATTTTTCAAGAAAAAAGGAAAATCGTTCACAGAAAAGTGTCTCTTGTAGAAGAGATCTCTTATGAAATAGTCCTTAACATGGCAACTAGTAATGAGCTCGGGAGTTTCCTAAATTTTACTCATATACAACACTCTCTAGTGAAGACTTTCATGAGCGTGAAAGTAACTTTCAAGAACTGTAGACTCGAAAAGGTTCTACGGATCAAAGTGAGGACAAATGCGTAGGTTATGAGATTGCGACTTACTAGTCGATATATTAAGCCGATAAACATAATTACCCGTCTTACCAGCAGACAAATCTCTTTAGCATTCCTTTGGTTAAGGATCAATCGCTTTTGGTGGCAGTTTAGGAATTGATTGATAGATCAGTTTCATTGATACATCAGCTGTTACCTTTCTGATTAGCTTCAATTTGCTACAGGATGTAAGAGCTGTTAACTCTTCAAGCATTAGGCTTTAAATCTCTGTAGAGAGACTGATTCTAATTAAAAGATTATTTCTTGAATAGACATCTGTTCAAATTACAAATTTGTTTGCAAAAATTACTACTGGTAAAGATTTATTTTTCAATCTATTATAATCAAAACATTTGCAATTCGCTTAACTGATGTTTAACGAAGAAATTGCAATTAGAAAAAATATCGGTTTCGCACAATTTTGATGATCAAAAAGTCGTCATTAATATTTCAGCGACATGAAAACGAAATAAGAAGCAGCAAAACTATCAGATTGAGTCTAAATCAAACGACAAGAAAACGCAAACTTGTTTCTACGGATGCGTGACCTAATTGACAGCTGTAGACACAAACGACGTTATGTTACAAACTAATCTTATAAGGCTCTGTATAAATAAGATGTAATCGGATTTGTGATGACCTGAACGACTACGCATGGATCATGAAACAATCTCTACCAGGCATATCATTCCCCAAAGAATTGGCTACCGATTGCTAGTAGTTTGAGTAGTGTCACAAGAATTAGTTGAAGAAACATAGTTGGTTGGAGAGCTATTGTTTTTTAAACATTCGGCAAAAACTTTAGTAAGGAATCTTGCAAGATTAACACTAAACGTAAAAGGCATTTTGGCGTGTTGTGTACGTTCCGGGTCTGAATTGTTTATTTTTCATTCTAATGGTAACAGTCTCTTAGTGTCAACTTTTCACATTATTCTGCTTTATGAGCAAGCTTTTATGTATAATCTATTTATGTTTTCTGGCATCTCATTTCAAAAAAGGTGATACAGTTCTTTGACATTCCTTCTTTTCTTTGTTAACTTGACCCACTTTATTGTCTTTGATGGTGTTTTTGACACAAACCATTCTTGATAATAAGGCTAGAACAAAATACAGACAGAATGTTTATCGAGAAAGCTTAGATTTGACTTCAAAATCAACCTATTTGCACTAAAAATGTTCCGCAGCAAAATGTTGCCGCTACACTTTAATCAAATGTTGGTTTTTTTCATGTATACAAGTTAAAAAATTACTGACGAAGCCAGCCCTAAATAAACATTGGCCGACTCCTCGCATCGTTTTCAACCATCGATTATTTAAGGGTTTTTGCCAAATTCTCTCAAGCGTGGCTTGTTATCTGAGTAAGAATCTGGAAGCTCAAACTCACCTAAATAGAGAAAATCTAATTAACTAAAATGAGACAAAAAAATAAAACTTAAAGGTTATTACAAAAACGTCACTGAAATAAAAACATCTATAAACTGTTGTCAGAAAGTAAAGTGTAACTGAAAAGTCTACTTATTATACTGAGTTATGATTGCAGAATAAATTAGATTTTTTTATAATTTACGATTTACAAAAAATGTCGTTTTTACCAAAACTCAGCTTTTTGCTTAAATATATAACGCTTAATTAATAATTTAATGTTAAAACTTGTTTATAAGAGGACTATTTAAACGTAACTAAATCACAAATAATCCGATTTTAAGATTAACTTTCACAAAGAATAAGATTATGTAATATTAGAAAGTTTGAATCTAACCATCATTTCTCATAAATTAATTATCTGTTTATAAAATAAGAAATCATTAATGATCTAAAATATACTTTAATTATTTAAACTACAAATTTTTTTTATAATTTACAAAGCAAATTAAATATTCTAGGTCTGGAGACTTGACTTGGTAATGATTATACTCTTCAGAGGTTTACCGTTAGAATCGACTGATGGTGAAAGATTATGCAAAACTTGTGGTCAAAATGCAGGCTTATGTGTTCAACCTTATCACATCAGTGTTACTGTCAAAGAGCTTGATCTTTATCTAGCTAACTATGTCCGTGATGAAGGTATAAAATTGTTTTTATTCTGAACATTTCATAATGAAAATTTGTTTATGATAAATGTAAAACGTTTTTTTAGAGTTTTTCTGGATGCTCATTTATCTTTTAAATCACTTTTATTTATATAACTAGATTTGAAATGGTCATTTAAATCATTACTCCAAGTTATTTATCGTAAATCAATAATAGTTGTCAAAACTTTTGGAATAAACTTATAGGTTAAATTAAGAGTTTAGATTAAAAGAAATGATACCAATTATTTCTTCGCATTACATTTGATGTTTAAGTAAACATTTGATTTAACAGAGTATCTAATGACATCCATAACGAGTTAGAGTTTACATAGCAAATGGTTATCTAGTATACTACTGTAATTTGTTTGTTATTTGTAACTCTTGAAATTATATTAAAAACAGCGATTACTTTAAAGTCATTCTATACTTGATTATAAGTACAATCTCAAAATTTCAGTACTTCTTTATTAATTTTCTAAATTCTTATAACTTTTTTGTATAAACTTTAAAACTTAAGTAATATAAAAAATTACAAATTGTTCAAACTTAATGACAATTCCAAATCAATCTAAAGCTAGTCGTTTGGTGATAAGTAGATATTATGATGAATAAGAAGTTTCGATAAGCAAATTTAAAAGTAAAATCGCTCATTAATGACTGATTTTTAGTAATCTTTTGTAATAAGCTTTTGACCTTGGAGAATTTTGTTATTTTCATTCAGTTTTAAACTCGCTCTATTAAACTTTTAATTTTACAGATTTTTTTAAGTTGTAGCCAATTAATAGGCTATATAGTAGTTTGAGCAAACTTATTGAAAAGTAAACATTTGAAACCATTATTGGAAGCTGTACAATTTATTTATTTATATAAAACATTAATGCTTTTTAGAAAAAACGAAATTAATTTCAAATCAAGTATTAAAGCATGAATAATTAAAATTTTACTTTATTTTTCAGAACCTTCAGAAGAAAGAGAAGAAAATGATACACTTAAAGACGATATATGTAAAGGTTGTTATTATTACAGTTAAATTCTTGTTAGGTATTATTGTATACATTTATATGAAATAGTCTTTTATTTGCAATTTATAATATAGTTTTATCAAGTGATTTTTGTAAATGAAACTTTTGAATAAAAATTCAATATCAATTGAAATTATTATAAAAATATATTTTTGAAGTATTAAAATTGCTAAACAAAATACCAGAACAAGCTGTTTTGGTAAAATTCTGGCTTTTAATGATTGTGTGCATATGTTGGTTAAAAAATAACTTATTGTAAAACGTAATGAAGTAATGCTAAATTGTTGTAAATTTGGACTTGACTATTTACATGTTATTGATTTAAAGTACACCTAAAAACTCAATTTCTTAATAGCTAGCTACATTTTGCTTCTATATATTACAATCATTCCAAATCGTTTTTCTTAATATTTTTAGAAATTGTATTCTAGTATTACTTTGTAGTAGAATAATAGCTAAATTTCTTTTTGTTAAGTAACCAAAGTTTTTTGATGTATAAAACTAGTGATTCAAAGTAAAAATCAACACTGTATAGAGTTTTGCAAAAAGAGTAGATTTATAAACTATATATAACAACAGATCAACTTGCTGTTAGAAAAGCTTATTGTCATCAAAAGTTTAGCTACAAATTTTTCAGACTGTTTATGTTTTTCACCTCTGAATTATAAGTATTCGTTGCGACATATTTTTGAGTTCGGTTCCTAAACCAGTAAAAAATGGCTGCTCTGTTGAATATTTTCAGCAGATGAAATATGAATGCAAGCATAAAGATGGTTTAAAACATCATACTAAACATCACAGAAGCTTCTATAAAATTGTCAAGTTTATAATGTGATGAAAAAAATAATTTATTTTAATAATGAAGGAAATTTGTATTGCAATTCTAAACACAAATTTATTCACTTTAAAGAAATGCTTCAAATGTTTTAATTATGGTTAAAGTAGGATTTTATCACTATAAAAACAAAAATTAATTTCTTTTTGACATTCAAAAGAAATCAATCTATTCTCAGGTCATTTAGGGCTCTACTATCTGAATAAATTACTTCCGAATATTTAAAATGTCTATATAAAGCTCGAAAATCACGAATTAAACAGTTGAAAAAGACGTCAATCACTATTATACTAGATTACAATTGAAATAACTCGTATACAGCATAATACCACTAGTTTTTTACTAAGTTATATCACCTTACTCTAAACTAAAAATGGTTGTAAGAACCTTTTTTAATTGTATTTTTCAATAATTAAATATTTTAGCTTTGTTTGAATATTGTTTTCTGAATTTTATTTTTCAGTCATGGGGTCTTCGTCATCTTTTCGAACAAGCGGAGTTTTTGGCGTGCGTGAGATTTATAGAGTTGCAAAAAGTTAGTTTTGTATTTTCTTATGACTTTTATAATTAGTTTCATTTGATGTCAACAATTCTTTTCAGTAATTCTATAATATATTAAGTTAAGTTTAAGTGTATACATAGATAAATAAACTCATATACAAGATGTAGTTCTCTGTAATAAGTTAAGCTAGAGTTACCAACTTTGTAGTTTACTTTAAGTCTTAGTTTAAATTAAGTTACCTTGTAATGTTATTGACACTAAATTATTTGGATAATTGTAAATTGGATTATCATTATTGTTGAAATTGTTCTATAATCAGTTTAAAAAGTAATAATTAAGTTAGATTTTGGAGTATCTTTATAGCTTAAATAGATCTGTAAGCGATAGTAGTTTATAAGCATAATGGTTTTATAATAATAGTTTTAATAAACAAAGCTAGAAAACGTTTATTACTATGTTTAAAGATATAGGTTACAATGACGTGCATATAGTGTAATAAAACTAGTAGAACTACAAAGAAAAACTTATCAATGATTGGTAATCTCATTGCATTGAATAAGGCTTATTTCAAAATCAAAGTTGTAACTTTATGAATTTAATTTTGATAAAATTGTTGTTTTTTCAGTGCCTATTGTAAGTGGTGACATGCAAAGTTTTTCGATGATTCATAACCCTGTGGATTCTTATTATTATGCACACCATCATCATAATCATAATGGCAGAGTTGCAGCATCATTTAGTCATCGGCAAAACTCCGGGTAAATATTAATCAAATAATTTATTTATCTTTTTATGAATTAATACTTTCAATCAAATACAATTTTAGAATATTTATATAAATTAAAAAATGGCTAATTAAATCGTTTATTCAAATTCTTCAATGAGAGTAGATTTTTCTAGAAAAAAAAATCAGAATTCCGAAGAAGTAATAGAATCAAATAAATGCTCCAAATTTAAATATTTGCTTTTTGTTCAGTTTTGCTTCTGTGGCAACATTAGCAAAAACTCGATTAAGCATAATCCTGGTTATTGTTGCTTGACTTAAAACGTTTTATATATTTTAGACACACTCAAACCAAACGGTTAAAATCTTCGGGAAGCAGTGCAATGTCAGCAGAAGAAACAAATGGATTAGAAAGCGGCGGTGAAAATGATAGCGGAGATCAAAGTTTCTATAATCGGCCATCAAGTTGCCACCACAGTTGGCATGGTACGATGAATTTTTATACTAACCATTAAGTTAATTAATTCTAGTTTTTATATATGAAGAAAATACTCATTAAAATTAGATGAGTTCAAGAATAAATTTTTATAATTTTTTTTGCTTTTAGAAGTTAATAAAATAAGACACAATACGACAGAGATATTAAAACAGTCATTAGATATTTTTAATTGTTTTAGTGAAGGTTTGACAACAAATCAACTGTGGTTGTTTTGAGAAAAGAAAAAAACTACAAAGCTTATTTATTTGTAAATTGAAAATATATGCAGCATATTGAATTTTCATGCCAAAATAAATTCAGAATTTTGTATTTAAAGTTCGATTTTGTAACTTTCTCTTAAGCAAAACTGAGAACAAAGTTCCAAAAGTCAAATGTGATTGAATCCATTTTATTAGCAAATTTTCTTCTACGTTTGCTGGGGGGCAACCCGTTTTGTTAACGATAATGTGCTCGAATATGTTGGCATCTCTTCATGTGTTTACGTGCAGCTTATGGTCCAGAGATTTGGCTCTAAACACTGGCAAGCCAGCAGCGCATGAAAAAGAGTATTTCGACAATCATGATTTACAAAGGTGTGCAGCAACAAGCAATTTCCAATTAAGTCTTGTAGTCATATCAAAATGTACAGTAGACATGCAAATTAATAAGTGAAGCAAATGGTAGCTTTTTTCATCATTTAAAACTACTACCCTTTCACTAACAAACATAACGAACAACAACAAAAGAATCTAATTGATGTCATTTTAACAAGTACATTTTTTCAGATTTTATTATAATTAGAGTTGTTGACAAACTGTTCACAGTTCAAATCAGTAATCCTATTTAGCTAATAACAAGCCTAAACAGTCCTTAAACATGGAATTTGTTTGAAGTTTTGTCTTTGAAATAAAAAACTAAATGAAATTTAGAAGTTTTTCTGGTAAATTTTTAAACTTTAACTGCTTTCTTAAACCAAACAAATTTCACTGAAACAAAATCTAATAAAATTGATTATATCTCATACCTTTGTTGTAAGAAAAATCAAAACTTATTGATATAATTCTAGTTGAAAATAAGTTCCTTCAGACTAAATTTTAAAACTTTGAAAGTATTTTATTCACATTAATACTACTTTACAAAAACTTTGATGAAAGCTGGGAGACGCTTTGCTAAAGTAAAATAATTTTGCAAAAACTTACACTTTTAGCTAAAGTAGAGAAACAGTTTTAACAATTATTTATACGTTGTTATAAAACTTAACTAATTCATATTTTTCCATAATCGCCATTTAAAATAATGAATGAAACTATTGTTTCTCTCATTTCAAAAAATATCTTGTTGTATATTTTAGAATATATGTTGTATAGTTGTTCAGCTCAGATCATTGCTGTAATAATTTTTTCGACTACATTGAATTTAAGTGACTAAAGTAGTCGGTAGCATAATAAAATGTTATTTTATTTACATTGAAAATCTTGAACTCGTTTAAATATAGAAATATAAAAATCACATTTATCTAAAACAAGTAGAACAAAAATAGAATAAAAATAGCTATGTAGTTAAAATAAATTTTGTTTTACTTTTTTTACTTTTGACAAAAAATACTTTAAATGCATACAAGAAAATTTATTTTAGCTCAAAGAATTGAAGGTTTTGTAATGTTTCAATGTTTTATTCAGTATGGAATAAAATTTTTGAAACATTTTACAAAATTTGTTTGAATTTAAAAAAATTTATTTCTTAAAAATTGAAAAAACTAAAACAATTTTTATAAAAATTATTTTACAGCCATTTAATTGAAATTTAGACTAATACAGTATTTTGTAATCTGATTACTTGTTTAATTTGTATTAAAGTTTTTAAAAAATTTGCGAGTTAAATAATAGTAATACTAAAGAACTAGGTGAAAATATTTGGTTTGAAAAAATTGTATTCAGAAAAACTGTTTTGAAGATTTTTAGATACACTGTTTGGTTATTTTCCTGAAAATTTATTTAATACCTGAATCATATAAAATATCAAAATAATTAATATAAATATGATATGTTTGTGAAACAAAGAATACTTTAAAATAATTCAACTTTTTCGTACTACCCTAACTACAGAATAACACGAATTAAATTACAATAATACAGCAGAACTTTCTTTTGTTTTAAATAATATTTTTGATGCAATTGTATTTCCACATTTATTTATAAATTGGTTGAATTACCAAACAAAGAAAGTGACAACAAAACAGACTAAGTTAGCAATTGTACTGACTATGCAATAAAAACTCGCTTCTATAAATACCTAAGCAATTATTTATGTACTTAACTATTCTTATTTGATATTAAAAATTAAATTGTTTAATGTACCAATAATTAAACAGCCATCTACGTGACAACAAAAGAAAAGCTCCTTGCTTTATAAGATCACAATCGGAAGGACTAAATAAATCCCAGATTTGTTGCATATATCGCACAATTGATAGATTGCTATTAAAAATAATATAAATTTCAACCAAATCGAAATCTTACGCTCTATTTTTATCGTAATAAATCTACAATTGCTTTTAACAATGAGCTTTCCAACCAATACACTCTTATAGAAATAAAAAGACCAAAACACTTTTATAAATTTACTTTAAGAGGATCGATTTTGCAGTTTCATTTAGCAGTTTATATATTTTCATCAAATCAAAAATTTCATCCAGTTTTGGAATTATTTATTATCAAACAGATTGCTTGTAAAATATTGTAAATATTGAATAAGAAAATACTTTAAAAGAAGCTTGGAAACATTTTTTTTCTCTTGTTGTTTGCTCATTTGTTTCGACTAAATAATTTATGATTGTTAACTTGTTAAGATTATTTATAAAACAAATTTATTTACAAAATAGGAAAAATCTTAAACGACAAAAACAAAAAAAATCTAGTATTGTAGTTGCTAATTTATGAACCAATCAGCGTTTAATCAAAATTTATTGGTTTTAGGAAGCCCGCTACAATCACCTATTGTGAAAACGACCAGAGCACATTCTGATATTACTAATGGAACTCATATTTCATCTCCAGGTTGATTTAAATTAAATCTCAAATTTTGAATAGATGTTTACAGATTTGTTGGTTCAGGTCACAGCGGAGAAATGTTCCCTCCTAGAAATCCAGCTGCCGGATCAGTAGCTCATTTTCCTCGACTTCAAGGTCGAAATTTACTTTTAACTGCGAATAATTTACAATTTAAATATTTTATTAACTATCAGTAATTGTTGCTTGAATATTTAACTTTGGTGCTCTATTTCTATAAAAAAAATCTTTATATTTCCTGTCAAAAATGACTTCTATCATGATACTGATGATTTTTATGCTGAATTGTCAGGAATAAAAATTTTCTTACAGGGTCTCACGCTGCTTGGCACCCAGTTTTACAACAGCCATTTTCGTACAGCCAGTCGTTTTACCATCCTAATCAGGATTTAAAAGATTTTGCACAGTTGGCATGTTTATCAGCGGAAGCAGCAAAACATACACCCAGCCAAGTTGGTGTTTATTCATTTGTTGTTTAAATTTGATAAAAGATTTATTCATTTCCAACTATTTACATGCTGAATACAGATTTTGAGTTATCGGCCCCATACAATGCAACATATGACATTTGGAGCTCCTGCAGCTTTAGCTAGTTCTTCATCCAGGGCTGTTGGTACGATGTCTAGACAGAATTCATCTTTAGAAGCAGCTCCTTCTGACAACTGGGCGCAGGTAACATAATAACTTTTTATTGAACTAAACTCAAAATTTAAAGTCCTTATCGTTAGAAGTAACTAATTTTCATCTTTACATTCTAGCATTGATGATAATAGATTTTGGTTTAATTCTATGCACTTACTCATTTGTATATCATTTTATGCAATATCATTTTCTTCAATGTTTTTAGTTACCGTAAATATATGAACTACTTTAACATTGCATGTAAAAGACCACTATATCAGAAATTATTATCTTTAATCAGTCAGAAAATAAAATCAATTATTAATTTCTAACAAGATATGATTAAGTAAAGCTTATTTCATATGAAGATGATTGATTAAGGTGAATAATTTTCTAACTCAAAGCTATTTCTTACCATCTGATGATAAGTCAATAACATGTTAACTAATGCTCGTTCTTTTTAGGTTTTACATCCTGCCTGACACTACAAGCCAAAATCAATAACTTTGCGTGAGATGTTTTGCTGATCTAAAATCTAGTTTACATATAAAACAGTAAACTATAAAACATATATAACTACATACAAAGCGCAGACACTGAGTTACATTAATTATTCTTATCATTTCATTACTTCGTCATTAAGATCTCTGTGAAAAATTTCAAAACCGTGGAATAAAACATTTCCAAGTATGGTTGAAAGAAATGTTAACCAACTGATGTTACAACAAAAATCAGCATGTCACTTACTATTTTCTTTTCGCTTGTAGTTCCGGCAAAATGTGCTGTTCTTAGCATTTCACTTTTTTCAGTTTTATTTATCGAGTACCAGTTTCTTCAACGACTCCTTCACACCCTACTCTTCATATTTTGGGTGTAACAACTTTTATCTATCACCTGACACCAATGTACAGCTTCATCGGTTTAGCGTAATCGCTGCAGTGTTCTTTTTCATCAGCAACCGTTTATGTAAACGTAATATAAAAATTTTCACTACAAAGTTTGCTGTTGTCGTTGATGTTGTTATCTCTTCACTTTTACGCCATTAATTTGCATAACATTGGTTTTCATTTTTTTGGTATTGTTTGAAGTTATCCGTTACAAAATAAACGAAAACTTAGAAGGCTAAAATTTAAAGTGTTTTATTAACTTTTATATAATAAAAGATGACAACAGATATCAACATGAATGTGAAGGTGTTCACAGAAACCACGAGTATTTTTGGTACTCTAATGTATAAACGAGATTTAATAAACTTACATTGAGCTGTGAGCAGAAAACGTTTAATTGATGTACAGATAGAGTTAAACATTTGTTAAGTTCATGATAGGACAAACATGGCGTGATGACGTATAAAAGGGAAATGACAAATCGTTTGAAGAAAGTAAGATCATATTAAACAATTTTTAAAATATATTCCAAATTTTTGCATACACATTACAGAAAATCTTTAAGTTTCTTGTTTTTCAGGAAGCACAAGTTATAATAATTGCTTTTTGAGCATTTACTTATTTTTAAACAAGATCAACTATTTTAAGAGATAATTTCAGTTTTTGTTGTCAAAGATATTAAGAAAAATCAGTGCCATCTAAGTTGTTTCATAGAGTAATAAAACTTAAATTACAAATGCTGAACATTCGAAACTCATTCAAAACACCTCATTTCGAGATGTATTTTTCGGATCAATAACTTTTAACCCAATATTATATGACCATGAATAAAATTGGTACTGATATTGATGTAAGAAATTTATTGTGATTAATTGTAAACTTGGCTTGTATAAAATAAACTCGAAGTTTTCAACTGAAATATCTTGCATTGATTTTATCTTTACTAAGAATTCACAGTTAAAGAAGTTGTAGCAATTTTGATCTCTAATGATCAAAGGTCGTAATTTGAATTAGACTGTAATAGAAATACCTCAAACCAATGTAACTGTTCAGTAAACGAACTTTTAGTAAAGTTTATTGCTTAATAAGCTAAAATTGTAAAAAAAAATGCTGCACAAGATAGCAATCTAAAATTGTTTTCTCTTAAATTAAGTTGCTTGGCTTAAAATTTAGTCAAAAAAATTTCCCCGTACATAATTTGATTATAAGTCTTTTGAATATATTATACCACTTTGTTCGGTTCTTGATCTAAAAAGTACTGTTGAACGAAATAAGAAGATGCCAAAAACAGAAACACCAATAACTTATACAAATTATATTTACTTAATGATTGTTAACCTTTCTCTAAATTTAGCTAGAATTGTAGTCCTACCAATTTCGGACCCTAAATTATCACTAAATTGGATAAATCTGATTACTATGATCTTTTAATTTACTTTAAGAACGCAGATTTGCATTAGATTATTTCTTTGTAACTTGTCCAAAAACATATTTATTGAATGAAATATAAATCAATTTTCTTAATTAAAAGAGCAATCAGATTATATTGAATTCTTGATTTAATTAAACTGCGTTGTAAAAAGCATTGAACTTTTTATAATATGATAAAATATCAGTAATGAAGTTATTTAAAAATTACGAAAGTATATTTGCTGCTGGTCGTTAGCTCCGGAAAGCAAAGAATAACTTTATCATTAAAATAAAGATTCACTTAATTTTTCAAATACACATTTTTCAACATAATTACATAATAAATCTTTTGAGATCTTTTAGTGAAGAAATTATCACGATTAAAAATCAGTTGATAAATAAACTTTTAATAAAACAAATTTGCAATGTTTACTGATATTAAAAATTGATGTATATATAAGTAAAGTAGAAAAATTAATTTAGAAACTTAAAATCTCGGTGTCACTTAAGTTTTATCATACATCTATATTTTACTTTTAGTAGTTATGTAATTTCCTATTTTATAATTTCGCGTATATTCAAAGTCAATGGGTAACAACTGTGTATCAACAATTGCATTAAAAGTGAAGTATTTCTATCACCTTCTATAAATCAATGTATTTCAAGTAAGTTTTTGAATGTATTTATCATACTTAAAGCTATTACAAATTGATTTGATTTTGAATAGTTTTATAAGATACTTTTTACGTAATTGTTTCAAATAAAAGTCATTTATTACATATATGAAAGTTTTATTGAGTTAAAAGAAGAACAAAATATTCTCTTCATTATTATTTGAATTTCTATTTTTTTGTTGTACAAAATGTTTTAATTAACTTATTTCAGCTATACTAACTATTGCATAATGTTATACTGCAGCTAAATTATTTAAAAATTGTGTTTTTACATATAAATATTGTAAAATGATTTTAATGTGCAAAAGCATAAAGCTATTTGTCATATAAACAAAAGTATATTTCCACTGATATGACTACTTTTAAAAGCTTATTGTTAAAATTTGCAAAATCAGATTAGCTGAGTTCTTGTAAAAACAACTGTATCTATTTTTAAAATCTTGAAAAGTTAAGTGACGTGAATAATGACTTTACTAAACAAATAACGTATCAGATTTCCAGATTTGAGATATATTACTGGGTATATAATACTTGCAAAAACGGTATAGCATATCACAGGCAATTTTTAGTATGGCTGATTAGGTTTGTCAATTTTCTAAAGCTTTGTTTTGAAATTACATCTTTGTTGGAGACGTCTAGGTAACAATCGAATTATTAAAAATGGATTTTCGATCAACTGAAATTTTTTCAGTTGTACATTTTTATCTCAAAGAACTAAGTGTAAAAATGGTTTTACTTTGAAAAACAGTTTATGCTTGTTGTTGTCGTGTATAGTAAAATGATCTTAAAATAGTTTTTAATACAATTATAAAAATTTGTTCAACTTTATGTTTAGCTGATAAAATTGATAATGTTTAATTATACAAAGTATGACATTTAATTAATAAACCTTATTTGTTTAAAAATACTTTTAATGTACAAACCCCAAATTTTATCAACAATAAAATTCAAAAATATTATAATATATCATCATCCTTTATCTAAAATTAATCATAAAAAATTATTTTCAGAATTTGAAAAATTTCTTTGAATAACTTATTTCTTACCACTAAAGTCTTTGGAACTTTAATTATTTAAATCATTATGTCTATTTCATTTTAAACACTCAAGTTTCTGTTCGGTGAATTCTTTCAAAGTTTGCATCTTAACTTTACTAGAAGTAAACTGAATAAAATCAATTGTATTAATGTATAAAATTGTCATTAGCAAGTTTTATCATTATAACTATCAAGCATATATTCACATCAATCAATCAAATAAAACAAATATATTAATTGTAATCAGAACATCTGCAAATTATGAATGATAACTTAGAAAATTTGATTAAAAATGTTATTTCTGTTTCTAAGATTAAAAAACCTTTTATATTATTAATTATTAATTTTTTAATACATCCGGTTAGCTATGAATAGTTTTGTTCAGCCTTAAAAGTATTTATATAAGGAAAGTAAAGTTATCGTGAATAAAAAAAAATCACTTAGTTATCAATCAATCGGAAGCTGTCATAAACTATTTCAAAAATTGAAACCACTTGATTTTTGTAGAACTTTCTTATAAGCTTTCACTGACAAACAAAAATGTGAACTTTGTAGTTCACATTTCATCATTTTTATTTTTTAATAATCATAGTTAGTTCCTAGACATCTTATTTGAATCTGAATTCAGAATTACTATTTATTGCTTAATTTACAAATTTTTCTAATTAAATGTTCAAGTATTTGTTATCCTATATAAAAAACAAAATATTAGATCGAACCAGCTTAAGAGATATGGTCCTCTGTTACTTCATACTTCTTGACATTCAATAACGTTTTTCTAGATAAATTTTATTCTTCTAAATTTGATGTAGTCTGCATTATAAGTCTAATTGTAAAACATAAATTACAAAAAAGAAAGTTAAATTTGTCATTCTCTAGAAAGAGTGTTTAATGTTGTGTTAAGCTGTTGTTAACCCTGTTGTAAATAATTATAATGTTTTTCTTATAACGTAGAATATCACACAACAATTTCGAGTAAAAATATTTTTTCTAAACTGAGCTTTATCCGTTACTAAGAGTTTATGAGAACTTTCAAAACTCGCAGACATTAACAAGAAAAACATTTTTAAGTTGTCGGGAGTATAATATTTTCTAATCGAAGTAGAGAACAACTCACATTTAGTATTGTCTGCTGTTGTGAAGAAAGATGTTAAAACTTTTGTAAATTTACTTAAAGGAGCGCTGCTTTAATTACGAATGAGTAGTAATTACATTACTTATGAATTTCTTAAAGTTTTTATTTGATGACAATAAGATACTTAAAATAATTAAGATTGATTAATAAACGCGTCAAGACATTAAAGTTGACACAAATTGTCTGCTTACGTCAATAATTGATTTGTTTTCTAAATAAATGATTTGTATTCAATAGCTGTGCAATATATCACGTGACAATGCTTAAATAACTTTATGAGCTTTTAAATAATTGTGATTTGTTGAAATCATTTGATTTGGTTTGTTGCTGAACGTATTATTGAAATTCACTATTTTTTAAGATAACAATGAGGTTACTTGCTGTGGTGGCTTTGATTGTTTTAGCCAACGTTGTAGTTTGCAAATGTATCTCATGGAGACGTGAAATAAGCTAAAGACATCTAGTTACTCTGACAAATTGAAAACACTTAAAAAAGCAAGTTGTGAATCAGTCTGCACAAGAATTAAGCTGTTGTTAATAGTTAAAACTTATTTAGATTATCTTTAAATATTCAATCATAGAATTCAGAGTGAGAATTTAGAGTATCAAGTCCATACTCTAAATGTGCTGCAAGAATTCTAGGAACAAATTTGTGTAGCTTGTATGCATCCGTATTTTAAAAAAAGGTAACTTTTACTACGAATAAAAATTCCACATTAGTTCTTGTCGTTAAATAAACTGTACTATAAAGATAATTTATGATATTTTGATAAGTTTTCTACACAAACCTACAATAAAATCTACTAAACAGATATAAGTTGTTTACAATTGTTTCTTGAGCACCTTCTACAACCGCTCAAACTTGTCGGAAATATGAAATAGCCTTTTCGTAAATTTAAGCTGATCGACTAATTAGTTTTTGAATAAAGGTGCTGAATCAACAAAAATCGGTTTATTTTGAAATGCTGAAATATATACAATATTGAAAGCAGCTTTAGGGGCACTTTGAGTCTTTTTTGTGTATAATCAAACTGATAATAACAGTTGCCTGCTTCGGCCAAGAACGGTTGTGCTGATTGTGCTCAAGATGTATTGTTAAAAACAAAGTAAAACACATTGAGATAAAAAAAATAAATTAACCAAGCAAGACACAGTGAAATTTAAAATAAAACTTTCTAGTGTTTCTTTCTTTTCTTTAAAGTTGGGTCTTCTTCTCTCTCTCTTTCAATTGTTTGCAAAGTAGAGAGCGCTATTCAAAGCGATCCACTGCGATATCCTCCCAATTGCTGATATTGATGTTGATCGATTTTATATCACGCTTGCAAGTATCTTAAAAACGGAGACAGAAACGGCCGATGTTGAGTTTGCCTTGCGATAGCTCTCCAAGAAAAATGTTATTAAAATCCGTACGTCTTCCATTCTACGGACATGTCCGAGCCAGCGAAGCTTTTGCTGTGCATTGTGCTAATCAGACTGATACGACCAGCTTCTTCAATAATAATTTTGATTTTTAAATCTACTTAGAAGAACTTAAAAGGACAAGCTAAAACATTGTTTGATATAAATCAAGAAACAACTTCTATCCACCCCCTATTTACTTGTTTAAGATAAGTTTCCAAGAATATCAGAATTGGTTAATAATGTCGATTAACTGAGAATTTGGTATGAAGAAATGAACTCATTTTATGCAAATAATTGAGGCGGTGAGTCCATTAGCTTGAAGGTTAATTCACCGACAGGTAGTACCGTTTTTCAGTATCTAGCTTGAGTTTTCTAGTTGAAACAATAACTCAGTAGACCCAAAGAAAATTAAAAAGTAAATGAGTTAGTATCAAAAAGCTTAGTATTATCGGCAAAAAGTATTATCTTTCCAGAGTCATTTAGTGATGAAGAACAGTCTGCAATTTCATTGATATAAGTATTCAAAAAAGGAGGGCTAATAATGCTCTTGTTTAAGATAAGTTTTTGAACATATCGGAAGTTCTTACATATTTCATTAAAAATTCTTGAATATACAAAAGCTAAGACATAAAATTAAAAAAATAAATAAATGACAAACTAAGAAATCGATTTACTCATAATGGTTAGTATATAAGTTATTGAAAATAAGAAACATATATAAAAAAAAAATATATATATGCAAAAAATTATGAAAAAAAGCATATTACATTCAAAGTTTAAATCATGTTTAGATTAGTGGTTTTTTGAAATCATTTGCAGTGTGATAAACTATATTTTTACCGTTTACTGTACATAGTTGACCAATTAAAAAAATTTAATTACGATTTTCCCGTAAAAATTTAGCTTTAACATTTGATTTTGATCTTCCAGCGCAAAATGTCAGAAATAAAATAAGCATACTTATTAACTAAATGATTAAATAATACTACCATAATTACTAAAAACTCTATCTTACAAACTTATAAAAATTAATCAAATTATGAAATCACTTAGAAATACTAAGTAACTAAAAACAAAAATTCTTATCGATAAAATAAAATCGGAAAATGCATGCTTAATTTATAATGTAAATCTTTCAGTTTTACAAGTATAATTTAAAATAATTTCGTCTTAAGACGTCTAAAATACATAATATATAAAAATGGTACAGGCCACAAAAGTAAAAAGTCACATGTTTGAAAAACAAATAAAAATTAAATATAAGTTTGTATCATGCTTACAGTCGTAAATTTGTACACAATTTTGACTTAAGAAGACTTATTTGAATTTTTATTGACTTGTGAAAACAATAAAGTTGAATAAAGAATTATTGCAATTTATTTATAGTATTGAAATAATAATTTAACTAAATTGCACGTTTTTATACTTTTTTGAAAAAATAAGGGTATGACTAATAAAAACCTCGTGTAATTATACATATTAACTTTTTCTATGATAGCTTAAACTATTGATGTTTAATTATTCGTTTTTTAAGAAAATAACTAAAAGAAGCTACATTGAAACTTAATTAATACTAAAAGTTCTTATATGTTTATAGGTTTAAAAAATTTTCACGTTTTTAATTTTTTCACAACAATTGATTTTAGTAAAATTAGTTATTCTTTTATTTTACTAAAACGTTCTAAATTTACTTAAACTTTAATTTCTTACAGTTGGCTCTCAAAAAGTTTTCAAATTACAAATAAGTCTTTTTTATATCAAACTTAATCAAAAATAAATTATTTTTGAAGTATATATATTGTAGTATGCTTTTAGCTATTATAAATAAATATCATTATATTAATATTTAAAATGACTGCTTCATGTCCTTAATTATAACAATGTTAGTGGATCTTATATCTAAATAAGAATAAGATTTATCTTATTTTATAAATTTTTAATAGTTATACCACTATAATTATAATTAAAACAGCTTATCAATTATTTATAGCTATTCAAAATGTATTTTCGTATAAATATTATTTATATTGTATTTTATTCATTATTTCTTATTTTTTTCAAAATAGTATTTTAAAGTTGAAACTATAATGTTTGAGTCTGTTATAGTTGATTTATTGAACAAGCATCTTGGTGAATATATTGAAAATCTTGATGCTTCTCAACTTAAACTTGGAATTTGGGGAGGTAATTTTTTCAGGTTCTTTTAAATAATCATATTTCTATTGGAACATCATCAGTTAATGTAAAATAACTGTTAATAGATTGAGCTAATTTGAAAGAAAGGATTTTTTCATATTTTGTTTTTTTATTGAAAGCTTAATTATGTTTACGATAATTTCATGAGTAATCTCTAAATTATAAAAATATAAATAAACAGTAAAACCCTGTTTCTTAAGATCTGAAATGATCTGTTAGTGATTTTTATTTTAGAATAAGACTTTAATTTTATTCTATCTATTCTTAAGTATATATGCTGAAAAGTAAAATTGTATGCATTTGTTTTAAAGGGAATGCTGTTTTAGAAAACTTGAAGATAAAAAAAGAAGCCTTAGTAAGATTAGCAATCACTTATAGATTATTTATTTATTTATGAGTTGATCAGTTTAATTTTTTTATAATTGAATTTCAGAAAAGCTTCAATTTGCCAATTCAAGTGAAGTTTGGTTATATAGGTATAATTCAATTTTCTTTTATAGATGGTTTTCAATTAGTATTGTAATCATCTATAAACACTTTAATTTTCCTACTTCAATAACTTGTTTATATGTACTGCTACATAATAAATCATTTGCAAAATTTTGCTAAATAAAATAGTTTTAAAACTTTTATTTTTGTCAGGTAAATTAGTTTTTAAAATTCCTTGGAAGAATTTATATGAAGAACCAGTAGAGTTATTAATCAAAGATGTATTTGTTTTGGCTCTTCCAAATACAAGTAAGCACTTTTATATAATTTGCAAAAATGGGTTTCTATATGTAAATTGTATTTCAATATTTTATTTTAGGTTTTAAATATGATGCTGAACAAGATGCTACAAACCTAAGAAATCACAAGCAAGCTTTGATCAACTCAATTGAAGAAGAAAAGTTAAAAACAGACCAAAGTATATAGTTTTAATTTCTAAGCTTTATTTCTGAATTAATAACGAATTATATGAATTATATAACGTATATTATATGAGTACTCAAAAAGTAAAAGTAATAATTGAGTTTATGAATAATGTTATATATGGCAACAAAACGTAATATGTGAATAATAAAAACAAGAGATGTACTCCTACAGTACCATAAATGTCCTAAAAATAATCTTTATTTGTGTTTTAAAACGTATTAGTTTATCAAATATTTATCTGCTTGGTTTGTTATTTCAAGGTGATAAAAGTGATAAACCAGATGGATTTGTTGAAAAATTGAAGCTACATATTATACGAAATGTTGAAATAAAAGTTGAAAATATTCATATTAGATATGAAGACAAAGTTAGTACAACTGATTATAGTAATATAAAAGTCGTAGAAGAAGTATCTTAAAGTATCAAAATTAGTTTCTAAATGTAAACTTTTTTACGATGGAAATAATTTTGAATTTAGTGTAACACTTTATTTCTTAATTAAAAAATATTAACTTGCTAATTATTTGAAGACAACATTCAAAAATCAAACTGTATGCTGCGGAATATTCCTACAAGGAATGAAGTTTGAGGTAAACACATTTTGTTTCTTTGATAAAAATAATTGTTTGTGATGACATCAATTTAAATCATTTTTTAGACAACAGATGAAAATTGGATTCCCAAAATTCTCGTTGACAACTCAGCAAGTCCATTAATTTATAAGATTTCACAATTGCAACGTTTCACCATTTATTGGAATCCTAACTCTAAACACTTTTTATCAGGTTAGTTTTGTCAAGAATGGTCGAATCAGTTTTCTTTGTATAAAATTAAAAGTAAAGAATTCATTGAATCTTTTATAAATATCTTCAATTATTCACCTCTTTCTAAGAACCTAATTAATTATTAACTTAAAAGATTTTTGTTTGCGCAAATACCAACAATCTAATTAACAACAATTTTAAAAATCTTTAGTTTTTATGATTAAATGTGTTTTTTCAACAGTATTAGCTGAAGACTTGATTACAAGAGAGTTTCAAAAACTTGTTGTAGAACTATCTACAGATCGGAACCCTGCTTACAATTACAGTAATTTAACTTTTTGTTAATATCAAAAGCATTAAATTGATAATTTTTTCAGTTGTCAAACCCATAACTCTACAAGTAAAACTGCGAGTCAACAAAGAAATTGACTTAGAATCAAATGAACCCAGAATATTAATAAAAGCAGATGTCAACGAAATTGGGGTCCAATTGACTCGTAAACAATTTCATCAAATCAGTCTTATCACTGAGGAATTTGAAAAAATGTTTTTAAATATTCCATTCCGTAAATACCGACCGCTTGTCACAGTGAAACGAAATCCTAATGCTTGGTCAGTTACTTTGTAATTGATTTATCATTTACTTATAAAACAGTTGAAGTTTAAAATATCTGATAGTAATTCTTCAATTTTAACAGGTGGATTTATTCTTACAAAAGTGTTCTTTGCTGGGATGAGATGATAAATTTTAAGCAATGGACTTGGGCATATATAAAGAATCACAGAAAAACGTTTAAACTTTATAAAACTAGATATAAGGAAAAATTATTGAACAAAACTATAAATGAGGTGAAAGTAGTTTTGAAATAACTCCTAACATATTTCTTTTTCCTTCGCAATCCTCCTATTTTTCGACACTACTCATCAATTCGTTATTTTCTAAATAAATGAAACTAACAAACTGTTGCATATGCTTAATATGAGCTTCACCAAAAAATCTGAATTTTTAGAAGACAGAAGAAGATTTATTGAAGCTTGAAGACCAGCTGGATGTTTTCAATGTTATTCTAGCAAGACATTGTGCAGAAACTGAAGTAATTTATTGATCATTTATTTTCAATCATGAAAGTTATATGCAATTTTCAATCTTACAAAAATGATTTATGGCATTTATATAAGAACCAAAACTTGTTTGTTGGATTTGTAAAAGAAGTAACTTTTCAGGTTTCACAAGTTACCCGCCAAATTGCCAAGAAAAATCATGCTAGTAACAAAAGCTCGTGGCTAGGTGGATGGTTTAAAAGCTGGTATACTAAAGAAGAATCATCAAGCCCAGTTGATCAAGCTCCAGGTTTAGATGTTTTCAGTTTCAATAAATTATATTAATTGGTTTAAAATAAATTGTAGAGCAATTAGCTGCTGAAGAAAAACGGAAATTTTATCAAATAATTGGATACACAGAAGGAGAGAAATCGTTTGATGATAACAGCTTACCTGTTACTTACATTTCTCAAATTTGTGATTTAAATATACAAAAGGTTACTTTTGATGTTTTCCCAACAATTATTTAACCAATTTCATTTTATTTTCATTTAGATAACTTTAGAGTTATGTAACGAAGAAATATACGAGAAGAGCTTTTTATTCGGAATGCTTGGTGATGTTTTTTCGCAAATATCATTTCGACCTTCTGCAAAATCCTATAAGTAAAAATCTGATTATATATCTTAAAGTGTTATGAGGCATACATTAAAGTTTAATTGTTCAAATCTTCTAACCACAGTGCTGTAATTAATATCGATAAATTAACCTTATGAACTTCATCTCTTGGACTTTATGTGATTAATATCTCAATAAAACCAAATATTTTTTACAAATGTTTTATGTCTTTAGTAATCACGTGATTAAAATTTTTTATTAGTTAGTAAATTATAAGTTACTTCCTGGCTATAAACTTCAATTTGTTATCATATATTTGATACTTCTTAATCTAGTAAAGATCTTTTTAAATTTATGCATCAATTAAGTCTTGTGAATCAACTTACACCATTTTGACAACACAAATTTGTGGTACAGAATCAATTTTCAAGTATCTTCGATGCTAGTAGAAGGTTACAAGCGTGGTAATCGACCAACTGTAATATTTCAACGAAGGTTTGAATTAACTAATTTTTCTTATTTATTTAATTACACAACAAATCGGTTTAAAATGAATTTTTATACTTTTTTTTTACTTATTTTTATAAAATTAGAAAGCATTTCTAGAGAACGTTATCTACGTAGGTTGAACTTGTGACTTTAAATAACTTCCTGTGATATAATTCTATCAAATTGTTTTATAAGTTAGTCACAATGCTTAACAATTTCTCGTTTAACTAAATAAATATGATTTGAAGAAATTTAAATAATTAAGTTTTAACAGTAATGAAGACGATGCCAATAAGGAAATGTTTTATTTGGAGTTTGAAGAAAATTCTCCATTAGACTCTTATGATCGAAACCTGATTATAAAGTCTTGTTCAGCAATTATCTATTATGATTCTGTTAGTTAACTACAAACAACTTTACAAAGAAAATCGTTTGAAACGTTTTATTGTTGTAGATTACTGTGAATTTAGTTGAGAAGTTTTTTCAGTCGCCTCTCCACCATTTGCATGAGTTTGTTTTTTTCTTGACATTTTCTCATTAAGTCAAACAATTAATTATTTATATCAACATTAACAAGCTTGCCTTTAGTTTAAAGACTGCTGCTTATGTGGGATTAAAAGAACAAACTGAATTCAGTATTATGAGTACTTTAGATGAGCACAAAACCATTAACGTGGATATTCAAATGCCTTCCAGTTACATCATTTTGCCACGTGGAGGGCATTACACTGGGTATGTTACATTAAATCAAATACGGGTTTTAAAATCCAAACTATATTTTCTGCGATGCAACAACAATGATATTTTTGTAAAAATTATTAGATTATTTTTACAGATTTTTAAGTTTGAGTAAAGATAAGATAAATGACACAATTTTCCAAGCTGTACATAATCACATTTAATCACATTTTTATGCAACCCAAAATTTATTTCCAAAACTGAAATCAGAAAGATCTGACAGTTTGTAACATGTGACTAGCGTTGTTTTGATAAAGTGTTTGATAATTCACAGACAGGAGCAACTTGTAGTTATTGATCTGGGAGAACTTATCATGAAAATAAGCAAAGAAGATAAAAGTGAATTTCGAGTAAATATTTTTCAGTTTTCTTTTTCATTATCATTTATTAAATACATGAAAAAATAACAAAATTGATGAATTTCAAATTGAAGTCAAATGAAATCCGTGTATTTATCACATTAATCAAGTTTCCACTAAAAGAATTTGTTTTTAGAAATCAAGTTTACGAATCGGGAAAGAGTTGACAAGTCTGGTAACTTTTACTATTATTTATATTTTCTGAAAAAAATGTTATTTTTCATCTTTTTACAAAACCTTTTATACTGCAACAAACTAATAGAATGAATAATTTTGAAACAAAACTTTACAGGATGAAGATTCAACTCTAAGTAGTGAATTAGTTACACAAGTATATGACAGTTATGACATTTCCATAAAAAAAATCCAAGTTTTATTCGCAAATTCAGGTATCTGAGTTAGCATTTAAGTGAATATTTAATTGATGAATGGTTTACAGGAGATGCTTGGATCTCAGCAAGAAAACAAAAAACTTCACCTTTACATTTCATTAAGCCAATAAACATCAACTTTACTCTACAAATTTGTCGTATTGATAATCATGCCGATCTCCCCAAGTAATCGAGTTAATCTTAGCAGTTTATTAATTTTTATTCCTCATAACAACGTTTCAATTTCTATTTAAAGTCTTGTTATTAAACTTAAATTTAATTTATTTCAAAAGGTTGAAAGTAATTGGAGTCTTAGAGTCATTTGTTTTAGAAAGTTCAGATACAGTTTTTAAAAACGTTGTCTCACTTTTACATGGAACTGTTTCAGCAAAACTACCAACCGATCTTGAAAAAAAGGTTTTGATGATTTGAATTATTCAGTTGAGAAAAACATCTTCTTATTACAGCTTCAAAAACCTGAAAAAACGATTCAATGGAAAGATCGTTTGACTCAAACTAACATCGCCAGTCATAGAGAGTCTAAAACTATACTCGAAGCCACTGTTGTGTATGTCACTGCATCATTATTGCCGAATCTTAATCACGTTTTTCTTACTTTTGTAATCACAGGAAAGAACACTACAAAAAATCTTTAGAATATCAAAAACCTCTCTTGAAATCTTCGGAACAACAAGCAGAAAAACAAATGATAAAGTTACAGATTGACTTCATCATTCAAAAGGTTTTCAATTTGTTAATCTTCATCATTTATCACACAATCTTCTGTTCAGGTCCACATTAAACTTCAAGAGGTACGACACTCTGCAAAGCCATCTTCACCTGCAAGCAAAAAATCATCTGTTGATGTAGTCAGCTTCTTACTGAAAGGAGCAAAGTTTGTGACTTACTTGAAAACTTGGGAAAATATCTTAGAAACTTCAATTGCTTCATGTTCGATTAAAAACTTGAAAGTAAGAATCGATTTCAGCAAATTGCTGAACAATTCCTAGCGAATAGAGAAAGTAATTCAAGAAAATTGTTTTATTGAAGACTCACAACAGTCAAGGACTCCCTGTTGAATTGTTCCGTAGTCACAGCTCTGAAGATGACAGTTTGCTCTTTATTAGAATGGTCAGCGTGGAGCGAGGCTCACCTAATTTTCACAAAGTCTACAATAGAACCAAACAGAATATCTCTGTCAAGTTCGATTTTTTTATATTGAGAGAATCTCTCTAAAATCTTTTTTTAGAATCGGCAAGATTCACATATGCGCACATGTACAAGCGATTATGCAAGTGTACGAACTGCTTAATAAAATCAATTTTTCGCTCCCTCTGCCGGCCCCAGCTCATTCAACAACAAGTGAAACTAAATCAAGAACATGTAAGCTAATAAAATCTCACTGATCAATTTGCGACATATCAACAACTTCTTCTACATCAGCGAGATTAGCTTCATCTATTGTGTCTGCATTACCCGTGTCAACTGATAAACAAAAACGTGACTCTAAAATAATCGATTTGTTGTTTGAGTCGAGTCTTGATACAGTCTCACTGTCTATTGAGGATAAATCGGGTCATCATGCGAGTCTATCTGTAAGTTCTTCAATTAACAGACTCGTGTTAATCGTATCATTGTAGGTGAACGGGTTGACTTGTGGAGTCGTCTCAACTAGCTCATTTGTAAAAGTGAATTTGAGATTAATCAACTTGCATTTAATGGATGCAAGCTCTGATGCTGTTCATCGAGAGATTGTAAAAGTCCTAGGAGATGATCTCTTCTATTTTGAAGTCTTTCATTATAATAGTCCTGCAAGTAGAATCAATTCTACGCGTTTATTTGATATTATGATTTCAATGAAGGTGTGTTTGAGTGAAAACCTCATATGTAAAAGGAAGTTGAATCTGTAGTCAAAAATCTCAATCTTATTTGATTCAAAATGCTGTTTTTATCTTTCAGCTAAATCAAGTTCAAATATTCTACATCAATAATTTAGTTGAAAAACTGGTGAGGTATTATGAACAATTTACAACAACTAACCATGTTTCTGTTGTTCCTGTAAGTTGTTGAAACTTTTACTTGAAGTGATCTTCATCTACTGATGTTTAGGTCCAAACACCGTCCTCATTATATGTTGCTGATTCTAAGCGGATCCAGTTTGACATCAGCTTACGAGCACCTACTTTTATAATACCTGCAAACTCTATTTCATTAGATGCCATTTACGCTGACCTTGGAAATTTGAAAGTAAATAAACTTCTCTTTAAGTATAATTCAGAAACAAAAGAAATATCTTATTAAGACATTACAACAACCATATTTTTGATAACTCTATCTGATCAACAATCTATTGATATTAGGCATCAAATGAGTTCAAACTAGAAGGAAGTGATGACGTAAAATATGTGGTTAATGAGATGACAATTAAGTTTGATCAAATGGAACTTAATGCTAGCAATTTAATACTTGATCGAGATGGGTACAGTAGAAGTACAAATGAGCGTCAATTAGTCACTAAAGTTAATGCTTCATTGCTAGTAAGCTTTTTTGCAAGTATCTAAGTTACTTTTTACAATGAATTTAAAACCAGATTAGAAGTATGGTAACAGAGATGGTTTATCCTCAACTAACCATCAACTGCATCATTCCAACTATCCACTTAAAACTAACACAAAATGATCTAACCACTGTACTCTCTGCGTTTTACAACAATATCTATGCTGGATACTTCTTTGCAGCAGACCCTTCACCACCATTACCTTCAAGTATGTGTAACTTTAAATCCAATTTCAAGCACCAATGATGTCTTTGCAGATAATTTTGAAAACAAAATATCATCTGAAATATCCGGTTCAGCCACATCAGGCGTGAATGAAAAAGATGAAAGTGCTGCTAAAGTGAGTCAAATAATCCTAATATGTGAAGATTATTAAAAGATTTATTTTCATTTCAAGTATTACTTTCAATTTGATGGAATGAAAATCTCTTTGTATAAAAACATTGAAAGAGATGATCATCTTGTCGACATCGAAGTCTTGAATTTCATTGTCGATTGTATTGGACTCAAAGATGAAACTCTTACGAGTGAGATTAGTATTGAACAAATCTTACTAATTGATCAAAGAGATAGTGTCCCAGAGAATAAGATCAAACGTTTAGTGAAAAACAAAACTGGTAAGAAAACATTGAAAAAGCTGTTGTCACTTTTAGAGTAATATTTATGTAGGCAGCGATCATTTCATTTGGTTGAAATATGTTCAAGAAGCTAATGGCTCCACTGTGCTTACTGCTGTTGTTAGTAGTCTAAGTATTATTGTCAACATGGAATTTTCTCTCGAGCTTTCCAGCTTTCTCAGCTTTGCTATTTTGATGACTTCTAATTTTAAAGAAGTTTCAGATGCTAGAAGAGGTTAGTGATCTCACTAACTTTTATATTATACAAAACGTTTTTCCTACAGGAGTACAGTCAGCTTCTTCATCAAGCAGTCAGCTAATTGATAATAATAGACCTATATGGTGAGCAAGGCTGGCTTTCACTACTTGATGATATACTAAAAGTTAATTTTGTTTCAGGCCTCTTAAAATACTGGCAACTATTCATGAACCAGAGTTAGTGATGGTTAATGATCTCACCTCTTTCGATGTTCAAGCAATCAACTTTTCCTTCAAACTTAACTTCGCTTATTTTCAAAGTTTAGAATCTGAACAAAAAGTGAATGCAATATTTTCTTACTTTTTCAAAATTACTTTTTTTCTTTCAGGATTAACCAGAAGTTATTTGAACAGAATCAAATTTCTTATCTAGCTTTTTAAATAACTTATGTGGCATGCAGCCTGTTGACTTGATTCAAATGCTTAAAAAGCAGTTTAAGACAAATTTAGTTTCAGAACAATCACTTCAAACAACAATTAAAAAACGATTCATTCAACTTTTTTAATAAAATTTTTCAGTTAAAAGCTTCATTAGAGAACTTGTGCATATACGTCTGTCCGTTTACTGAAGCCTTCAAAATCAACTCAACTAACAGCAAACGAATTGTTGAACCGTGTACACTGTTCTTGAGAGCTTCTATTGAACCTAACAAACAGGTAACTTTTCAATCAAATAATCCTTTCAGTTATTTCATCTAATTTCAATTCCTGATTGAGTTTTACTAACTTAAGAATAAATATTTAGGTGTATTGGGTAGACATGAAAGAAGTTAGAATCAAAGTCTCGCCAGCCATCATAAACCTTCTAAGCGAGGCTTTTGCTCAAGTATTCCCACCAGTTGATGAATTTGAAAAAATTAGAATACCAGAAGGTGTCCAAGTTTCACCTTGGATTCCAAAAAAGGTTTAAAAGAATTCTCTTTTCATCACTACAAAGTCATTTCTGACAAATCTTGTCAAAAGGTCGATGAGATGCATACATGGTATCTAAAAGAGCTTAATAAGGGAGGCAAGATTAATAAATCCACTGGTAAACATCATTCATAAAAACTGAATGAGTAGCTTCAATTAAAAAAAACTTCTTTGAATCTTTCACTTTTGTTTACAGTAGTCACGGGGCACCGCGCAAAAAAACTCAACCAAAGTTTGAGGTTTTCATTTCCTCAAATAACTGCTCAGATGGAATCAGGATCTTTTATGCATACAGTTCCTCTGTTGCTTCTAGAATGTAATCTTAAAGGTAACTTCTTCTTCGACCCTAGTTGTGAAGTTCTACTTGTTTTGACCAATCATATTGTAGGTGAAGTTAAGAATTGGTCAAGTGGACAGATGTCGGCGTTTTCTTCCATCACTCTCGGCTTAGCTTATTTCAATGATATCAAATCAGTTTGGGAACCATTAGTTGAACCAGTAGAAACCGACAAAGAAAGTATTGAAGCTAGTTATGAACCTTGGGGGTTGACAATAGATTTCAAACAGAACAAATTGGTAATTTTAAAAGTCTCTTAATTTGAATAAAACTGAAATATTTTTTTTGTATTTGAAGGTTAAGAATCCACTGTTTTCTGAAGAAAAGATTCCAGCACAGATTCATATTGACGTCCGATCTCAAAAACCTCTTCAAACTGTTATTAGTAGTGCAGCAATCAAGGTGATGACAGGTGAAGATAAATCATTCAAGTTTTTATTGATTATTTCTTCAGGTGCTGACAGAATTGAGTGGTTCTTTCCAAGATGTAACTACTTATTGGAACCACAAATCAGCATTTGAAGACACAAAGACAGATCATAAGACAAAGGAATCTATTAGGAGTAAGGATGCTGTGATTACAGTGAACAACGATCTTGGATTCGATGTTTATATTCGAGTTGAACATCCTCTTTATATCGTCTTCACCGAGAACAATATCCGAGAAAAAAGGTAAAATTGTCAAGTGGTTTTGATGTCAGCTGATAAATTGATCAATAGAGATGTCAGTGTCTTAAAAACATCACAAACTCTTTTACTGGACTACGATGATGAAGAAGATCCAAGTTTGTGGCAAGTCATTTCAAATCAGCTCAATTACAAGAATGTTGGAACTTCAATGTTTGTGTCAAGCATTGATAAGAGTGCTACAGTTGTTAGATTGAGTAAGACAGGATCTTTCTTGAATATGATTGAGAACGACAACGGTGAACTCCTTCATTTTGTTACTACTATTGAAGCAAAAGCAGGTAGGATTTGTCACCACCAAATATGTAGTTTACTTTCAAATAAATTATCTTTTAGGCTTACGAACTGTTACACTTCGTTCTCATATCAAAGTAAAGAACTTTATATCAGTTCCTCTCACTATTTACCTTCCAAAAGACGATACAAGTTCTCACCAACCACCAATCAAGTTCAAAGTTATCGAACCTAACCAAACTGTCCATTTACCACTAAATGCCATCAAACATGGTCACATGTTTCTTAAACCAACTCATATTGATACGGTCCACAAGTGTGAACTTTCATGGAAGTCTGTAATGGAGATGCCCACTTTTGAGATGGTTTTAGTGGTCCGGTGTGAACCTTTGAGAGATTCTAGATCAGCTGTTCCCTTTTGTATAAATGTTGACT
The DNA here is from genome assembly GCA_034620365.1 of Pegea sp. RAD2-039. Taxonomy (NCBI): domain Eukaryota; kingdom Metazoa; phylum Chordata; class Thaliacea; order Salpida; family Salpidae; genus Pegea; species Pegea sp. RAD2-039. The sequence continues at coordinate 1,358,176 of JAQGEQ010000043.1, forward strand.
TCAAAGAAGATGAACTTCCAAACAAATCAGGTTTGTTCCTACAAATTACTTCATCAATTTTGTCATTTAATCTTCTAGGTTTGGGATTTGATAAAATTGGACTTTGTATCAACTTGTATCCTTGTTTCACCTTTCGCAACCTTCTACCATTTGAAGTAAGCTATAAGCTTTCCAACTTCACTACAGTTGTAGGTGAAGAGAAGAAGCTAGCAGCTGGTGATGTTGCAGAAATTTACGATGCAAAAGTTGGGGTTGGAACCATAAGTGTTAAGGTGGGTTTCGTACTTTTCAATCTTTATCACCAAAAAAATAGATATTTGAAATGTTCAAGATTTCTGCAAACAATTTTATTTTCAGATTAACAATTATCAGAAGCAAACCTGGAAATCTGAAGTAACCTTAAAAAGTACTAATGAAGAATGGTGGACATTTAGCAGTGTCCAGGAACCACGGAAAACTATCACTTTGTCGCGAACCACAGGTACCACTAAATCTATATTTTATTTTGGTAATAATTTGTAGATATATTTCAGAATATGATAATGGAACCATGCAGATAACCATATATTCGCCATACTGGTTCGTGAACCATACATATTTGCCTTTGGCGTACAAATTTGCTGATAGTGAAGTTCAAACGCACAGTTCTAACAGAGATGTAAATCACATATCCTCATCAACTACTTCAGCTAATCTCTTTTTCTTGAAACAGATGTTACTTTTGTTCTCATTTGTAAACAAGAAATCTAATAACAGACTACAATTAAAGGTTGCCGACTCATTATTCAGTAGTTCATTTAATATCAATGCAGTTGGTAATGACGGAACAGTTTGTTGCAAGACTTCGTCATCTACCTTCGAATATATGATTGGTGGGTTTGGTAACTTCCTGTTACCATCTAATCTTGATCTTCTGCAGGAACACAAATACATCTGACAAGTTTTGAAATGACCAAAGTGGTCACTTTTACACCTTACTTTTCATTTCTAAACCAATCTTTAAGTAATATCAGTTTTTGTGAGGAATCTGGGATGAAGTCCTGGGTCAAGGTGAAGAGTAGTACAAAAACTCCGTTTTGGCCTTCTAACAGCGACAAATTAGTCATTGCATTGGATGATAATCGTATACAATGCTCAATACCAATCAAGTAAAACTATTTTGTTTGTAGATTCTAATTTTTTGCTTGAATTTTTTTGAAATATTGGTTTGTTTGAAGTGTTGTAGTTGGTTTAGTAAAATGTCTCACTTCATTTTGTGGTTTCTTTTAAATCTTTGAATTTTTTTTAGCTACAAAAAACTGGAAAGTGGTGTCTTGATTAAAGTGGCTGATCGCGCCTTTTACTATGAAGTATCAATTGCTGATTGGTCGTTAACTGTGTCTATTCGCGATTATTTTGAGGGCTCATCTATTTTGTTGCTAGTCAACGCTTGTAAATTAACAAGCTTTAAATTCTGGTATTTGAAATCTGAATCTATCAATCTTTTCATGATGGTTGTTTGGCAGGCAAAGTGGTTCTATGGACGTAACAACAGTTGAACCAAATAAATCAGTTCATTTCTTGTGGAGCAATCCAAACCTGACCCGTGATGTCATGTGGTCTGTAGTAGGTGGTGACCGACAGAAGTTGAATCTTTTCAACGAGTACCAAGGTCATTTAGACATTCGAAAGGTACTTGTGACATTATTTGATAGTAGAATAATTTGATATGAAGTAGAAGTAGTAGTGTAGACATTGAATGATTTTAAAACATTTTTTATTTGATTATTTGGAATTAATCAGTCACTACCGAGTCACCGAACTATATTTGGTAAAATTCTGCTGGAAAATCTACCTACAGAGGTAACCATGATAAGTTGATTATTGCATGAATCAATGTCAAAAAGACACAAGAAGCACGTATGTTTAGGAATGTTGATCATCAAGATGATGCATTTAACATGATCACTAGCCTAACCCGCATGTCTGCAAATATCATAAATACTGCTTCTTTCATATTTGAGAATCTGTGAAAATTTAAGAAATGTTGAAAGATATATGTTGTTGTTAGCAGCATCTTTCATAAGTTTGTTTCTGGAGTTGTTTTTGAATCTAAAAATCAGCTCAAAATTTGCTTGTTGTAAAGCTGGTTGAAAAGTTATATAAAAGTTTTCAACTATTTTTTCTGCTTCTTTATTTTGTTTTTTCTATTCTTTACCTGCTGCTGCCTGCTTTTCACACGAGTATATTACTTTAAAACAACTGATCTAATTACTTTCAAACTAATCGTTCTCAAAAATCTTTAATTTCATCTTTAGATCCACTATCAAGTCTTTTTCGACGGTCTTCAACGAGTAATATTACTTTGTGATGAATCAAAGATGCTTGTGAAGAAAAAGAATTTTGTTCAACCTGATTTAGTGTTTGAAAGCACCTTTTCTGGAATCTCTTTTTCTTTAGTTGATAATGTTGCTAAACATGAAGTAGCATACATGGCTTTGAACAGCTCAGGTTCTTTTTTTATCAAATTTAGTATGACTTCAAATTTGATGTTTGTTGATTCTTAGGTGTTGTTTGGGAGCAACAAAAGCGATATAGCTGGAAGCCCTTGACATTTAGTCATGGACAGCACTTGGAAAAAGTCTATAATGAAGACCCAACAAAGTCCTCAGGTTTAATCTTTTTCATGTTTTATTAGAAAAGTTTAAACTTTTGTTCTTTTATTTAGTATTTTGTGAAAATGTTGAATATAATCTAAAAGAAATGAAGGTTGTGTCGCCACATCAAACTAATCTAAGAAGGATTTATACTCCTGCCTTGTATGCCAAATTTTTAAGAGATGATAACTACAAGTCGATTCAACTGAAAGTCGGTTGAAACTACAAACTGATCACTATCATCTACAATATTTCTTAATAGATACATCGTTTACAAGTCGATAACCAAACTTCAGGAGCTGTTTTTCCTGTTGCCTTTGCTCCTTATAACTTATCAAAAGCTCATTCAGCAAATGCTTTTCCTAAACCATTAGTTGAAGTTTTCATCGTCCAACATATTAATGAGAATTTGACTTTTACACATTTTAAATACGTCAAAGTTGGTTTGATTTTTACATGTTTTGTTTAGCTGTGTTTTTGTGGATAGTTTAAAGATAATTTTAATCTTTTAAATATTATTATTTTAAGTAAAAGTTATTAAATCATTTTCTAGATTATCAGATTATAATTTGCTCTTTTGATGTTTTTATTATTTTATTATTAATTTATTATCTACTTAATAATTTGTAAAAGGTTCTGATACAAGAGTTCAATATCAAACTTGATGTTTCCTTCATTCAACGTATTTTAGCCGTTTTTACATCAGTATCTGAACAAGCTACTCGAGAACAGGTTTTGTAACAATCATCTGATAAAAAATAACAATTAAATCTGATCTTCAGGAGTTTCAATACTTCCTTAAAGATTTAGCTTCAACAACCATCAAAGATGAAACTGAAATTGAATCTATCTACAAATTTATTTTCTATGATTTGATACATCTTTCACCAATCAAAGTAAACAGATTAACTTCCTACTTCTACTAATTTCAACATCTCTATTTTCAGCTGCATCTTTCATTTTCAATGTTCAGCAACTCAGCTGATCCTAATGAAGAGAATCACATCGCTAAATTCCCTCTAACCGCCTTGACTACTGTTGTAAAGTCATTTGGAGCAACTATTGGTGATGTAGATGACATTGTGTTCAAGTAAAACAACTTTTTTCTTCTAAATCAGCTTTTCATCGTCTTATTTTTCAGATTATCATTTTTTGAGCGACGATTTCAATTTTTTAATAATCAGATTTTTGCATCTGTCGTCAAAAGTCACTATATGGGTCAAACTATCAAACAAATCTACGTTGTAGTACTTGGGTTAGATGTACTCGGTAATCCTTATGGATTTGTTAGAGGTAAGAATGAAATTGAAACTGATTCTTTCGGCAATTTTCATAATTTGAAATAATTTGAAGGTTTTGCTGAAGGAGTTACTAGTTTGTTTTATGAACCTTATCAAGGAATCATACAGGGCCCTGAGGAGTTCTTAGAAGGTCTTGGGGCGGGGGCTATGAGTTTGTTTGAAAATACAGTTGGTTAGTTTTCTAAAATCTGATATACATCTTTTGGATGTTGAAATATTTGATCGTTAGGTGGCGCGGCTGGTGCTATGTCTAAAATGACCGGAGCTCTTGGCAAGGGTCTTGCTCATATTACAATGGATGAGGATTTTAAAAAAGAACGAATGAAGAACAAAAGCAAGCAGTCAGCTGATGCGAAAGAGAGTTTTGCGCGAGGCGGAAAAAGCTTTTTCATGGTTGGTTTCTCGATCAGACTTCGATCGATAATAAACTAATTTGATGGTTTTTAGGGAGTTGTTTCAGGTGTTACAGGTGTTGTGACTCAACCAATCGAAGGAGCTAAAAAAGGAGGTGCTGCGGGATTTTTTAAGGGATTTGGAAAAGGTCTTGTTGGTGCTGTTGCTCGACCTGTAGGTGGTGTAGTTGATATGGCAGCAAATACCTTTGAAGGAATACAAAGGTAGAAGAAAGTGATTAAATTGAGGTTCTTGATGTCATGTAAACGCAGAGCCACTGTGAAAAATCTTTCAAATAAAAGACTTCGACCTCCTAGACATATTGATGAAGATAGTGGAGTTATTCAACCATATTCTTATCGAAAAGCAAAAGGATCAGCAATGCTACTTGTCAGTTTTCTTTATTTTCTAATTCTACTTTCAAGTCAACATTTCGTTGCTTCTGTCTAATTTCATTTATAAAATGTCTTTAGATTTGTTAGTTGTTGAATTTTCAAATTGTTTCTGATAGATTATAATTTAATAAAAGAAATTGAAACTTTTAAAGGAGTTAAATGGTGGAGCGTATAAACATTTTAAGTATGTTCAACATTTTCCGATTCAGAATGATCCTGCCACCTATCTAATCATCACAAATAGGTAATCTTCATCGATGCACAATCTTGTTGGATTTTGTGATTTTTTTCTAGAAAAGTTTTTTTTTCATATTTTAACTTCTTTAATTACAGATGTGCTCTCACAACCCATTCAAGTGGTGTCTTTGGTCAATGGAAACTCGACTCGGAAAATTACTTCATTTCAATTACACAAATAAAACGAAAAGGAAATACTCTACAATTGTTTTCAAAGGTTCATCAAAAAATTATTGAATTTTTATTTAGAAATTTTGTTGAGTGAATGAAGTTCAAAAAACTTCAATTGTTTTTGTGAAGTTAAAGATTTCATTTCTCAAGAATTAGGTTCATGCAAAATTGGTTTAATTTAGTATAGAATAGACTAAGTCTTAAATTATTTTAAATGTCAGGAAAGAGGCTCTGAATTGAAGAAGACAAAACAAATTATAAAAAAAGAAAATAATGTTTTTTCAAAAGGATATGTAAAAATAAGTCCGGTGAAATCTTGGATGAAAAAAAAAGCTAATGTAAGAAAGTTTTGTGTTTAGTAAAAGTCATTCTCAAAGTTCAGTCTAATTAAGAAAGCTATAGAAGAAAATGTTTAAAAGAAATTGTTCATGAAAAAGTGTTATCAGAAAAGAAAGCAAATTAAGATATATTTCGAATAGCAATCTAACTTTAATAAACTTTTTACTCTTTCACTTTAAACGCTTTTAAAGAAAAGAGCAGATAGTAAAAGATTATTTTCAACTAAATTTATTTGAGAGCAAATAATATTTATTAGATTATTATATGGTTACGGTGCTGCTTTTTATGTTTAGTTCATCGTAATCAAACCAAATTTCATGTACTTGTTATTCATATCTTTAGAATACAAATTCGTTTAGAAGTTCTGTAAGTGAAGACTATTTGATCTCATCGATACGATTCCACAAAACAAGTCATGCTATAGTAAGCTAACTTATTGATTTTTATATATTTAATTTTCTGTAAGATTTTCTTCTGAACAAGTTTAGTCTTTTATCCTTAAAAAAAGCTTATTTATAAATTTCCTTTCTTTTCAGAATGCTCATTATGAAATGGAAAAACTAATTGGAAACCGTTTCAGTTCTGCTGTTTGATTAATTAATAAATGCTGTATCTTATCATTTCTTCATTTTTACTTTTACAACTTGGCTCATAAGTTTTCTGAATTGTTTTTGAAGCTATGTGGCTTAGTTCCGGTTTTAGTTTCAATAATTTTTATAATTTCTGTGACATTCAAGTGTAAAAAATGATTACTATGTACAAACTTTTCTATTATTTCTAGCAATTACTAGATAATGTATTTTGTATTGTTACTGCATATGATAGAAATAAATTACAGATAAATAATGTTTTTTTTTTAAGTAGAATTTCAAAACAAGAAACAATCAATTCTATTTTTCAAATGAGTTTATAATTCAGATTAGAATTCTTTTTTTCATAAACATCTGTTTGTAGTAGAAAGCCTAATAGAAAGATAGAACAAAATATTTCGTAGATTTAGTTGAACTTATTTTTGGTAACCTTAAAGTTTTCAAAATCTTTTCACTTTTAAAGCTTTTTTGAAGTGTCAAAAGCGATTTAGAAATATTCTGATATCAGCTTCAGCAGTTTCCTGAATTTTGATGGAAGCTTTTGAAAAACTTCCTAATAAGGGAATTTGTTGCTTATCAAGTTAACCATCGCTTTATACAATACCGGTCAGCATAACGTCTTTAATGGTTACCTCAGAGTAGTAGGGTGATGTATTTAAACCTATATTCAAAGAATAAAGCATACTAGTAAGTCTCTGTTTTACTGCTGATTCTGATAGCAAAACTTCTGAACCCTTTGTCGCTATCCTAGATTAATCTTCAGACCCCAAATGAAACTTAAATGTCTTCATTCATATGAATAAGAAATATTTCTTCAAATTTTGCCATCAAATATATGCATCCTTTTGCTAGCGACAAATCTTCTAACTTTTTGGATGCAAACTAGAGTAGTTGAAGTTCTATCATGTCATCCTGTATTTATCACCCTATCTAAAGGATGTCATCTTTTAATAAACGCCAACCAAGCCTGATGCACAAATTGATGGTCAGCTTAGTTGGTTTGATTGGTGCTTGCTGGTGTTCAATCGAATAAATTTGAATTATTCTTTTTATTAACAGTCACATGATGCAGTTCTTTGAGGATGATTAGCATGAGCTCGCTGAGATTATAGAAACTTTAAAGTTACACAACACGTTGTTCATTCACTACAATTTGGTTTTGTGCCAAGAATTTACAACCTAAATGTAAACATAAGTTGTAAATGGCATAGTGATACAGTTACCATTTAAGTACACTAATTTAACAACAAGAGATGATTATAAAAAAGTAGATGAAACCTTTTAATAAAATATGCCTAAAATTGTTAAACTGTGAAAAACCAAAAAGAAAACTTTTTGATAAAACATTAAGACGAACATTAAGGATTATATATATATAATAACAAACTCTTACATCGACGGAGAACAGCCATGTATACATTAAATTAAATCAATATTAACATTATGTTTGAAATGAATTATTTATTCCTAAACTAATCTAATTACTATATATCCTAAGAGAAAACCCTGAAATGTAAAATAACTGAAGGCGTAATACACCAAACAACTGTGAAAAATACGAATTAATTACTGGTACATCAAATCCGTGATTATTTGGAATATCATCTCAAGTTATTTGTTATAAAATGTTTTGCAAACAAATAATTAGAAGAAAAAAAAACAATGATATTTTATACACTAAGATCAGATTGTACCTTATAGCTTTGCTAGTACTTTATAACTGTCTATCTTGAGTTGCTTCAAAAAATTTGTTTTTCTCAGCAAAGATATTGTGGAATTTCTAAACAAATATATCAACTTTTAATGGATTTTTAAAAAGTTCAATTTAAAGTATCTTATGAAGATAGAATATCTCAAGGAAACTTTACATCTGGTTAAGTTTAGTTGACAATTATAATTGCAGATTACTTGCAGTAAAAAACTGTCGAATACTTGCATCTTAACGACAAATATGTGTACGATAAGATACTTTTCTGATATAAATTCAAATACACCCGACTATTTGTAATAAAAAATTAATTATATTCAAGAACAATATTATTTATGAACAGTGAAGTTAAGTAATAATGTGATAAGCACAATCTTACCACCATTAAGAGAGCATTAACTATCTTGTAAACTTAGATTTCTAAAGTGAACAAAGATAACTGTTACTCAGTCCAAAAATGTTACATCATATATTAATTTTAGTTTTTAAAATAATTATTCAAATTTTCATTGATTGGTTTTGTTCAGAGATTACGAAAGTTACTCATTACAATAAACGCGACGGAGAGTGCCTGGAAACATCACGAGTTGTCAGAAATGAACTTATACTGGGAAGTAAGCTCGGGCAGCCTTTATTCGGGTTTACTATAGAGTCTTTACTGTCATCCAAGTAGAAATGTCAACCAAAATCTTATTTTTATAGAATAATAGTGGCTTCACAAAGCCAAAAAACTTTTAATTGATTTCTCATACAAGTAGAATAATTTATCACAAATAATATATAAATCACTTGATAGAAACAATTTTATTGTAACTTATAAGCTTTATTTAATGGAATATAACTTTATTAAAATATAATTGTCATTTTTAAACTCTGATTTTTTTTATATTTTTTATATTATTAACATTCTATGTAACTATTCCCTATTATACGGGGACTACTAGCATGTCATCTTTTTCTCTCTTTATCTGTATCTTAATTATATATAATAGTTACTATCATATGTAATATTATTTGTGAGAATGTGTGTTAGCGAGAGGTGCTTTTTTCAGGCACACTGCTTCGCGTTTATTGTAAAAAGTGAATCTTATGCGCTGACACTTATTTGTCAACAACGACGTTTATTCCAATTTGAAAGTAAACGTTTTGACTATTGGAAAAATAACCAAAGCAGAAAGAAATCTACACTGTAGCCAATCAGCAGACGGGAATCTTCAACGACTTGTGTAAGCTTCATTCTTCATAACTGCGCCCATCCCAACATAATTGTCAGTAGTCAAAATAAAATTTCGTAATAAAACAGATCTGGTCAAACTTTCGGGACACTATTTTATGAATAGCTGATCGAAAACAGTTTTTTTACTCTTCTGAATTTTCTCAATGTACATAACTGCGACAATCTTAGATTACAATCCGATTCATGAGTTTCTTAAAGGTTGAGAGCCTCTTAGATGAATGAATTTATCGTTTGATTGGATAAGCTGTTATCAAATAGATTTTTTTAAGTAGTAATCATTTAAATGTTGTAATTATACAACTTTAGCCGAATCACTAAAAACCTAAGTTGAAAATACTTCGAAACTATTAATTTTCAGTAAACTTGATCTAGTTTCAGCAGATATTAATTAAAACATTTATCAGTAGATAATCAGGGTACTAATCGCAAAGCAAGCATCTGAGAGCTTTATTTAAATGTAAGGAAGTACAAAACTGTTTATCAAAAACATTTGTAAATCAATTTATTCGAAATCGGGTAAACTAACTATTTTTCAAACAAAATAATATGTTGTGGACTTTTATTGGAGTTTCAGTTTCGTTCTTCTATCAACAATCGTAAAATTACTTTAAATAATAAATTACAAACATTAAAGGTCGTCTTTATTAACTACTAATTATCTGTAGACATAAATGGTTACAAGATCACATGATAAAAGAAGTAATCCTACAAAAGTAGAAACTGCACATAATGAAGAGCTGTTAACGACGGGAACGTCGGCTACTTCGACGTCTCGAAGCATCATCTGAGCTAGATGAAGATCGTACTCTCCTTCGGGGAGAAGCTCTTTTACGCATAGATCTTTCGTACCTAGGGGGAGTACGTGATCTCTTTCTACGAATAGGGGATCTGCGTCTTCTTGGAGATGCTCTTCTACGCGATCTAAAAGATCTAGACCGTCGTCTTCGTGATGAAGATCTTCTTTTATCTTCATCTCGACGTTTTACTGGAACATCTTCTTTATCAGAAGAATCAGATGATGAAGAAGATGAAGACAAAGAGGAAGATGATTTTCTAGATTCTTTTTTGGGAGGTTTGGAAGCAATATCCTTCTTACTTGCTTCTTTAACATCCGGAGTTAGTTTTTGAGAATCTTCATGTTTTAAACCCTGCTTAACTTGAGATTCTTTATCAGCAACAACCCCATCATCAATTAATTCACGATTTTCAACACTATTTATCGATGCAGAAATTACTTTATCATTTGCATCAGATCCATCATTATTGTTGGAATTCTTTTCATCATCAACAACATCAACACTTCCATCAACAGTAGGATTTACAACACTATCATCAACAACATCATCAACAACAACATCATCAACAACACTGTCGTCACCAACAACATCATCATCAACAACATCACCATCAACAGCAAGATTTACAACACTTGCATCAACAACACTACCATCAACATCAACAACATTTGTTGATTCCGTCTTGATTTTGTCATCTTCATTATTTGACTCAAGACTCATCTTCGCATCCTCTTTTTCATCACAAACAGCATTTTCATCTTTCACTTTTGCATCAACCACAACAGTTTCAGCACTTGTAACATTTTCTACAACTGTTTCAACAGCAATTTCATCATTCACTTTATCAACTAAATCATCATCTACCCCAATGCCATCATCAACATCATCCACATTCTCTCTATTATCACTAGATTTATTTAAAGTTACATTATCAATTTGCATATCTTCGTCAGCATTAACATTAACAGCAGCATTTGGTTCGTTAGCTTCAAGATCGGCAGCAGGTTCTACCTCTTCTACGTTTCTAGATGAATTTAGATTATCTTTTAATGGATTTTTATTACTTATGCTTTGCTGTTTTTCTCCATTCAAATTGGAAATAAGAAAATCCAAGTCTGCTACAGTTTCTTGTGCTGACAAGCCACTATTTTTAATTAATTCTGAAATGAATCCCTGTAAGATGAAGGCAATCAAAGAGCAAAGGTCATTTACCTTCAATCCTTTCACTACTTTCTTTGTGAGCTCTTATAGTGCGACCAGTTGAGTCTTTAGGCTTGAAGAAAATCGAAGGTTTAGTTTTTGTCATGATAAACTTCGCTTTAAACTTCCATTGCTTTTTCCAATTTTCAGTCTGAGAATTGATTTATTTATCAAACTGAAGTAGAACAGCAGCAGCCAGCAAACCTCATCGGCCAAGCTCATTTTCTGTTCAAGCAAATCTATCTTTTTCTTTTGAGTTCGACGTTCAGTGTAAAGAACCCGTTTCTCAGCAGCAGCTTTTTGCCGTTCTTCATTTGTCTTTTCTTCTATTTTCTTCTCAATCTCCACTTTTCGCTTCTTTTGCTTGATCTGAACAAACAAAGTTAAAGAACAACCAGACGTGTGTGATGACGTCACTAACTGCTTGTTCAGTCTTTCCTTCTTCTTTCTGGAATCTTGACAAAGTTCCAAGAAGTACACCGAACATTCTGCGGTTTCTATATCAACACAAATCAACTTGAATCAAAAGATTAAAAACGAAACAAAGAAAGAAGTTAGAGGAAAAATAGAAACAAATATTGACAAACTATAGAGGATAGTAATCCAACTTGTACAAACTAACTACTAGTTTTCACCTAGCTTTTCCTTTTTCATCAACATTTTGAGCTTTTATCAAATCAGATTTGGAAACACTTTTTTGGGCAGATACTACAGAAGATTGGACTTTAGGCTGTAAAATATTAGAAATAAAACAGAGAAGGTAAGAGTTGTCATTTACAAACCTTGACATCGACATCTTCTTCTTCATCAGATTTTACAGCAGGATGTCTTGACAACATGGAATCACCGGTCCTTGTGACAGCTCCTCTGTAAAATTGGTAATCTCATTTACATTCATAGGATGTGGCACCCTATTCTTTATACAAAGACCCTCTCTATAAGCTTCATTTAAATCTTTGCAATATCAATGCCTCCTTTTTAATCTAGTACCACTATTTAAAATGATTAATGGTTTCTACCATCTTCACTTTAATAACTTCTTTACAGATTGTAATTTCTCAAACGTCGTCGAAGGTTCATCATTCAGAATTCAACAACTTGAATAACACCAGTGGAGTAACAGCTTTTCATAAGGTAACTAAAGTTTGAAACTTTCTTACCAACTCCTCACTTCATCGAAATTTATCACTTCTTAAAAATTTGGTTGAAAAAAATATGACTTGAGTAATTTCCTCAACAAATAATATATAACTCATATATATATGTCAGTTTCATCATTTTCTTCACTTATTCTATTACTTTGATTGACATATTTACTTATTTTTTAGAGTTTTCCTATTTTTTCTACATTAATTATGTTAAACTATGATGCTTCAAGCCTTTTCATCATATTGTTCTCTGTTTTCTATAAATTTGTCATCTGCAGCCGATTGTTGAATAAAATTAAGAAATAAATAGATTTGTTGATAGTCAAAATAAAATGTCATTTTTTCTATTCATTAATAAAATATTTGGTTCAAAAAAAATTGAACAATTTGAAAACCTGCGATAGAGGCCTCCAAATCGTTTGGCAGGGGGCTCCACCGCAGAATTGCTGCTACCAAGACGTCTATACAAAAGAGAAGAGTTAATTGATTCATTTTTGTTTTGATTAGTTGGTTTGGAACTGATAATTAGCTAAAAATGTTTCAAAATGTTTGATTGATGTTTATATGTCAGTAATTTCAGAAAAAAACTTCTTTTTATTGATAAAAATTTTAATATAAATACAAAAAAAATACTTTGTAAGACGAATGTTTCCATTTCGATCTCCTTCTTCTCTTCGTCTAAACAAAAGAAGAAAAGGATATGATTAACAAGCATATAAAGAATCTACCATGATTTCAACCAACAAATTTCAAAAAGATAAAATTCGACAAAATCAATAATTAAACCATCGCATACAATATTGAGATTATTTTCTTTCACCTTATTAAATCCTGAGATGGATCTCTACCAGTCACCTTTTTAATGTTTTCGTCAACATTTTTTAAAGTTTTTTTTGCCCTTTCCAAATCTTTTAAAACCTCTTCAGTTATCACTTCCATGTTAAATGAAAACTTAAAGTAAAATCTATAAATAAATTCATTAAAAGTTTACATAAATAAAATAAATTGCAAACTGTTTTTCATTTACTGTCATTTAAGACATTTTATTAATATAAATAATTTAATATTTATAGACATAATTTCCTAATCAAATATACAGAAGTTAACATAATTCATGAAAACTCAACTAAAAATAAAACTAGGTATTTAAGTGAAAAATCAAGCTTTTCAACTTAATGAAGTCAACATTATTTTTGCTCATAACTTGTAATTCTTTAAAAAAAGTTAAATGATGATGCAAGTTATGAATGGTTAGAAGCACAGGAGCAAGCATTTCATTGACAACAATCAAGTGATAGATATAAGCACAAGTATGATTTTTACATGTGTAACACTCACAGCCATCAAGAATAGGGTCAAAAGCCTTTTCATACTTTTTTTCAGCAAGATTAATAGCTTCAACAAACTTGCTTAGATTATCATCAACTTTATCTGATGAATCATATGTTTGTAAATCAGAAAGATTTGGAAACTTATATACTAAAGCTAAATTAGTTTCAGTAACTTTAGCAATGTAAGAGCTATCAAATAAGTTTACACCTTCTCTAAGAAAATCAATAATAGCTAAAGGATGCCCAACACCAGGTACATAGAAAGGTTTTTTATCGCCAACCTCTTCTTTAATACATTTAATAATTTCTTTTGTTTTACATTCAACTGTTATACTTTGTGGTAGACCATCAAGTGTATAGCCCCATATATAATCACTTGAACTTTCAATAATTTCTTTCACTTTTTGGCAAAACTTTTTTCTTTCTTCCAAAGCCATTCCACCTTCAATAGGACATAACATTTTGCTATTGCTGAGAACTTTCGAATTTTTATGAATTGTTAAACATTCTTCTAAAAAGGTAAGACTTCTATCTACAGATTTCTTCACACGTTTAATCTTATCTGATTCATTAACATCACCATCACATAAACACTCAAAAATATCTGGTTTTAAAGCTTCAACTAATGACATATAAGACTGAGAAGTTAAATTAAATTTTCCACCAATACCCCAAACAGCAACAGTTTTTGTGGTATTATAACCAGTATTTTTATTAATTGGATCTTGAACAGAACTAATAGTTACACAAGAATAAGGAATGGAGAATAACTCAGCACAATCGCCATCATGAGCATCAAGAGTACTTTTAAAATCTATAACAGAAGGGGTAGGTATCTGATACAGAGTTGTAGTCTTTAATAAATGTTCTTTTAGGTAATTTAATGTTTCTCCAGTGAGATGTGGTATTGATCCTGCTTTAGTATAGAGCATACAAATTGGTCCATCAAGTTTAATTTCTTTTCCATATTTGTTAAAGTTAATAGATGAAACAATAAAGGCTTCACTCACCATTTTAAATAAATAAATATCTATAAACTATATATACAACATAAGTAAATAATATTCATATTTCAATTAGTAAATACTTAATAAATGTTTACCAATTTTCTTTCAGAATCATATATCTATAATCATTTATAAAAATAATTATATTACAAAATCTATGAAGCTAATAATCATAATATAATTAGCAGTTAAGTTCTTTTATAAACAAAATTTGCTTGTCTATATGTGGTGGTTATATAAATCAATTTTTTGTAGATAAAAGTTACTATTCTTATACTTATATTATATTTAATATATTTATAAACAATTATTAAAAATCTATTTTACCAATATAGAAAGTACTTTCCAATAAATTACCAAGTTATTAGAAAATATTTTTGAATAAACAAAGTGATACAAACGTCTAAATTTATGCATTTAAAGGTTTATAATTAATTTTGGAAACAACCATTAAACTCAAAAAAATAGGGGTTATATTATTAAATTAGTTAAATTAAATATTTTAAAAATAATAAAATGCCTAAAAAAATTTACAATGATAAATAGCTAATAAAAATCAGTTTAAAAAATATAACTACAAACACTAAAAAACATATTGAACATATTTCAGTTTTATAAACTACATAATTTTCAAGAACAAATCAAAACTTTATTTAATTATGCTAAAACCATTTAATTCCAAATAATTCTGCATGATATAAAATAGTTTTTATGTGAAAATGAAGACAAATTTTTGCAATAACGTAGTTCAATTAACAAAAAAATGAAAATAAAAATCAAAAGCCGTTGTGAAAAAATAGATAGGCGATGGTACGAGACCGTCTTCAGTGTGCAAACCATTTTATTTTAGCGAGCTGTATTTTTGTAAAATCGCATTTAACTCGAAAAAAACCTTAGAATAAAAATGAAAAAGCATTTTAAAAATAATAATTTTTTTTCCTCTTAGTTTTAATACTTTTACGATAATCTTAAATTATTAATCTACTACTCAGTTTTCCTGTCCATCAAACTTATGTCGTAAAACCTTTTTACTTAAAAATACGAATTAATATCATGTAATTAATATTAAAACAAAATAAACAAAAATTTATTTCTATTATTTCTTCAAAAGTAAGGTATGTTTATATATTATAGTTGAATAAGGTATATAGATATGTAAATATTAATTTTTGTGACGTTTTACTCTTTCTGGTGATGTGGATTTACTAAAGAAAGATGTCAATGCAGCTATAACCAATGGTGCATGCTTAGATAGCATCAATGGTAAGAAATTATCAGAAGTATATACAAGCACAAAGCCATTTCAAATGCTCTATGAAATATTTGAACTTTTATGTACAGTAAATAAAGCCAAAAAGAGCATTTTTAAAGAAAAATTAATAAGTTAGATTCAATCTCTAAAACTTTCATATGCTGATGTGACCAAAAAACTTTGAAAGTTCAAACTGAGCACATGAAAAGATTTATTTAATAGAGAATAGATTTGGGATTGGATGAGTTTTATGTCATTGGTTCTACATTTAATGCAGAGCCATTTAAACCCCATTTGCTTCATCTAGTTGTTATTAAATATAAAAGTTTCTGACTCATATTAGTACAAGCAAGATAAAATCAGGAAAGGCATTTATTGCCCTCTGTTGCCAAAACCTCACCGAAGCAAAATTTTGTTGCACGGTTGATAATTGCCACTATCAGCTTATCTTGATGAGGAAGATTTATCCGGTGCAGTAGATATACTGGACACAATTGGTGCACTGTAGACTTGAGTAACTTTTTTCAGGTCCATCATAGTTTTTACTTTCATCCAAATAAGTAGAAGCTAATTTTTTTCACCCAGGATTTTTAGTGTAACTATTGTATAATACAAGTTGAAAATAATGCTACTCATTTTATAGTAAGCACTTTATTAAAGAAGAATCCTTATTCCTGAAAACTTATACAAATAGAAACTTCCAAATATATTACCGTATACTTTCAAAATTTTAATTTTTTTATTCTAAGATTAAAAAAATGAACTTTTAACGTCATCAATGAGCTTTTTTAATATTGAAATAAATTCTTATTAAGGTCATAAAATCAAAACTATATTTTATGAAAGCTTTTGTCAAATAAATTCAGGTCCAGATTGTAAATATAATAATTTAGAAAAAGTTTGAACTTTGATCACTAAAATAATTGTTTGCGACATATAAAACAAACCTTATTCTTTAATTAGAAAACATTTAACACTTTATTCTTGTCAGTTGAATATTAAAAATAGCTGTAAGTTATTGTTTTAAAATTAATGAAATAAGACTTATAGAAGAGAAGAAAGGCTGCTGCAGATAAATACTAAAACAGTTTAGCTAAATTTATCTTTTATTTAATCTTTAATAGTTGTCACAAAGAATAAAGAAATAGTTTTTAATATATTTTACAGTAATCAGAATATAAAACTTTATTTTAATTTTAGAATTAGTCATTAATGAATTGCATCCCTCTTTTTCTGGCAATAATGTTTTCTCTTGTTTATTTCTAGTTTTATATTAGTTTTGATTTTGGTTAACTTCCATAACTAAATCAACAATAAAATCTTGTTATTCAGCTTATGCAGTAGCATCTTTTCTAATTTGTGCTTGAGTTGGAAACAAACTTATGATTTTATATTAACAACATTAAAATAACTTTAAAAGTGATGTTTATTTATTGAATTTTTATATGTACATTTTATAGAATAGATTTGTTGTATAGAAATAGTAGCTATAGAACTGTGAGTTCTATTTATGCGTTCCAAAGTTACTTTTGTCTATAGTTCTAGAAACGTTTTATTTTGTAGATAAAAGGCAAATATAAAGCAAAAAAGAGATAGCCAAAAGTGGTATAGTAAGTAAAAATAAATATCTTTCAGTTTTCAGAAAAGTTTATTGTTAAAATTGTACTTTCATACAAACTATAATTATTGACTTTTAGTCACTTTTACTTAAGATTTTACTAAATAGACTTTGTTTAGCTTTTTTTATCACTTATACTTAAAATATTTTACCTAACTTTATAAAAATAATTTAGAAAATTTTTCGTTTAGTTAATTTATTAAATCTAGCTACCAAATATAAATTTATATTACTTTATTGGTATACATATATCAAAACTACAGTTATACCAATTACATTTTTATTCCTATTAGATAACTTAGTTTAAGAAAAATGATTACAAATACAATTCTTAAACTTTAATTTTGAAATTAATTTTGTTAAATTTAAATTTACTTATATTAAATATTTTGTTTTTTAAATTAAGTTTCTTAGTTACAAGACTTTTCAAAATTAAATAAACTTATTAATGAAACTTTTTAAAAATTGAAATCAGAATTTAACAAAGTAAGTTTTAATGTTCGATTTCTTTGTAAAGCAATTATGTAATTATTTAAAAAGTAATATAATACCTAGTTGGTTTTTTATAGCCTATAAAATTTTTTAAGTCAGCCATTTGTTTTTTAGCAGTTTTTTAATGAAAACAACTAACAAAAACTCACGAGAAATTGCTATTTACTGCTTGTTTTTTATTTGTAACTTAATCTACTTTTCATATTTCTTCATACAGTATAAGATTAATAAAATAAATGTAAACAAATTAAAGTATCTTTAAAAAGTAATTTTAAAAAGTATTTTTTCACATAGACTAAAAAAGACAACTTAGTTTAACGAATTATTTCTTGAGTTCAAAATAAAGAAATAATTGTAAGCTTAAGTTGGTTTCGATCAAATGAAAAAACTATTAACTCTAAAAAATAAATTTTTAAGTTTCATGCATTATTAATTCGTATATCTAAATATAAAGGAAAGTTTAAAACTAGCTTTATAGTTGCTATATTTACATTGAATTAAAAGTTTTAGTATTTTTATATTTATATCTTTTAGATCATGCTGATATAATATATGTAAAATAATCAATAAAGTATAAATTACTAAAGTAATATGCATTAGCTTGATAGAGATATTAAAAATTATTTAAATATATTTTTCATAAATGTTTAAAAACTTACAAGTCAAAAATTTAAAACTTGTTATCTGAAATAACTACTGAATGTTGTGTTATTACACTTGCAAAGCTAGGTCATTTTAGTTTTTACTGTTTGGTAAAACCGCTGTTTCTAATATCACTTTTATCTATGATTCTAATCACGGTGCTGAAAAGGAAATCAGTGTTGCTAATAAGATGTACTTGATTAAATCTATGCTGATATTATATGATGTATAGTAAAATATCTTTTAGGAAAAATAATAACTGTTTTAAAGTTGACTGGGCTTTTAACTTGCAATGTGGTCGAGATTGTTTCGTATTTTTCAAAAAAGGAGCAAAGTTATTTTGTTAGGTTAGCTCAATTAAATTCAATACGATTAAGAGAAAATGTTATAAAAAGTTATTCCTTTTCAGGATTAGAAAACTCCGGAAAAACAACATTTCTTTATCGAATAACTGACAAAATGCTCGTTGAGAATTCTCCAACATTTGGTAAAAAACTAGAAAAAATGTTTAAAATAAGCAAATAAAAAAGATTAAAAGCATTTTAAGTGCAACTTAAACTATTCATCAGGATTTAACAAAGAGTTTTGTACAAAACTTGGAATACGTTTGGAAATAATTGATGTCGGAGGAAATAGCAAATTGGTTTCATTATGGAGACATTATATAACCGGAGCATCAGCTGTGTTATATTTTGTTGATAGTGGAGATATAACAAGAACACAAGAAAATTACGAGCACTTGAAGGTTTTTCTGCCTTAATTGTTTTCTTTAATCAAGATGAGAAAAAAACGTTTTATCTAGATCAAATTTTCAACTTTTTCGATTTTATAAGTTTAAACTAACTTTATAAACTTTTTGAAGCAATATTTTCTACAATATTGATGTTAAGTTAAAAATAATTAATTTAAAGAATATTTATCAAAAGACTTTTCATCATAAAACTTTCTTTATTGAAATTATATTTTGATTAGCTTGTTTAGAATAGACTTCATTTTTAATCACATGATGGCAAGTTGCGACAACAATAAACTTTCAACATGTTTAAAAATCAAATGCTCAGTTGAGCTTTGCCAATTTTTTAATACCAACATTGAACAGCTGAAAAGTTAAACTGATTTCTAATTTTTCCTGTATAAACAAACACGTTCAAAAAGAAAAGTTTGAATTCGTAATGACTAGGAAATGATTTTTAAACACATTTTCTTGATAAGCCAATTTGTTGTTTTTAGAAACTTTGTAATTATCCAGAGGTTGGGGAGCTTCCCGTTCTTATTGTTCTTAATAAATCAGATATATCGGAACAAGTGAATGAAAGTGACTATGAAGAGATCCGAAAGTTGAAAAATAATTGCGGTAAACAGAAATAAAAAAAAAACACTTTTGAATTTTCACCAATGTAACTTCTAAACTACTAAAGTGAAAAAAGAGAGAAGATTAATATATTGCATGTTATAGTCTAACTTTTACAAGAAATAAGTTTAACTTTTGTACTTCTCTTGAATTGCTTTTTGTTTTGATAATAAACGTTTTTATATTTCTAGAAACTTATATTAGTAGCAGGAAATCAAAAACTAAACTTAAAAAAATATTTTCTTAGAAATTTGCAAGGTGTCAGCTAAAACCGGAGAAGGTGTAGATGCTACTATTCTACTTATCTTATCTCAACTTGGATCATCAAGTGCAAAAAGAAAATGGAAAAAGAAAATGAAAAGTAAACTAAGGAATCAAACTAATGAAAAGGAAACTCTATCGAGCGTTAGAAAAATTAGAAACTTTTTTGAAGGCAAATGTTGTCTAGACTTTTCAAATACAGAAAATCTGAAAGACTTTCCTTCAATAGTTCCCCGTGTGCCTGTTCTACCTCCCCAACTTCCATCTTCAAAACCATTCGATTATTTAAATGAATCAATTCCATCTTCGTCATCTTATACGAAGCAGTTAGTTAGTAAAGTTGACAAAAAAGAAAATAAAAAAAGACTTTCGTTTTTGAAGAAAAAAGAAACAAAAAGTAGAAAATCGTTCTCTAAATCTGCTTTTAGCTCAAGAAAAGGATTTTCTAGATTTCATTAATTTTTTGTAATTCTAATTTGTTTTTCTATTTTGTTATCAATCATATAAAGAAATTTTTTCATCTGATATTATCGATTGCTAAAAATAATAAAACTTTTATTTTAAAAATAGTTAAAGATGTTTGGTATTCATGAAGATATTCATAAGATATTATGTCTTTCATAGTTTTGAAAAATCATTAGTAGAAGGCATATATATATTAACTTTGTTGATCTATGAGATTTAAACTGTTAACTAATTTTCAGCATATTACAAAAGTGTAAATGATATCATAAATTACTTTTCAAATTAAAGCTCTTAAAGTTATTAGTAAGTTTTCCTGGTGCATATGTAGCATTATGTATTTCAAAAACATTTATCTTTTTAGTATCCTTTTTACGCTCAAAAAATTTTCATCTTATTTTAATCGCTACAAATATACCGTTCAAAAGTGGTATGAACAAATTATGATTTATTAGATCTCAGAAACATAAAAAATTGAAACAAAATATTTTCTTTTTGTCAAAGATTTGGTCTAGATTATAATGTAAAAACTTAATGAGATAAAAATAAACAAAATCAGAAAACATTTAAAAATTGAACTTTACAAGCTTGCAGTAAAGTCTAAATACTTTTATAAAAAGCAGAAAAAGATTAACCGTAATCTATACTCTCAAAAAACACTTAGTAAAGAAAGCCACAATTGATAAAGATTAGATAAGATCTGATAAATCAGCAAAAATAGAAATATTTCCCAAATATCATCGTAACTCAACTACATATCCACATAAAGTTTCTTTCAAATCAAATGGACAGTGGAATTGATTCCAATCTTTTAATGGATTTCTTTCAACCAAATTTGCATTACTAGCTTCTAAATCATTCATATTCCACAAAGCCAATCGACTCGACTTCCCTTGTTTAGCAAAGACCCAAATAGAAGTATGATCATAAGGAGAACCATCATGAGCAAAATAATTCTGAATCATTTCGTGAAAACTGCTATCAGTTTTCTTGACAGAAGAATCAATGGAGTGGAGTTTGTTGGTTTCTGTTGGAATCTTTGAATCTCCAATAGCAAATCCTAATAAAAAAGTTTATAAAAAGATCCCCAGACAATCAGAGACAAGAATTTGTTATATTTCTTAAGAGTTTATAAAAACTGAACAATTGACTTTTAAACTGATTAAAACCTGTCAACACTGCCCAATGAGCAGAATGTCCATTCTTACAACATGGAGAGCCATCCCGATCACTGTCATAAGGAATCAGAATCGGAAATCCTTGATTGAGTTTTTCTATGATCCTTTGCTGATTAAATGGAGTCACGTCTACTTCAGTTTTGGTAAATTTTTCAGCCAGTTTCTTCATTTTGAAGACTAAAAAATCATTTTTAAAATAAGCTTTCTTATATTCAAAATGGTTAATTTGATTGTAAATCAATTTTGTTTGATATTAAAAAACTTTATTTTAAGATAAATATGTGACACTCAACTAAAACTGAATTTTACTATTGGATAAATTATTTGACAAACATTGTTTGGTGTTTATTACAATTTTAATCAATATGGGCAAGCTTTGGGCTTGGCAGCTGATAAACATACCACCTTCTTACAGTATAAGGTAGATATTGAAAAAGTATCTAAAATATAACTTTTAACATCTTAGAAGGCAAACATTTAAAAAAATATTTCAAGTTTAAGCTATTAGTAATGCAGAATTGTAAATTAAAAACAGATGTGATTATAGCTTCAAAATTGTTTAATAACAACTTTTCATTAAACAATTTACCAGAAAACATTTCTCCTTTCTTCGTATAGTTCAACTTTACAGCACTTGACAACAGATTTAAAACTTCATTTTTTTCAGGTTCATTATCTAATATGTTCATTGCCATTGATAAGGCCACCAGACCACATCTATATCATCCGGGAATTAAATTCTTAGTAGGCAATTATTTGAATGCTAAATTAATTTTATGTTTTTAAACAATATAAAATGTGAAATAAGTACAAAAGGTGATAATAAATCATAGAAAAAACTATTCATAATATAAGATATGCTTTTCTACATACGTTGGATTAGATGAACCTTGTCTGATAGAAGTAATGGCAACATTTGTGTAATACCATACAAAAGTTGATGTTGAAGTGCTGAAAGAAACATATTATTTATCTTTTAATTATAGAAAGTATAAATAAATTAAATACTTTTTTTAAAATTATGTAAAATCATTTGTTGTATTAAACTTAATTTTAATTTAAATCAAATTTAATGACCATTAAAAGCATTTAGTAATTGTCACAAAACAACTATTTAAGTTATGATATAAATTTCAAATTTTATTGATTGATCAAATTAAGTATTAATTTCTTTAAGGCTAACAAAATTAAATAAACTTTTGTTGTTTAAGTTGATATCTTTTAAAATTAATAACTTAATTCTTTTAATAAAAAACAAAATTAACTTCTAATATGAAGAAAGCAACAACCAGTAAAAAATATATATTTGCTTCATATTGCTAACGTTAAAAGTGTATTGATATAGCAAAATTGTTTTCATTGAAAATAATCTTCTACTACTAAAAACCATCTATCGGAAATTAGAAATAAAAAATAATAAACTAATCAAAATTTTACTAAATGATGTAACCTTGTAGATTTAATGAGCCATTCTAGATGATTTATTACTTCGAAAGTAGATTGAGATTTTGTTCCTTGAACAAATCCATCAGAGATTACAAAAGAACTAGTTTGATTATTGATAGAACTATTTGATAATTCAAATTGATTTCCGTATGCACTCTTCATCAGGGAAATAATTAAATCTGTAAAAATAAGAAATATTCTACTACAATATTATAACAAAGCAACCTATACTCATATAAAGTAAGAGGACATTACTAACATTGGTTAGAGCTAATTTGGTACAAGGTTTTATTTGAAGTAGGAAGTAAATAAAAGTAAAAGATTTAATATCATTCAATTCAATAAGATTCAATTCAAAAATGTGTAAAATTATTAATGTGTTTATTTTCTAAAGTATTTATAATAAGAAATAATAATAACCTTGAGGTAATTGATATCTAAATGGCAAGATTTAATAAAATGGGAAATTTTTGCAATAAATAAGAAAAACAATTGTACAAAAACAATCTCTTATAATAATCTAAAAATATAAATGATAAGAACTAGCTATAATTTTTACAATGATTTGTACATGGTTATAAAATGTACAATTATTTTGCTGATATGTTTTATAGATTGAGTCAAAAGCTTAAGGTCTATATAAGAAAATAACTTCTTTGTATATAAAAACTAATCATTTTTTGCAATTTTTTGAATTGACTATTGTACAGTCTATGATACAGAAACAGAAGTTTTACCATTTGAAAAAAATCATTCTAGCTGTTAACAATTGATTTCAACTGATGAATTTAGAATGCAAAATGTTGTTATTATAATATATTTTTACAACCAAAATAACTATTGACAGTATTTATAAAATAATGAATTTGTAAAATTTCCTGCTAGGTGATTTCCCTTTTAAGAAACTTACAAACGAAAAAGTTTTTAAGATAGAGATTTTAATTTTTAGACAAAGTTGATTTCTTTTTACACTTTGTACAAATAAAAAGACTTTTATTTTCTACAAATATTATTATAAAACTAACAAATGAATAAAATAGATATAAGATTTTCAGGTTTAGAAGGAACAAAATATTTTATTTCGTAGACGTAAAGGCTAATATTTGGCTGTAAATACTGTTTCTTTTAAATTATTAAAAGTCACCTAAAAGGCGAACCAGTAATTTATTAGAAATCTAGAAAAAAACCAAACACTGTAATTCTAAAAAAAATAATGTCTTAATATAAGTACTTTCCTACTTATTTTAAGATTTTTTTTATTTCTTTAAAGAATGATTTTAAATAAGTTAAATAAATTGAGTTATAAGCGACAGAATTTTAAAGATATATCAGGAAGGTAATCTGAAAGTACAATAATAAGTGTCTTTTTAAGTTGTTAATATACTAGTTCCAATCTCGTGTGGTGCACAAAATCAAAATAAGATAGCTAGTAGTAGTGGCTCAGGCCTCTTGGCCAACGAAACTTAGCATTAAAAAACTATTTTTTAATACAAATCTTCTTTATATATAGAGAGGGCAAAGAAGCTGTCCGATTTGTAGCGGCACAGTAAAGTATCTACCATGAATGTAGTTTGAACATTCTTTTAATAAAGTAAATTACAATTAAATAATCAATTTTAAATTATTCCTAGACTTAGATATAAATGATTTATTGCTTCAAATTATATAGCTTTAACATTTTATAAGATTGTAATTCAAAAGTTGTCTGCCAAAATGTTTCACAATAAATCGTAATGATAATAAATTCATTAATAAAGCTTTATTTGATTGTGAGAGACGGCTAATAACAACGGTAAGTAACAATGAACAACACAACGATCAGTATACAAAATCAAGTAATTTGAAGCTTAAAACACATTTAAATATTCGGTTAAATATTTTAAAGTCATCTTGTTCAAGTATACTAGATTTTATCGCACCAAAAAATATTAATATATAATTGTGTTATCAATTATATTTGACTAGGGGTGTACTATTACATTTTATGAGGGTTGCAGCTCACTTCTTTGAGTATAGGATAACATTCTTTTACTTTTCTATTTAAATACAAGAGATGAAAGAAATCATTTTTTTAATTTGTAGAAACTAACAAATAAAAATCTAATTAAATTATGCGTTTAATAGATGAGTAACCCTTCTATTTAAATTATATTTATAAAAGATTTATAAGTACATTAGACACCACCTTGATTTAATTGCATTTATAAGCAAGTTTGCATGACTTTACAATTACGATAACAGTCTTAAGATCACTTTGTAAACGTCAAGACCTTGTGGTTTTAAATTTCCTTTTGTAAGAGGCTGGTATTCAGCGCAAAATAGTTCTTGAATTAAACTTTAAAACCTCCATAAATGCTTATCACAAGACTTATTTGTAAATTAGGCATAGAATAAAAGAATTGAAACAAATGTAAGTTATGAACTTTCCTTTTGATAGTTTAATTAAATATTTCAAATAAGTTTGAATAGTAATAGTATAAAAGAAAAAAGACTTTAAAAGTAAACCATCCATGAAAAATTAGTGGTTTTTATTTACCGTCAAATGATTTCATCAGAGGAGAAATAATTTAATTCAAATTAAATAGAATTTTAAAGATGTTCCAGCTGCAAACAATCTAATATCCGATGATTAAAAAAAGTTCTATTAGAGGATTAAAAAGCCCCAAAACCAAAGTTTTAAAAATAAACTGTTTGAAAATAAGAAGTTGCATTTATGACAAAATGAGCATTTTCGTTGTTAACCTAAACTTTAAAGGAAATATCTGACCAAGATTATATTTATAGAAAGGATGTTACTTATTTACTGAAATTATCTCGTTCCCTTCCTATCATCATATATTCTATTGTCCCCTGTCTAAATTTTGATCAATTCACAACTTATTTTGTAAACATAAGACACCAAAATGAATAAAAATGATTAAAAGGCATCAAAAAAGAGATTATGGATTTTATTAAAGGTTACTAAGAGCTGGGGAAACAGGTGATCGACCTAAGTATGAAACATTTCACACTAGACTTACTCTAACTTGTAAAAAATGCAAAAGTGAATAAAGAGGAACTCTAAGCAAGGTAGGAGAAATATGGTTAAGAAATTGAATATGAAAAATATGTGAGTTTCATCGTCGAAGAAGACTATAAGTTGTCTTCCTGTTGATAACCAGCAGATAGCAGCTGTCTGACTTACAAGAAAAACAGTTTATAAAAAATTAAATGACTTTATTTCCACATAAAATTAGTAAAAACATCTTAAAGTATATTTCAAACTAAATTTTAACCAAAGAAACTGTAATCTTAACTATTTTTTGATGAGCGTTGAAAATTGAATTCATTCAAAATTCTTTTTAGTTCAAAATGATGATTTTTTTTATACCGACAATAGTATAGAATGTTACTTCTAAAACTTGAAACAGTCTGCTGACAAACCACTTACATTTCACTTGATTATAAAATTATTAAATTAAGTTCAACGAGGATTTTAATTATCTGATAAATTTTGATGAAAAGCAAACAATTGAAATTAGAAGCCTATTAATCAGAGTGAAGTGTTTATAAAAAATGCTTGTGAAAGTTTCTGTAAGATTTGCTAAAAATTGTAAGGTCTATAAGATTATATGTAAACCATACGTTTTGGCTTATTCCCAAATTGTTGATTAATCTAAAATAGTTTTCAAGTCGGAAATCTTTTTGTTTCACAATTTTGAAAATGATTTTCATGGAAATTAAATTGAAGTAATTACTAATCAGCAACATTTTATCATCTTCATTTAGGCTTAGACTTTACTAATTTTATAGCAATCGTGATCACATTAAAGAATGAGTTACATTTTTTACGCTGTCCTAAAATCAGTTTAATTTCTTTTAGTGTGATTTAAGAAAATATGTCAGATATTTTTTCACGGGAAAATTGGATAATACTTTTTAAATACTTTTTCAAAGGTAAAAAACAGCCAAGAAGTTGAAATTAAACTCAAAATTAACATTTTTTCTTAAAAACTATCTACAAAAATATTATTGCTAATTTTATGATGCTTAATACTATTTATTAAATAAGTTTTGACATCAAATATTTACTTTTTCCTAACGTTTTTATATGTTACTAAAAACTTGTTTTTGGTTTATGATAACAAAGTAACAATGTTTTTTTTAATTGTTTTCGAAACCTCAATAAGATGTGTCATATAAAAAAAGAAACTTTACTAAGTGGAAATTATATATAAATTTTATATTTTACAAATTACAAGATTAATTAGAAAGCATAAGATTTATAAAAAGTTTTTGAACCTGTAACATTCTTTTTGAACACTTAAGCGAAGCGATCAAAGGTACTGCAGGCTCATCCCTTTTAGCAATGCAATGTAAAGAATTCCAATGATAGTTTGTACACCTTTAAATAAATCCTATTTATGATTACTTAACTAATTTAAGTAGTCAAATTTACATTATAGCAATGAACAATTTTATCTTTAGAAAAATTAATTTTTGTATAGTTTACAGTTTAATGTTTATAATTATATATTAAACTGGTTATATTGTCATCAACACTTCCATCTTTAAATTAGTTGAGTTCAGTAGTTGTACAAAGACATCCATATTTTTCTACTATTTAAGTTTTATGAAGTAACAGGGAAATAAAAATACTATAGCACAAAATAAGCCATTCACAAATTCGGGAAAGTTCTTGTAAACTCTAGCTGCAGAAAGCCGACCATTTGGTTTAAGTTTAATTTAAAAAATTAAAGTTACATTCCAAAGTATTTTGCAGCTTTTACCGGTGCTCATGGTTGAATTTTTTGAAATTCACTGAAGCAAATCGTTAAAACCGCAACAAAATAAAGTTTGTCAACATAGCATTTTAAGAAATTATTTAAAAAGTTTGTTTTCAGTTTATAAAAGTGGATATGGTTTTGTTTTCTGTTTGTTTTTCATTGATAAAGTTTACAGAATTTTTATGATGAGCTTTTCATGTTTGTTTTAGTTCTAAAAACAAAATTATATAAAAAAATAGTATTGTCGAAAGCATTCTAAAAAATCGTTTTAATTTTTATTAATCTTTCATTTAAGATATGTTCATTATGAAATAAATCTGCAAGCATAATGACTTTTTCCAATGTATATTTAGTCAATAATTTTAGTAATAAGTTTTTTCAGACTTTCCTTAAAAGATAACAGAATTTTGATTAATTAGTTTAAAGCAGTTTTAAGAAGTATATTTTTGAATGTTCTTTATTAAAATCATTATCAACAAATTTTCCACTTGGGTCTGTAAACATATCTGCCCAACAAAAGTGAAGCTAAACAAGCTTTTCTCAGAGACAAATCTTGCTTTTGGTAGTCCAGGCTTGTGATGATTTAAATACCTTTAGCTGATAAATTAATCAGCTTGATGGTAGAATATTTATTTTTCTACACTCTTCATTCAAGTAGTCATTTTAGAAATTAGTAACATTTGTAGAACTATGGCAATAAGTTATACTTTATGTTTCTTATTATGAAATGCATGAAACTTGGATCATTTATAAAAAGATACCTTTATAAACTATTGAAATGTAATTAAGCTACCTAAGTTCTTAGGCCAACAAAATTTATAACTGTGTATAACTTTTAATTAGGTTGGTCAAAAAGTTTACTAATTTCTTCATGAATATTATTCATCAATGAAAATCAAGATATTTATGTCTGATCATCAAATTTTTTTAAGTGTTTAAACTTAATTAAATGAAAATAACTTGACTATATGTTAGCAATATCCAAAATTCATTTCTAGTTATAGTTTTTTTATTGTTTAAAGACACTTATGATTTGAGTTTTTTGACTATTTAATTGGAACTGTTATTCCTTCATCTTTGTACATTTATATCATTGGTTTAATATCATTTTAAAATACAAATTTTAGTTACTAATATAAAGTTGATAGTAGAACTAGAGCTTTTAGGAAAGAAAATCTAATCAAGTGTTGCATAATTTCATCATCAAAATTATGTTAACCATCTAAAAGTACATTTTCAATATCAACTTTCAGTATTTTTAGAAGATTCAGTATTTTTTTAAATTTGAAACCAAAGCTTTTGTAACCTTATTATCTTTTATATTTCAGTCATTGATTAGATTTATAAGTTTAAGAAATATTGATAAATTATATTATTTTAAAAAAGCTTATGTATTTTTCTCACATGTTTGATAAACCTGATTTTTAAGCTTGTTCTTATAGCAAAGTAAGGTTGAAATACATCTAATGTTTGTTATGGATATCTATGGATATATTGATATATAAGATTGTGCCTGATATAATATGTGATGCACAAAGATACAAAGTCATCACAGTAAGTTTTGACTTTAAGTTTAGGTAGCTCAAAACATCTATTCTAAGTTGAATAATTTTTGGCAAAACACATTATCATAATATATTAAAGTTAAACTTACATGAATAAAATCTTATATAAATTTATAAGATAATTAAAATATCAAACTGATAGCTATACAAATATGTTATTAAATCTTATCTTCGTCAATTATTGAAATTTAGAACTTATTTTAAGACTATCTACTTAAGTAAATTTTGTTTTAAGCAAAATTTTTTATACGAATGATTGACTTTTCAATTCAAAGCAGCTTGCTTTAACTCAATCATATACTTAAATAAACAAAATGTCATTGTACCGATTAATCGAATCTAAAGATATTTAAACTCTGATTTCCATTTTTCAATAAAGTTTTTCTAGTTGAGACACAATAAGTTTTGGTTTTTGTAATCCTTCAATTGTGATTATATTTCACTTAATGATTTTTTATACAGACAATTAAGTGAAGATGAAATTCACGAAGAAAGATGCTGGAAAAAGAGAATCCTTCACAGAGTCTCTAAATCAGGTTCAAACCACTTAGATGTTGAGTAAGTTGCAAACTTATAAGCAGAGCTATGATAAAAGAATATGAAGAATAAAACAATTTTTATGAGAGGGTTTTAATTAGTGTTTTGTTACCAGTAGCAATAAACTATGCAGTGCAGAAGAATGTTTTTTGTCAATTAAAATGATTCTGTTAAACAATTTGCTTGGGTTAGTTACTCAAGCCAGTTTTCCAAAAATTGATTTTTTTTGGGTGATCGTTTTTCTGTTTTAATCCAATTAAAGAGTATTCTTTTTTCTCATAGATAATATAAGAGCCATTACCTCTTATGTTTTAGCTTCCCGTTTTTTAATCAATCTCATACGTAATAAAATGTAATTTCGAGAAAGCTTTTTTAAATTTGCACATTTCTAATGGAAATGATTCAAAATGCTTGTTTGATTGACAAATTAAACCTTAAATACTTTCATACCTTTCAAAAAAATTAGAGTATAAGATTAAAAAGCAAATATTACATAAAATCTTAGTGGTTCAGAGAAAAATTAACTTTGAACACAAACTTTTTTATTCAGATTCCTATACTACTGCTAGTACGCTTGTATTCTAATTCCATGTAAATTTAAAATGTCATAATTTTATCTAGGTTGAATGTTGGTATTTTGCTTCAGGTTAAATAGTATGATGTTGAAACCATTTGTAACATAATGACACCCAAGTTTTAATATTTAGTAATTTGTTAAAATACAGTTTACAAAAGTATTTCTTGTTAGCTGCTTACAATGTTCATGTAATATATTAAAATAAATTTTTTATTAGCATTTTAGTAATTGTTAAAAAAAAGATTAAAGTATTGAAACCGTGAGAATTACTGAAAAGTAATTAAATTGATGTATTGAAAGCTATTAGTGTATTTCAATAAATTTTCGATTCTATATTTTGTTTCTATTATTCATCAACAACTTTGAATGTGGTTTTATAGTGATATTTAAAATATTTTTCGTGGGATTTTTTGTGATTAGATAATCTTGTTATAATAAGAATCATCTAATTATTGTCTAAAAGTTTGTCGTTTCTTAACTTTAATTCTTTCCAAAAAACGTTTTTATTGCATTTATCTATATCAGAAGTGAGCCAACGCAGTATTTATAAGCCTTAGTGTTTTATAATTCAACATTTACGGAAACTTGACCAAGATATTCTAATTATAATTCATGTTTAGATAATCAACTAAAATCGATAATAATATTCATTTGTAAATTTTTACCGTTTAATTTTTATAAAAACTGCTTACTAGGTATTCGAGCAAGATGAATTCTAATAAAAAAATAAAAATAATTTTGTATGTTGATTTTTACGAATATTTAAAATGAAAAATGTTAAAACCTTTTTTAGAAAAACAAATTCAAAGCTAGACTAAAATAAAGCAACATTAAATTCAGCTATTTTCAAATTATTATTATTACTATTTTTGAATCCACTTCAATAAATAATGTTTTTTATAGTCTGCAACTTTTGCTAAACTGTGTAAACTGGTCAAAACCTTGTTTTACTCAGATTCAAATGTTTGCTCTTTAGCTTAAGTATAACTAAATGCTTGCTGTGTAAATGGCTAGAGTTTTGCCTCAAGAAATGAAAATATTGAGCCTAGTTGTTATAGCTCATGTAAAACAAATGCAAATCGTAGCCGAAAAACAGTAAAAAAAAGATTTAAATTAATCTAATTTAGATTAATAGTTTGCTGAATAACTTTTTAGATAAACGTAGCAAGAACTAAAGGTATCAAATAAACTAATTGTATTTTTGACACTAATGAATATTCGAACCGTGAAAGATTTTCGTAATCTTCATAATCTTACATTTTTAATGTCTTTGCTTTCTCTAGGTTTCTAAGAAAAATTTCAAATATCAATTTTTATACAGTGACTCAGTAGAAGTTCTTAGAAGTATTCATGATAAAAGCTCAAATCAAAAAGATAACAAAAAAAGATCTCAATTCCACAATCCTGGAGCATTAACCGAAGAAAATATCTTTGGTGATCCCGCTAAGACTGATGGAAAATTAGCTTACATTATAAGTGAATCAGTTAATGGGAGTAAGCCTTATATTCTACCAACGTATATGTAAGTGATGTTAAAATGATTTTTACTAGTTGGCAAAAGTGTCTTATGTCAAGACTTAACTTTAGCGATCCGCGCTCTCTATCTTTTGACAACTCCGGTTGTATATCTGGACGCAGGAGAACTACTGATGATGATGAGCTAGATAAAGATAAAAATCATTTTTCAAATTAGTGAGTTTATTTGGGGCTTTTGTGTACGACAAATATAAATTATAGAAAATTTCATTTAGAAAGTTATAGAAAAATTAATATTATTTTAAGTAAACTTTTAGAAATTAAGACACATAACACATTTTATCTTCACAGCTTTTTATCAAAATATGGAGAAAGTTCGTATACAGAGAAAGATACCAATATCAATCCAACATTCCTACGATGGAGTGAAACGCCCTTATCAAAGTAATATTTCACTCACTAACACCAAATTATAATGCTGTCATAACTCAACATTCATCTTTTTAAAGTATAAAAGAGATTGCTTCCAACCAAAGCAGTTGCATGGCACCAGAAGTTAAGTTGAATTGTATTAAGACTCAAGATGATGAGATATCAACTCAAAAACAAAGTCTTTCTAGCAGTAAAAAGTAAATTTATTTATGCAAATATAAATTCTTTTTTAAGAGTAGCTGTTTTAAGTTCTTGTTTTTTCATCCAATAATCTTCTTTTCGGAACTATATTTACTATCATTAGAGTAAGTAGTTTGTTGCACGCATCACCTTCACCTTCGACTACTAAAAAAAGATAGTCTATTAGACAGTTTGGTTTGCCTTGGTTTGTTTGTCAAAAGGTTGTTACAAGTCAAGATGCTCAATTGGTCAACTTGAATTTTTTTATTAAATTCTCTACGTGGACCTGATTTACTGGTATAATACATCGAGCTCTTATTGCAATACTACACTGGTTCATGTCAAAGAAATAAAAGCTAATCTTTAAAGCAAACATTAAACTTGATAATCAAAGGTGTTGAGAAAACTCGCAACTACACGCAGCAGAGCATCTACTTTTATACTGATTAAACTGTAGTCAGAGTTATATTACAAGCCATATTTTCTAAATAACATCTTTATTTTTATAAAAGAGTTTCCATTTAGCTACCTTAGTAGTTAAATTGTCTTAGTATTTACGGCTGGATAATTATTTTTGACTAATTGCGATGTTTATTTTATTTTAGACTAATTGTTTAATTCGATAAACTATCGGCTGAAAGTAATTACAAATGTATATATAAATACATCCCGTTGTACATATATAATTTATGTACTTTTATATAAATCCAAAAATATGCTTTATTTTTGGGTTTTGTCTTACAGTAAGTTTGATAAAATATAACTGAAGATGATTTAACTTGTCTTTAAAAAACAACCGATGAAATATTTGTACATTCCATATTAATTATATTTTAACCAATTTAAACAGTTGGCTTGCGTTTAAACCAAAAAATGATGAAACATTTGACTATAGGTAGATTCCAGCCAAGTAAAAAAAGAATTCAGACAATTTCATAACTGGGTACCTGTAACAAATTCTTAACAAATACTTTATCAAAATTTCTGCAATGACTTGTAGTCTTCCTATTTTCTTTTTTGCATTAGTTTATGCTAACTTGTGGTACTTAAGACCTTTTCAAGACTTTCTTTTTCTTTCCACTAATTTGCTTTCTGTTCGCTATAAGAGCTGTAGAATTTGTCATTTGCAGTTATGAGTTGATTAAAATAAATAAATATTACAAAAACATTATCTCGAATAATCAACTAAGTCACTTATGCAAGGGAGCAAAGTTACTCCAATGCTGATGAATTTAGCGAAAAAACGTTACATTTTATAGCCTAAAGTAATTTAAAGGATTTTTCTCAAACAT
Organism: Pegea sp. RAD2-039; assembly: GCA_034620365.1. Taxonomy (NCBI): domain Eukaryota; kingdom Metazoa; phylum Chordata; class Thaliacea; order Salpida; family Salpidae; genus Pegea; species Pegea sp. RAD2-039. The sequence goes on from JAQGEQ010000043.1 coordinate 1,392,193, forward strand.
GCAAAGCAAAGGACTTCATTTGTCTTTTCTATAAATTTGCTTATATATCAGAAATATAAAAACTCAAATTTATTAGAACTACTTTCGTTGCAAGTATACTATTATTATTTTTATCTAATTTTCTAGTATATAAATAAACTTTAAATTCTTAGAATTAATCAAACTTTTTCTAAAAAATTGTGAAGTCTTTTGTGTCAAAATCGTTAGTTTACTGCGAGAAGAAGATTTATTGTAAATTGTTGTCTTTTTTTTATGTAATTGTAGAACTACATTTTTGATAATATTTAAGATCTCAAAATTTCATAAGATAAAAATTATTCTAAATATTTTCTGAGTTCATCAAAATTATTTCTTTTTATATCTTTTTTTTAAGAATAATGTTGAGGTTACGTTTATTAATAATAAGAAATTTTTAAATAAAAAACAATTCTGACTTAAATTGTAAGTATCGGTTTTAATGACATCATTTTAAATAGTTTTTAGATAAAGTTTGCTTTTTGTGGTCCAATTAGTTTCTAACAGTTTCTAACATCCACAGAAAACTGACAAAGGAATGTGAAGCTCACTCATTTAGATCGTCCAGCAACAACAGCAAACTAATGAGTCTTGATCTTAAGAAGTTTACATATACTGATTGCAAGAAGTCACACAGCTTTTTATCGCTTGAAATTGATGATCCATTGAATTTGGGTGAAATAATTCTTCAAACTTTTGTTGGTACAACACAGCCAATTATTGATCAAGAACTGCTTGAAGCTGAATTTGCTAATCTCACTTCTAACCAAGTAAAAATGCTTAAGAAAGAGCTATCAATTTTGGCTCAGATCTTTCAAGGCTGGGTTTATCCTTGTATTGAGTATTGGAAAGAGTATAATGTCTCTGGCCGGATCTCATTATTACGACAAATAAAAGATATAATCTATACTCATGGTGAGCTACAAGCAAATGAATATTTGCTATTAGATGAAACATACAAAGATGATATTGAAGAGCTGATGCTACAAAGGCGGCTTCTTGGAAACAGAAAAAATTCTGATGGCGACACGTAAAACAACTTCACACTTTCACAACGATAGATTTTATCTAAATTGAACATCAACAAATTTAATTTATAACTTGAAAATGTTATATGATAAAGCAATATGAATAAAAATGTTTAATAAGCTTCAAGTATAAACGATGATTTAATTAAATGTTTGAGCTTTCATTTTCAGTAAAATATTTTTTATAAGAACTTGGTTGTGGTTAACCAAAAATATTTGCTTAACTAAAAAACAGATATGTGTAGAAATTGTTTTTAGAATTGTATTGGCTTCTATCTACAGGCTTCTACATTTGATTGTTTTATGTGGTCACCTTCCCTTATGCAAAGAGATTGCGAAAAAAATGATTGAAAGCGGAGATGATTTGAGTAAATTTAATGATCAAATTCAGGTAAGAGTTTTATTAAAGAAAACATGAAGTTAATTTTAATTACTGCTGGAGCGTGTTACAACATATCAAATATATTTGCTGTAAAATCTTGTCTTTGTTTTTAGTTTTAACTTTTAAATGAATATTTTAGGTAATTTTAAGCATAAATCTGTAAGAGTTTGTAAGTAAGCTAATAACCTAAAACCAAATTTAATTCAGCTGCAAGCTGTTTGCCTTATTTCATTTTTTTCTTTAAATGCATCAAGATTTAATGTTAAAGCTTCCACTGTGGTTTTAATTTAGTAGATGAGATGATAAATGAGTTTTGTATTTTGTACGTCATTAAATCAAGTTTTATCCGCAAACATAGTCTTGAAAATATTTTCAACAAAATTTTTGAATTTGTAAAATTGTTTATTTTTATTGAACATCGTTAAAATTTTGATGAAATTGTTTAATTAATTTTCATCTGTTTTAATTCTTATAGAACATTAGATAACAGCAAATTTTTGACAAACAATTTTGGTTAATTTTTTTTTAATAGAAGAGTTAACAAATTGAAAAGATTCAAAAAGTATCAATTTGTCTTTAAATTATCTTAAGATTTTAATCAATTATCTCTAACTCTCGTTACTTAATCACTCTTTTAGACGCCGTTACATCTTTCTATTGCCTGTTTGAATGATGATATTGCTGTATGTCTGGCTAAATTACAGCCATCTACATTAGCAGATACTCAGATTATAGGAAATAATGCAATACATCTTGCTGTTTTATATGCACAACATGACGATACCGAATTAATTGCGTTACAAACATTAATTTCACTAAGTTCTAAGGAAACACTTGACTCAATCAACTTTGAGGGTTTGTTGCTGTTTTATTTATAAGCTAACTATTATGCTCACTTGAGTAATTAATTGGAGTAGATATGTTTATAGTAGCCTAAATTTTTATTCATGTTTTTTTCTACTTTTACATCTTTAGTTTTTAAATAGTAATAATGTTGCACACTGAAAAGTTTATTCATGTCAGTATTAAAATGAAATGAAAATTTAATAGAATTCAATCAATCAAGAAAACATTACATTATTTGAAGGTTTATTATCAAAAGAGTAAGGTTTTTGCCATAAACTTAAATGTACTAAAACTGACTAATGAAATTAATTTTGTTTTTGGCTGCAATTTAAGTCTAATCATTAGAATTACAAGCTCTAGTTTAGTCTATTTCAAACTCAGATTATTTAAAAAACTTTTTTTTGACATTTTCTGAAGTAAATGTACTGAAAAACCAAATGCAGCAGGAAGTGAAAATGGTTAGATTAAAATAATCCCAGAACTCTTTTGCTGTTTACTCCATGAAATTTTACAACAAAAAACGGAATTCAAATCGGTTTTCAAGAGCTAAGACCTTAAAGATATTTGTGCTCCAAAATTATTCTTATATGTCTTATAAAAAGTCAGTGTAAAATTATTTAGATTTTATTTAGAAAAAAACTTGCAGAAATTGATATTTAAAGTTCTAAACCAGAAACTTTGATGAGCCAAATTCAAAAATTCTAAAAAATAATCTGATTTCTGCAAATCTTATCAACTAATACTAAAATTTAATATAAGATACAGATCTAAGTGTAGTTAATAAAAAAGCAATATGTTGGATATTTTTACTGAAATTTTCCCTTTGTTGTAAACAAAAGGGCCTATTGAAATGGATTTTAAATTGTTTATCAGAATTTTGTCATCGTAATTATATTTATAGCTATAATTATTGCCGTAAAGAGAAAAAGAAATTGTTTTTTGTCAATTTACTATAAACTCGATTCTAACTAAGATAAATTATTCAAGCTTTAAAAGAATGAAAAAAAGTTGTTTTAACATTTTACAATAAGTTTAGCTATACTAAAAGAGAAACTAAATTATTAGATATTTCTTAAGACTTGTTTATTTTGAGGGAAAAGCAAAGAATTATATACAAATAAAAATGTGCAAAATTTAGATTTACTAAAAAACTAACCAAAATTGGACTGTTTGAACGAGTTTGTGTTTGTTCTCTACTTTCCGGGAATTAGTGCTTTGTCAGTGCCACGTACCCATCAGTTATATAAGTCACTTGTAATAAATGTTATAGACGTTTTTAATCTTTAAACAGTTAATTAGTACATTGATTGATGATGCAGAAATCTTTGAGTCAGCCTATTCCTAGTGTTTTATTCAATTTTCCAAGGTAATTTCATTACCACTTCAAATTTTGCTTAGTTTCCAAAATGTCAAGGTCAATGATTTAGGAAAGAAAAAAACAAACTGTTTGAGCAGCTTTCTTTGGTTAGAGGCCGTATTAGTTTTGTGGTCCAAATGAAAGGAATGAACTCGCTAGGTGTCAGTATATGGAAACTATTATTGAAAAAAATAAAAAAATATTTTTTCTTAACGTAGTGTTTGTTTTAAACCTCTACAACTTTACCCTGTATTTTTACATTAAAAATATATACATACTATCTATATTTAAGTCTGTATTTTAGTCTTTCTATTTTATTAAACTGGTGTATTTTTTGTTCAATAATGATAAAAACTACATTTAAGTTTGGAGATAGTTATCTAATCACTTTTTTGGAGATTAGGTAGGTATAAAAATAAACATTATTGAAAAGTTTTTTTTTTATTTTGCACCTTTCATTTTGTATCATCGATATATAATTACTTTTATAGAAGGGTTAGTTGTATTGATTTTGCGTTTCAATTTTTTCAACCCTATAGATTCTTTTAATCTGAGCTGCTAAAATTTTGTTCTTATTCTGCTGTAAAATTTTAACACTTGCATTTTAAAGATTTTAATGTTTATAATTTGTTTTAATAACTTGCTAACTTTTGTTATTTAACACAAGTGCTAAAATTTTAGTAACTATTTAAAATATCAAAAAATATTGCGATAAAACTAAATACATAAGCTTAAGAAATACTCAACCTTTATCTTAAAAACTGAGCCAACTTACAGGTGATATTTGTATTTTCAACAGGGGTTACTAGTTAAGCTGAATGGCTGATATGTTTGAAAGATAATAGATTTGCATAATTTGCTTTTTGGCCTTCTTTCTTCAACTCATTCAATCATGCGACTTGTCTTTATTTTTTGCTTAGGAATTATTCGTATAAAAATAAAAAGGTGAAATGCTTATAGGTCTTTTGTGTTTCAAACTAACTAAATTTAACTAAATAAACTTTTATGATAACTTAATTATAAACAACCATATATCATTTAAACTCAAACAAACTCTCTCGTGTTTATATGAAGTAATCTCTAGTGATTAGGATTTACCTACTTATTTTAGTTTTTGTTTCTCTCTCCTCTTTTCTCTCAATAATTCTTTTTAAACTAGGCTACAGGTCAGAAAATTTTATTGATACACTTTCTGGCTAAATGCTATAAACTTGGTCAATGAAAGTATTTCATTTTTATACCTGTACTAAATTAAATAGTCAGTAAATATTTTTTAGCTTTAAACAGTTATTTGCTTTGTTATGATGCTTTATAAGTAAGGTGATCGAAATTTCTTTTAGACTTATTTTATAAATTGTAAAGCGCTAGAAATGCTTTTTAAAAATAAATTTAATAATTCAAATATTAAACAAGTTTAATTTATTAAATTGATACATGTCATTAATAACAACTAACATGTACTGTTTGTTTTGATCTACCCACAGTATTAGGCTAATATTAAATGTAGGTTATCCAAATTATTCAAACTTGAATTGTTGTATGGTTTATTGCCAAGAACAATTTTAAAAAAATAGTTCATCATAGAAAAAGGTATCAATTTTACTGAATTACTTCTGTTATATAAAATAGCAAAGATTTATACTTTTAGAATAAGTTTTTTTTTCGACCTCATCTAGTCGACTAATGATAAATATTATTTTTATCGTAGTATTTTTTAGAGGACTTTTGCAAGATTTTTTTAGTTAAATAAAAGTATAACTCCAGAAATATGATCCGATTAAAAAAAAGGATTAATCGTTTTGCTACGTACTATAGTTTGATTAATTTTTGCCTAAAAATCTTTTAATATTATTAAATTACAAGTTTTTCAAATGAAGATTATTGCTGCAACGTATCAAAACATGTTTCAACTCCTACTTTTATTCTTTTATGTAGACGTTGCCACAAATTATTTTAAGAGTATTTTACTCTCGAATGAGCCTCATGTTCAAGTGTTTTTGTTGAAATTAATAAAAGTATCAAATACGATAATTAAGTATTTGAAAAGCTATTAATTTAGTTTAGATAAAACACATATTCGAATTTAAAATCTTTGAACACATATTTAACTGATCAACTGCCTAATATTTTTATTTGAAATGTTAATCTTAAACACCGAATCAACAAAATTGCTTTTGTTAATATGAAATAAAGTTTAATTTCATAATATGAATGCTTTCTTTAATCGAAATATTGTTTGATCAAATTTTAGATCAATCTTTATGAAAAGTCAATGTTTTAATTTGTTCGTTCCTTTAGTATTTTGTTTTTTATTTAAAGATGGCACAAAAGTTATACAATGAACTCAGATAACTAACAAAATGATAAATAGAGCTTAAAGTATAAGCAACTCATGAAGTGACAAACCGATAAAAACTTCCTTTCACCTTTCAAGCTGGTATTTTTACCGTGATCATTAAAAGTGTCTTCTACATGTTGCAATGAATCGCCAGCTAACAGATGCATTTAAAATTAGTCATAAATAATATCTGATTAAAAATAGGTGATCTTGATTGTTTAAAATTTTCTTTTAGTGACCTATTATAATTAAAATATCTAAGTGGTATAATAGTTTTTTAATTGAAGAGGTTGAAATAGTTAGTTTGCATTGTTATTCATTATAGTTTTGAAACAATTTGTGTTTACTTTAAAGCATCTGAACATGCTTTTGTGTAAGTTTTAAAGGTGAAGACTTTATAGTATATATCATACTCAAAAAAGAATTTTTATTTTATGGTATTTGAATTTTAATATCTAAAGCTTTTGTGTTTACTTTTGAATTGAATGTTTTATTGTAATGTCCTTGCTTTTATTTAGTTTGTTTGTTTTTTGTTAAAATTTACTTAATGTGGCTTATTTACACAAGACTTTGACTTAAACCAAAAAATCTAATAATTTTTAAAGTTTGATAGGCTATCTTTATAGAAACAATTTAAAAGAATGATAAATTTAAAAGTTTAAAATAAACAAATAATTGTAAAGTACTTTGTCTATCAATTAAAAACAAACAAAGCTGAAATTTCGACTAATAAGCGATGAAACTTTGATGACGTAAGCGTTAAAACTACTTCATAGCAAGCAGGGTTTAATAGGAAATTAAAGTCTTTTAATGATTAATGAAAATTTGAACAAAATAATCGATTTAAAGTCGAAAACTTGTCAATATTAGCTCTTTACGAAACATTTTAGTTTAGACTAGTCATTACAACTATCATTTTTGAAATGTTTTTTTTTTTGATTTAAAGTTTAAATTATTACTAGTTAGTCAGTTTTCGATTAGCATTAAAACAATTTTTTGGCTCAAACAATATTTCGTGCTAGAAATGAAAATTAGTCTAAGTTAGATACTGGCTTGGATATTTATAATAAACTTAATAAGCAAGCACGTTTTAAACTTGAACAAAGATATTTGGCTACAAACTTAACTTGCTAGTAAACCGCTTGTGGGCGCTATGCGACGTATTTAAATTTTAGAAAATAGGTTTTAACGGTTTTAAAATATTTTTGCTTCAAGCAGAAAGTGTGACGCATTAAAACATGGCCAGGAGTTTAAATGAAGTTTTATGAGTAATATTTGACAAAGTATAAATTTTTGGCTTTATCTGTAATGAAAGAAATATCTTTTAAATTGTTTAGTTTTAGCTGTTTTTCACATATTTGACTTAAGTAAGAGCCTCGAGCATTATGTTTTGTAGCTTTAAAATTTCCTGAAGTTTGGTTTCAAGCTTAGCTTTAGTAGCATGAGATGTTCGCAGAAAACAAGAATAATAAATTAAATCAGGAAAGGGTTAATTAAAATCTAAACTTGAAGAGAAAATGTCTTATTCTTTTATGTATGTTTAAATCAGGAAATGGGTCAAGATTGTAGCAATCAAACGGGTAATAACAAGCTTTACTTAACTCAAAGTTTTTTGACTTCTATTTATCATACAGCTTTTATTTTTGACTTTTTGCTAAAATATTTTTGTTTTATCAAGCATATAAGTAGAGAATTGTTGAGTTAAATTGTTAAAATAGTTTGTGAATAAGAGAAGAATTTTTGTCTTTTAAATATAACAAACATGTTTCGAAGAGTGGAACTTGGTTAAAGTAAGCTGTGAACAAATTATTCAGGTTAGAGTTATACAAAAAGTAATTTTAAAGAGTAATAAAGTTGCGAGAGAATATTAGAAGAAAGTTTTCTCTTGTATCCACTCAGGTGTTTTCCCGCCATTATGTAAATTGGATAATGCAAATGAGCTTAAGTCTTACCTGATCCTACATATCTGTAAATCTAAGTAATACCGAAATTATGTTTCATTTTAAGAAGTCGTTAATGACATTGGCAAAAGTTATATCATTTTCTTACATTTCGACAAACAATAGTTAAATAATCTAAGTCCAAATGTGTGGAGTATTCTATGGCCATCATTTAAGTTTAATGATAGCTTTTTGGTTTTCAGGTTTCGCACCTATTCACATTGCTGTCAAGTACAACAAAGATCGAGTTATTGCCATTCTAGTTGCCGGAGGCGCTGACATTAACCGCCGAGTAAGCCATATTAAGATTTTTTATTATACTTTGAAATGTTCTGCAGAATCTCGCAAAATCAGGCATATTTCTTAGATATAAAGACAGTGATTTATTGCTTTCTTTTACTAATTTTATAAATTTATATTTAAGGAAGCCCGAGGTGGAGCAACAGCTTTTATTTTAGCAACTAGAGAAAAAAAGAATAAAATAGTTCAAACTCTTCTACTGGTAATATTTAACAACTTTTTTTTTTACAGCTTAAAAAGTTTTTAAATATTTTTAACAAAGTTGTTCGCCGCTAAAAATATTTGTTTATGTCGAAGCTCGGGGCTAGTCGTTACTATCGGTCCTCGTACGGAGAAATGGCCGGCCAGAGTAACTCTATCAGGTGCCAAAGAGGCTCTCCCTCATCTGATATGAACGACGATTCAGACATTGACATTCCTTCAAATAACTCTTTGAGAAGAAATATGAATGACATAAAGATGGTAAGTTCGAAAACTCTTTTATTTCAACTCTAAATTTTTAATAAAAAGGTTTCAAACTTCTAATTAAAATATTTTCGAAATTCTTATATCAAATAAAAAACATTTAACTAAAAACTTGATTAGATATAAAAGTAATTAATTATGATAGATTATTAGTAATTAGTATAAAGGTGCCTATTTTTACTGTGTAGATTACTTTAACTTTTCTAAAATTGTATGTTTTCTTTAGTGTTTTTAAAACTCTATTGTTATTTGAATATTTATGAGTCTAGTCATTAAACATCAGCTCGTCCTACAGCGCGGTATTTTTTTAATTGATTCTACAGCAATCAAGTTTGAGTTTATGATATAATTTGATAAACAAGAATAGCTGGGTTATTTGAGCTTGTAAAAATGTTAATAATAAAAAAACCTGATGACAAATAAAACTTATCTTTTTATACAGACTGGTCTCGTGCTGGTCTCGATGAATGTATTAAATCCCATATAGTAAAATCAGAGTATCTTACTATCTAATTATTCAATCCTTCATTCATTCACTACTCGATTATCTTATTATATTTTTTTCATATTTTGTACGAATCTAAAACCTCTCTCCTCTTGATTTTATATTTCTCACTTAAACATTGATCCTTTACCTAATCAGTTAGTGACAAACCATTTTGATAACGAAAATATTAAGATAAAAATGCGCTTTTTTAAAATTAATTAGTCTGTTCGACAAAGTCTATATTGAAAAAGATTGTTTTTTTTTAGTTAAATTGGTTAAATTTGAACTTGTAAAATACCAAAACGAAATTGTTTTTTGATTGTTGTAACTTTTACACAGATGTACTCCTGTGAGAATTCAACAAATATAAATGCTCCGACCATAGGGTATCGTCCAAGCAAAATTCCATCAGCAAAACTGGATCAAACAGATGAAACTCGATCTGATTGTCATGATAACAACACTTGCTCATCTAATGGCCGCAGAAGACATCCCACAAGAAGTCCTTCACCATACTCACGTTACGATTGTAGCTCAAAGCTAATTAAAGAGTGGCCTAGCGTTATACCAACTACCAATAGTAGATTATATTCATCTTCTTCTCATCCACAAACAAAATCTTTGAAACTTTCTGGCAGCGAAGGATTCTGTGACACAGCTGTTAACCTTTCATCTAGGCAATGTTCAACAGATTTTGTATCCTATACACCTTGTACTAGCTCTTCCACTTACAAAATTAGCGAAAATGTGGACCTAAATAATATTGAAACAGATTCAGATCTTCAAGCTGTAGCTCCTTTTGTTTCAGTGAATTTGAAAAACATTTCAGCAAAAAAGTTCTCTGAAAGTTCGGAAAGAATTCCTTATAGAAGAGCATCAGCTCCTGCCTTTGATATCTCCCTTTTTAGTGATTCTAGCAGCTCAGCTAAGTCAGTTAAGTCTTTTACAAACTTGCCAACTAGAGTTTCATCATCTGCGTTAGTCATCAACAACACTAAAAGAAGCATCTCAAGCAGCAGTGGGTATTCTAAGGTGATTAAATTTTTTTCAAAATAACAATGAAGTTTTAATCAGGTATTAATTGATTTAGATAATGATTGCTATCTATAGGCTAACTAGTAGCCTGTTTTTCTTAGATTATAAAGTGTTAAAATAGCTCAATTATTTTACGCAATGAGCAGTTTCAATGTTATTTCTTCAATCATATAAAGTTTTTGAAAATAGCTGACAAAAAATGTTACTTGTATAGTATCGGAGACAGCTTGACTTGCAATCGTACAGCGCATGTCTACCTCCACAGCATCAAGACTTGCTAAGACGCTCAGGAAACCTTCGTCCTTCTCCAAATGATTTTCGAAGAATCAAATCAAAAACGGCTGCATCATCTTCGGTTAATGTTGATGATCAAATTACAGGTACTTTATTGCTTCCTTGTTTGTCATCAATGTGAAAAGTCATTCCTAAATCATAAAGAGCTTTAATAATTAAAATACAAAATTAGCACCTGAAGTTAAATATCAACATCAACTTGATACATGAAACATTCGCCCCGTTTTTAAGGGTTAGTTGTTATAAGACAAAGATTTTTGAATATACAAGAATTGCTTTAATTAAAAATTAGTTTATGATGTTTTCAAGTGCATTCAAAGTTCTCTTTATATTTCTAATACTATCATTTGTTTGTTAGAGTTTATTAAAAAGTGACATCATCATTTGCATGCAAGCAAATACTTTTAAACTTAATTTATTAACACAAAAATAGATTCATTAATTCGAAGATTACAACGTTTTACTGGATTGCAATAAAGTTTAAGCAGCCGGAAGCGCAAAGTATCAGTGCAAGTAAAATGATAAAGACAACAATAACAAACAATTCAATCGAAAGTCGGCGTTAACGTTTTCAACTAATTTAATTTCTTAATTCACTTGCTATCACTTATTATTCAAATTAAGTTAACTTCGAAAATAAAATCTAACTGCTACAAAGTACTTAACCTAGATAATTGTTTAATTCATTAAGCAAACAAACTTTGAGGCTGACTCATTTTACTCATGCGGTGGAAGTATTTTCCGGTTAAATGACAAAAACAAAGTCTTACATACTAAAAAAATATGTATTTGGGTTTATGCTATCATACAGCTTATTTGAATAAGATAAAGTTGTTAAGTGCTTGGCTAGTAACTTTAGGCTCAATGCTTATGGTTTTGCTTCCTACTGTTTCAGAAGAATACGAACAATCAACAGCGGGTAATTCTTCACCCAGTTCATCAAACCCACATACATGTGAAAACAACCAGATAGAAAAAATGAGACGTGTTCATGACTTCATTAGTGGATATTCAGCTGCTGTTCGAATGGCTCATCAAGTAGGAGCAACCCATGATAAAAAAGAATGTCTCTGTTTGAATGATGAAGATAAGAAAGTCTCTCCAAGAGACTTTAATATGCCCTTCTTCAATACTTCTAAAATGAATCGGTGAGTTTGAAGCTGATTTTATGTTTGATGTAAATTGAAAAGTTCTCTTTTTTGAATTATTTTTAAACTAATATAAGCAACTTAGTTTAATATCTTTTCTATTTGTGTTTAAACCTAACTTTTTTATTGCTAACTTGTCCGTATACCTAACTAATTAGTTGTGTTTAATCGATTCATGGACAGTTTCAAAAAACTTTTATTAAACTCGAGTCTGGGCACTAAGTCTCTAATGTCTATAAACTGAGAAACTCTCTAAGTTTGCCGTGATGATTGATTTGCCAGTTATCACAAAGATTATGACTATCAATTGATTATTTAATGCTAAAGTTTACCAGACAAATGGTCTAAAAATTTTTCATGTGACATAGAACATTCTTAGGGGGCACAAGAAAGGCTTTATTGAATTAAAAGATAGTAAGCAGAGATTTCTTTGAGTTACGCAGCAACTAATACATAAAATCTTTTTATCGTATACAAACTTTTCCTTTAACAGCACGCAACAAACTTTATTAGAAGTTTGGACGCTTGTCAAAAATTATTTTTTATATTTCATGATTAAAAATCTAAAAATAATTAAATTGAATTAACAGTTAAGATATCGAATAATTCTTTAGATAAAATTTTACCTACTACTTAGGCAAGTTTTTTTCCCTTTAAAGGGTCCAGATGTTTAAATAATAATTGGTATAAGGCCTTGCCAGTTTCAAAATATTATTTTCTAATAATGCACTTTTTCTAAAATATTAGATAAATTAAGTTTATTCAGTTAAGTAATTCAAAATTATAAATATCATTTTAACTCGTTTAGGTTGTTTTGATGTTGAGATGAATATGATTTTTAAGGTTTAAATTTAGACCTTAGTTTATCTATTTATTTAATTGTTTATTTATTACAAAAAATGCGAAGGAGGGTGCCTAAAGAGAGCAGCTCCCGCTAACACACATTCTCACAAATAACATCTATTAAGTTAGTAATATAGAAAGAAAAGATGTAACATTTCTATTTATTTGTAAAATTGATCATTTTTTATCCAAAGTTAAAAGTGTAAAGCCTCAAAGTTTCATACGATCAATTATCAAGCTATCCACTTTATTTAAAGTCAACTCTGTATAAAGTGCTTCATTTATTTGTTCACACATTTACATATTATATTTATATTAGCACTTAACTAGATTACCAAGAAATCTAATTTTACTTCATCTCCTACTCACATCCGTCAAAACTAAAAATAGTTAAATTTAAATAGAATATAGAAGGATTTTCAGAATCAATCTAAACAAGTTTACCACTAACATTTTAACTTAGAAATATGCTGGGAAATATTTAAAATTTTTAAGACTCGAAAAAATTTCTAAAGCTTATTTTTGACTCTTCATATATCGGTCTGATAATAAATCATCCATTTATTTGAATCTTCATTAGAACTCTAAATAAGCTATATAAAATTAAATGATATTTTTGTTTAAGGCAATATTAAACAAACTTAATTTACTTTTTTATCATATCACCAATTTTCTAAAAGATTATTTTACTTGAAAGTTATCACAAAATTGATCAGTTTTTTTCTAATTTGATCGTCCCCTTTTTATTGTAAACTTGATTTACAATTCATTTTAAGTAAAACTACAAGTTGTATTTTAGAGCTTTTTATCATTTATTAATGATTAGCTGACTAGCTGAAGTCAGTAAGTAAACAGAATTCAAAGATAGCAAACTTAAAAAAGTTAATTAGTCATCTGGAGGTAACGGAAAAGGAAGCTGTTAAAACTATTTTGACACTACATCTAATAATATTAATATACTTTTTATGATTGAGTTATCTTTCATTGGTTTAAAATCTTTTTACTGTTGTTAGATATCCGTTAGTCATATTTTACTAAGATGAACTACTTTACTACAGAAATGAAAAAAAAATCTCTAAATGAGTTTAAGCTCAATAGTTTGTCATTTTTTATTACAGCAATTGACACTTTTTCTGACTGATTCGATTGATATTCTTGATCATAAATCACCAAACTATCATATATCTAAACTACAAAATACTGCATATATTTTATATTACTATTATTAAATTAATTACAAAACTCACTCTTAGCTTTTAAAAGCTTGCAATGTAATCTTTAGCAGGCTTCTATTTTTGAGTTTTGTTTACAAAACAAGCAGTCTGTAAAAGTGTCACCTTTCTATTATTTTAAAACCCATTTAATAAATCCAGCACCTTCTTTTAAATTTCATATAAATCAGTTTAAAAACAATATCTATGATTTTTGCATCGAAAAATTGAATTGATTCATCGTTATAACAAATAATCGTTTTTTGAAAACTCTTTTGTCACATCAATTTCTTAATAACTTTATCTCTTTTTAACCACTAAGCTAGGCAAACATGAGTTCTTTGTTTGTTTGAGTCACTACTTATATAATGTGTTTACTTATTGTATAAAAAGGCTTGCTTGTTTATTCAAAAAATGGTAGTTTATTACTAGAAATTCTGAGTTATAACCTAAATTTAGGTGTCTCTATTTGACACAAAAGCTAATAGAATAAGTTAACTTATATTTTACAGATCTAGTGTTAGTCTATTAAATAAAAAATTGTTGTTTACTTTCAGTTACAAAACAGCAGACAATTTCTCAACACCACATGCTGTCTTCTCACAGCGAAAAAGAAACAACAACAATTTTTACTCTTCTATTAGCCCTTGGATTCCAGGAATAACCTCGTTGCGTGACCGACCAAGTGAAAGCTCACAAGAAGCACACAACATGCGAGTACCCATCAACCGTACAGAAACTTATCAAACAGACTTTCCAGTACGTTCTACTGTTGATTTCCGCCAACCTCCGGATGTATTCTTAGTTTCATCTATGGATCGTATAGACAAGAAAGCTTCTTTAAGTGATTCAACTGTCTCTTCATCAGCAGCTGTTAATCTCTCATTAAATAAAGAGCATTTTGAAGCAAACCTTCAAACAAGGCAAAGCTTATACGAAACTAATGCCATTGCATCATCACCTAGTGATTCAACATCAGATCAAGTATCAATCAGTTTACATAGCATTTATCGACCTCTCGCCAAATATCCTAGCCCTATTTATTCCAATAAATCATCTGTAAGCGGACATCAGAAGCATAAAACTGAAGACTTCAGAAAAAGTAGACAGCAGTCTGATGATAATCATGAAACGATACAGCCAATTAATCTTGCTACAAGAAACTATTCATCTGATGAGACTGAGCTAAAAGTAGACGGTTTAAACGATGGGGACAGTCTGATTGAAAGACAAGATGCTTTTAAGTCCACTTCTAAATATTCTAGGCATGATTTTCAGACTCAAAATGCGATTTCTAAAGCTGGAGCCCCACCCGGTACAATACTGAATCCAGAACAAAAAGTGTGCTACCTTCCATACCCGGCAAGTGGAACTACATCGTCCTTGAACTCGAATTTAAATTTGAGAGTTGATACAAACCAGTCAATTGCTAACTATATCTATCCAACATATGACCAAACACTTACTAAATTACAAATACAACATTTACAATCTCTTCAACAACAGCAGCAACGAATGAGACGTATACAACAAACGCAACAGCAAATGATGAGATTTCATCAGCAACAACAACATGTTCAACACCCAAGATATAAATCACAAAGAAATTCGGGTGATTTAACTTACAATAAAGTTCAGACTCCATCATCACCCTCTTCTAATCCGCCATCATCATACTCACAAACTTCTCAGCTACCAAATCCTACCCAGGGCCATCCTTCGCGCCAATCAATACGATCATCTTCAATTATTAATCCTGTTCCTTCATCTACAACTATATTGAATAACAAGCAAAAGTTGATCAGACAGAACAATGAACAAAGACCAGCTTTCGGTGGCGAAATTTCAAATGCTTCAAACCGAATTTTAGCTCTCAACGCATCCTCTAAACAGCCTAATAGGAAGATGCAACCGGTTAGTGAGTTGTTAGCAAGACTTCGAGGTGTCAGTAAAGATGAGATCACTCGAATGAACGCAATTCCAAATGCGGGTAAAAGAGCAAGACGAATGCATAACATTGTTCATATGCCGGTAAATTTAATCAACTTTTTACAATTAGAGCAATTATATATTTTTTTCTCTTGTGCTTTAAATAATATTTCGAAAAATAGTTAAATGACTGATTAACCTACATAATTTATCGTAGCCTTTGACGTTACGTGTAACTAAATTTGTATTTTTGTGATGTTAATTGGATCAAACATAAATAGTAACTTGATCAAAACTATCATCCATTGTTGTTAAGAATATTTTGTATTTTATAAAATTTCACAGTGTTTTCTGATGAAATGAAACTATTTATTTTGACATTTAGACACTTTGATCTTTCTAAAAACTGTCGGAGACTTCTGGGTTGTTTTTCCGATAATCTGTATCTTAAATGCACTATTAATAAGCTTGATTTTTACTTTAACTTTAAACTTAGGTGCAAACGGTTTACGTAAGAACAATTATTTATTCCTTTTTTCAGAGTATCTCTTTACCTCGAGGAAATAGTGCAAATCAGCAAGCATTTTCAAGAATTGATCAAGATCATTTAAGGTTCGTTTACAGCCAGCAGCAACAACAAGATGAAAGGCCCTTACATCTACTAACAGCGAACTCTTATTCTGAAGATACACTTCAGAATAACAGCTTATCACTAACTTGTGGAACTTTTTCAAATAGAAGAAGAAGACAAGAAGCTTTGAAATCGGATACAATTTATCCTGAAAGCGCTGAACCACTTTTAAAAGTTTCAAGGCGATGAGATTTAAACATTTAAATATCGTCTTTTTAAAGAGTTTGTTCTAAAACTTGATTTTTTTTTGTTAAAATGTTTATCTTGAAATAATATCGCTTGTAAAGTTTTATTTTGGTTTTGTTTTTTCTATTATGGTGAACTCAATTTAAAAACTTTCATCATAATCAGCATACTTTGATCAAAACTACGAAATAAGATCTGAAATTACTAGGTGCCGTCAATCGTGTTGTCATTTTTTTTTTCATTCAAACGTCCTTTGTCATTGTAAGCATGCAGAAAAGAAATTGTCGTAAGAACAAAACCCGAATACCCTACAAAATTATGTTTCAATGTTTTATTTTTTACAACTAAAAATCAAAATACTCGAAATTTATCTTCGTTTTGAATAACATTTGAATATAAATTATTCACAGGGTTACTAAATGTTTTTTTTGCTTTTTTTGGTCATTCTTTGTGTAGCTTTCAAAATAAATTTTGATCAATCATATATTTGAAGATCTTATTTATTGTTTTTCCCTTTGAAGATATTTAATTCGGTGTTTACTGTCAAAATAATATGCTACGCGGCTTTCAATGTTTTATTCAGTTATAAATAAATTTTGATGAAAGTATTTTTAAGCAATACCTGTTAGAGTTTCTTTTTTTCTTTTTAGATCTTTAAAAAAGATCTCTTTTTAAAATTTCACAAAAGGGTTTTAAGAGATTTGAGAAACAAAACTTTTTTTCAACTTTAAACAAAAATCTTTTGCACACATTGTACTTATATTCGAATATTTTTACGTCAAAATTTTCAACAAGCAACGTGATTAGATGTTTTCCTTTCTTGATTTTGTACAGTTGATTTTTTACTTACATTAGTGGATAAATATGTGACTAAGATAATAAATAGTATGCATAGATTAAGTTGACTGAATAGACTGATTATTTTAGTTCATTTGCATGCTGAACATGGAATTTGCTGCTTCTGGTCAATCACTGCAGCAATTGAATCACAATCTCATCAAACTTATAAGATTGATGCAGCAGTTTTGCTAAATTATAAAAAACACGAAAACATTTTATGTTAAAAATATTTTTTTAATAGGGTATTGCTTAAAGTTGAGGTTGAATATTTTATTTCAATTTTGTTTTTCATTTTTACAAAGCATTAAGAAACGCGGTATTTAGAAAACTAAGATAGCTTTTATAGCAAAACTCAAAGATAGTAAATTTTACTGAGAAAACTAAAATAACCGTCTTTCTAGTGAATACAGTTTACCATTATCCTATTTAAATCTTTGCTTACCTATAAACAGTAAGAAGTTATCTATAAAAAGGTTTAGCATAAGTTAATTTACTTTATTTTAATTTCAGAAAATGATTATTAAGAAGCTTACTTAAAACTAAAAACAGCAAATTAGTTTAATTAAGCAAAATTTCAACTATAAAAAATTAAATGAATATTGGTCTATGTATTTGAACAAAAAAAGTCAAAGGTTATTTAATTTTTAGATCGAAAAGATATATTTAAAAAATCTCGAATCTAAGCTTTTAATTGATTTTTGGCAATAAATATTGCAGAAGTATAAAAATAGGCTCATTTGGTTATTCATCAAAGTAGACAGTTGACTTAAACAAGTTAAAATTAAAATGTAGGTTAAATTTTAATTATCCAAAAGTAGTTAAGTGGAAGACAGAATTATGACGATTGTGAGAGCATATACATAAAATAAAGAATAAAAAAAACTTCGGTGGCTTTTTGAAGCTTGATTTATTATGTGACCTATAAAATAATTATATGACTGACAGATAAGATAAAGAAAACTTTGTTTTCTACAGAATTCTCAGTTGTTGAACATAGAAAAAGCTGACCAATAGTATATACATTTAGCGTTAATGCTTCTAGTTACTTTTTTTAGCTTCAGCGTAGGCTTGAACTATCTGTAGAATTCTTAGCAAAGTATCTATGGAGCTTAAATAAAACAAATCAGCTTGTGACTAGATGAAGTTAACTGTACCTTGTACATCCTTTTCCCCGTTTTGAGGTCATTCAAGCGTTTATTTATATCACCAAATAGAACAGAATATTTTTGGCAACATTTTTATATACAGTTATTCGTATATTACAAGCAAATGCTTTTATACTTGTGATGGTATGTATATATTATGAAAATGTCTTAAAACATGTATCAATTACTATAAGTGTGAATTATACACATTTTCAGTGGAGTAATACTTTCATGGCTCATTGTCGGTTAATTCTTTTTGAAAATTCAGCAACGGCGAAACACTTAATAAAACATTTGATACGTAAAACGTAGTCACGTATTAATTGGCTGAAGTTGATAAGAATCTTTATTTGCATACTTTGGTTTTTAAAGAGCAAATTTCATATTTAAAAAATACCACATTATAAACTTAATTGAACAAACAGTGTGTCGAAATTCTCGTCAACTTGTTTATATATATTCAATTTTGTGTAAGTAATTAATATTGTAAAAAGTTTGGTAATTACTTAACATAAGCACATGGCTATGCACAAAACCTTTTACTTTAAAGTTTCAAATCAAAAATTTGTTAGCTTATCAACTTCATACATATCATTATTGTATGTTAAAGTAGTGTAGTACATTAGTACAATACAGATAGTTTAAAAAATAAAGTAAAAGCTCTATGGTAAAATAGTTTTATTTCTGAATTAAGATTTATTTGTTAGAGTGTGTAACAGTAATCGTAGTGCGTAATAAATCACCAATAATTGTTTTAAGAAATTTTGATATAATTAGATATGTTTCAAAAACATTAAGACTTATAGAATCAAATTTTTTTTATTAAATTACAGTTAAAATTGTAATCAATTAAATTTCTAAAGTTTATTCAGCATGTCTTAAGATACCATCAGTTATATAATTAAAACAGTTAAATGTAAAGCTTTGTAATGTAAAAAAGTCGTTTAAGATTGGTTTTTATTTTAATCATTTTTTGTCGAATTGTAATTAAAAACAGATTAAAGCTTGTATAGTTATACAATTATTTAAAAAATCATTTGATTTAAAAGATGCATAATCGAATGTTTTATATGACTGTTTTATATGCTCGTTTAAAAACAAAGTACAATATAATTATGAAGCTTAGTAAAATATTTTCATAAATGGTTTTTTTAACTATTAAACAAACACTACACAAAAAAAGGAAGCAATAACTGAAAATCTCTTGTTATAAGAATCTTTTATTTTTTTTATGTGCTCTAATTATTTTTAATAACAACTATATGATTTCATATTCATTTTTTCTTTGGAATTTGATCTCAAATTAAATTTGAAATAAACCTTGAATAATATAACACGCTCGAACTGGTTTGTAATAAAAGCTCATGGAGCTCAAATTATGTTTATACTTATTTCAGCAATTTTTTGAATTAAATTTACCAATCAAAAATGTGATATTTGGGTTAATTTGTTTAGCTTTACCTCTCAATAGTACAAAACCGGCACTTTAGTATTCTAGTTAGTTTCAATGCAAATACTCTGATTTCAATCTTACAGAGCAAAGTTATAATTTCGTTGTCTAGCAAAGTTTAAACTTACAGTTAAAACTAAGCCTACAGTTTAGAACCCCGATTCTGATAAGTTAATTTTATTGCATAAATATTTCAATAAGACCGAATCGTTGTTAAAATTATACTTGCAATCACCAGATTCCCGTTTATACCGTTAAGTTTATAGTAAAAAGGTCAATTTCCAAAACAAGATTTCCAAAGAATTTACATTTGGCAAAAAAATAATCAAATTAGTTATAGTAAAAATAGACGTAAAACTTATACGAAAAAATTATATAAACTTTGAAGTACTTTTTATCAGTTGCAGAGTTTGTGTCATATATACATTATTTTTATTTAGGGCAATTGATTTCTTTGTACATATATTGATAAGATATGAAATTATATTTTTACAAATGTGAGCTCATCATGAAAAGACTTCGTAAAATATCTGATACGTAGAACTTTAAAATTTGCCAAGACCTGCTTAAAAACCTAGAGGACTTGTACTACCAAACTCTCCCAGATTTATTGACTCCTAAGATTGTGTCATCAGTTTAAAGTTGGATGATTTTTATATGAAAATTATAGTAATACTGGACGTTCCATTTAATCGTTGATTGCTTAAAAAGTACATGGACTATAATACTAGCTAGTCTTAAAAATAGAATTAGTATCGTAAATTATTGTTCTTGTTATGGAGTTGCAGATAATCGGAGATAAACTAAAAACTAAATACAAAGAATAAGTTTTTTTTAAATTGTTAATATAGTCTTTAAATATTTAAAGTTTCAAAAAAGAAATTTATCTTTAAGTTATTAAATGAGTAGTATTGAATTAAATCAAGGTAAAACTTCCTTTACTTGGTCAACTTGGTTTTGTTTTAAGTAATAGAACTATCATTTAACAAAAATATCTAATATTAAATTTTGTCATTAGCTTTTAATCTTTCGTTGATAGAATGATAAATAACTTGGTATATTTTTAAATCATTTGGTCATTTTATGAAGCAGTCTTATGATTTGTTTTTGTTTATAAACGTTTGAAAGTTATAAAAATATAATTCATTTCCAATTTTTATACACAGAGTAACTTTCTTATTTCTTAAAGTAGGTACCTCAAGTATTTTTTGAAATGAATAATTTCGTAATAACTTTGATGACTTAAGCACAAAGTTGATTTATATCAGTTATATGTTCAAAATTTACTAAATTATACTCCAGAATGTTATAGTGGGGCTCACTAATGCATACTTGAACACTTTGACCTTGCTCAGCATTTTAACTCATCAATTATGACAATTTCATATAAATTATAATATCTAAAAATGTATTTGGATAAATATATTTTTCATGAAATTTTATAAACTGTGATTATTGTCAATTATTTTATAAAAAAATCATTTTTATAATGTTAATAAAAACATATCATTCATACAAATGTACTAAATGCAGCTAAATTATAAAATAATAAATAAAAAGATTTATATTTTAAGATTAAATCAAATACTTTATAAAATTTCTATTAAATTGTTATTGGTTAATTTTTGACTAAAGTCAATTTGTTTATTTATTATATAGTCCAATTAAATTTTAGCAAGTGAAAAATACATCTTTACTAATTTATATTTATATATCTATTTTGTATGTTGTGAAATTTTACTATTTAAGAAAATTTGTTAATCAATTTATACTAATTAAAAATTAGGTTTTTTCAAAAGGTGTTAGATTTTTAGTGTAATGCTTCCTATTTATAGAAATCTTTCAAGAAATCCAGTGAATCTGAAAACATTCACAAATGTTTTTAACAGGTAAAAAAATATATAATAGATTGATCATCATATAAATAAAATCTCATTTAATGAATTAATTTATATACTTAATGAGTAATAAATTTCATAATTAAGTTCTTTGCAAACTAATATTTAATAAAATACAGAATTTTAATTAAATATGAACAAAATATTAATTGTTTATATTTCATTTTAGACTTAATTATATAAATCAGATATCAAGTATTTTATCATTTCGGTTGTTAGTCTCTAGTTCTAGCAAAATTGTGAAAATATGTTACAGATCAGTTAGTTCTCAAGATGTGAAAAAGTTTTTTTCTCCAAAAGTCACTCCACGTTCTGATTCACAATCTTCTCTTCTTACTAAAGAAGCTGTTAATCATCTTTACAAAATACAGTGTTAGTATATTTTTAATTAATTAATAACTTGGAAAATATTAATTAAAAATATTTCTGAAGCTTTAATTTCTATCAACTTTCTAGAAATGTCTTATAACAATCTATTGTAGTAATCTGTTAATTTTAAATACTGCTTTTGTTAATTGGACCTTTTTTTAAATCCTTTATATATATAATTTAAACAACAAAAAGCTGAAATTTGAAATTTATTTATTACAATAAACAAGATATATGACATGATTTTAGGGATGATCTAAAGTAAAGTTTACTAAATTAATCAAATAGTAAAATAGTTGGCATTTTTATTCAACAATAAACAGGTTTTCTTTGAAAAGCTAATAAAGTATTATATTTATGATGATTATACTAATTATACAGGTATTAATTTGCTTGGTAAGGATATTTTAAAACTTAAGTAAATATATATATTTTTTATTTTTAGTTCATCAAGTAAAACCAGATAGATTGCCTGATTATAAAAAGCTTTGGTAAGTTTGTTCACTATCTACCCACTTACAGAAATATCAACATAAATTGGTTTATATTAACTCAAAAATACATAAAAAGATATTTTATTCACCTATAGTTGTTAAATTTTGGAATATTTATAAATGTTATTTCTTATTAAATATATTTTGCAAGATTGTTATTGTTGATCAAATTATTTGTAGCTCTGAGCTTGTCCCTCAGATGTCTGCACTTTCAGAACTTCCCATGGAATGTGTTGGAAGTTGGTCTTGCTGGTATGGTGATCAGGATTTAGTTGGTAATCACTTTTATCAATTTATTTTAATTTTTTTTATTCTGATTTTCTGCAGTTTTATAAAAGTTTTCATTTCTTTTCTAAGACTTTCTAGATATTCACATAGATGTTTTTATTATTGTATAGCAATATATCTTTTGATAGCAAATAAATACTTATAAGTTTTACTAAAGTTGAGTTTAACTTTCTTTCTTCTGTTTAGTACACTTGTGGAGGTATTTGGACGGATTTAAAGCGTTCAAAGAAGCGAATATAATTCTTGATAAGCAGTCTTGGTACACAGAAATGAGATACGAAAGAAGCAAAATGATTAATTCTCGAACTAATCAATTACTTTACGAATTCTCATTTTGGAACGAAGTCCTTCCTCGAAAAGGTCCTAACATTTATGAGTTGAGATCATATCATCTTAGAGTAAGTTTGAAAGTATTTTATGTGTAAATTTTGTCGTCTTCATTTTTTCTTCTCAATAGGATTGAAATTCTTATAGTTTCAAGTATTCATCACCTAGTTGGTCATTTTGAAAAGATTTAAATACTTAGGTTATAAGTCATTTCTTTAAAGACTTATTCAAAATCTGCAACTTACTAAGAAGCGTAAACAAGTTTTTGAAAAATATAATTATTCTCATTTAATTTGAGAAGATTCTATTTCGAATTCACTCATAACTCCATTGATTCCAATCAGTTTATCTCCAGAAAAATGTTTAGAACAAAGATATAAATGGCTATTTTGGTCGATATAATATTTGCCAATAAAACTTTTATCATCAGCTATTAATTAAATTTTCATTCAACTTTGTGTTTCATTCTATAAATATCAACTTTATAAATAGCATTTTCAAAGAATTTTTGCAAATTCAGGCAAATTTTTAATTGACTTTATAATTAGTTTTCCACCTAAAATTGTTATTGCCAAAAAAAACAATTTATTTTAATTGCAATAAGTTTTTTTCAGCCTGGAACTATGTTAGAATGGGCTAACTGCTGGTGAGCAGATTTGGTTTCAATCTGGAAACTGCTCAGGCTATTAAATTATATTTTTCTGCAGGGCACGTGGTATCCAAAAAAGACAGAAAAATCAAGAAGCTGTAGGTGGGTTTTTCTCGGAAATTGGTGATTTGAACGTTGTTCATCATTTGTGGGGTGAGATTTTATACTAGCGTGCCTCACACTTTTTTGAAGTTCTTTGATTTAGTTAAGTTTTTCTTCAGCTTACAAAGATCTTGAAAACAGAAAAGTCACTCGACAAGCAGCATGGGAAAATCCGGGCTGGGATAATACTGTGTATTATACAGGTTGGAAACTGATAATTAATTTTCAATTTTGATCAAACTATCTTCTACAGTTCCTTTGATCCGAAACATGACCTCCCGGATACTTGTTCCTTTGGAACATTCACCTCTTCAGTGAACATCAGATTGTAAACTGCTTCACAAGCCTCTTCAATAGCTTGCTTCTTTTATTTTTAATAACTTCTGACTCTGTATTTCACTAATTATTGATAAATAATAGTTTAGATTCATATATATGCTAACGCCAATAATAGAAATATATTTGCTTTTACTTTTATATAAATTTTTAAAAATATTTTTCTGAATGATCACATCATCATCTAACAAACATTTTAACAAAAAAAATCATGTAATTTTAGTCAAACATCTGATTTGGACTACACAATATCTTAAAATACGTCGTCTTGGTTTTATTTCAATAAATTATTTGCATTGAAACTGCATTTTAGTTGCTCTGATAGTTACTCTGATAAACAAACTAATTGTAAGGGATAAACTGCCTAACAACTTTTAATCTGCCCAGAATCTTACAAACCTCTTTTACTCTACTGAGAACCATTTGAAGCTGTCGGTAGCTCTTTCAAAAGTCAATCTTGTAAAACATGAACAGATTGATGTTGATAGTCACTTAATACAGTTTCATGATTTAGGAAACTTAAAAGCAAAGTTATTTTCATGGTTTTTTCCATCTGTAACGTTAGATTTAATCAAGGTTTTTGATTGAAGGAAGATCTTCAAGTTATTTTGATTTGAAATAGATACAAATATTAGGAGTGATTACAGCAGATTACTTTTTTTTAATATTATGCTCTAAAATAAGTAATCTACCATTTTTACTTTTATTTCATTCGGTATGTATTCTAAACTGATGTTAATTTCTCTGAAGACTGATTTCATTCTAAAAGTAAACTATTCAAAATAATAGCTGAAAACTACCAACAATTTGTTGATAGAAACCAATTATCAATTTTTTAACAAATTACTTTTTTAAGGAAGCTACGCAAC
Organism: Pegea sp. RAD2-039; assembly: GCA_034620365.1. Taxonomy (NCBI): domain Eukaryota; kingdom Metazoa; phylum Chordata; class Thaliacea; order Salpida; family Salpidae; genus Pegea; species Pegea sp. RAD2-039. The sequence goes on from JAQGEQ010000043.1 coordinate 1,417,395, forward strand.
TAAGTTTCATTTTTATAGTTTTATGCAATTATTAAATACGAGTAAATAGAGTTTCTGATCTCGCTCAGTTGGAATCGCTAAAAATTTAACCCGATTTTAAGCTGAAGCAAATTCTGAGAAACCACCCCTTGTTGAATTTTACGCATTCTAAACAAATACATAAATATATTTCAGCGTTATTTTTACTTCTTTATGCTCTGTATTATTAGTTAGATTCAACAATAATACTTTGTTGATGGCCCTGGATACCAATATGATGGATTCAGTTAACCTTTTTTTAACCCTAATTGATCTGGAATAATAACGAACCGCGCCGTTCAACGAGAGATCAGGATATCAGCAAAACGTCTTCCGAAACAAACTCTTCAATCGAGAAGCCGTGCAATCAGAACTGGAAATATTCCCGATGTCGCCTAACTTCTCAAACTAATATTTCAAAGTAGTGATTGAAGCATATTACTCGGCAACAAGAAGAGTTTCATTAGGAGTAACGAAGCAAACGTATAGAAATTGGAGTAAAATGGTAGGACGTGAATTAAGACCAAACCTAAATGCAAATAAGTTAACCAATCATCATATATACTATAAACAATAGAAGACTAACAAAACTAGAGTTAGCCCAAATAAAAACAGTACGCAAAAATTCTGATGAAATAAGAGAAAACTTGGCTGGAGATAATTACACCCCTAACAATAGCAAGTAAATCTCTGATCTGACACAAGAGGTCGATCTTATCAAAACGGTTCCTGTACGCAGGGAAGCAAAAACATCTACTACACAGCTTCAAAACTTACTACGTTCTTACGACAACATCAGAATAAGAACAAGCAGCAAAGGATAAAATCATTGAGGTTATATCTCCGATATATTTCTAAGAAAGAGATTAAAGTGATGCGCCCTTTATTTTCATCGCTGTACTGATGTAAATCTGTGAGCTCCAATTACCTGATAGGTGATTGGCAAACTGGTTATCTAATTTAGCAAAAATAAATAAACTGAAGTAAATAAAGAAAATTATCAAAACTTTTTGATGTACCAGATTTTTGGGGGAACTTAAAACTGTTAGTGAAAAACCTGTTACTCTTAAAACAATTCATGTAGGCAAGATAATATGCCAAAATTATTTTATATTATACTTTTGTTATAAATGATTAAAACATCCCGTTAAATTGTTTACAACTTTTGCTGAACAAGTTGTGGTTTTTTTGTTCTGATACTTACGACTTTGTGCAGAACTGTTATTCCCCATATTTTCCTTTATCACAAATTAAACCATATACAATATCGCATGGTAATCAATGAGGTTTTTTTAGCTCCTTGTTCACTTTATTGTTTATACTTCTTATTTCTATGATACTTCTTATGACCTTGAAAGTTATTACATAGAAATATGAAGTAAATTTTATATAATAAATAGTGTTGTTAGTCTTTTTATTATTTTTATGATATGTAAATATAGTTTCATTGCCATTTTTTTTTAACTAAAATCACAGTGTTGGTTGATTTATTGAAATATTTATAGAAATACCAATTTACAAAAGTAAAAGCTATCATTAAATAAAAACGAAACTTTAGTCAAAAATATAAGATTTGATTATTTGTAGATTAGTGATTTGATGAGTTATGTAATTATTTGAAAACTAATTAAATAATGTTTTTAAAAGACTAACAAGTATTTAAATTTATCTTATTAAAATAAATTCAATTTTACATTTTATAATATGATAATAGTAAACAAAAATAATTTTGGTAGAAGTATTTACAATTAAACCAAGGTTTTTGTTTTTAAACAATTTCTTGCAGTAAAAAACAAGTGAAGACAATTATGGATAAACACTTGAAATCAGCACAAAAACTTATCAATTTTATTAATACTTCTCCATCACCATATCATGTCGTGAAAGAATGTAAAAATCATTTAAAAAATGCTGGTTTCAAAGAATTAGTAGAAACTCAAAAGTGGAATGTTGAACCAATGGGCAAATATTTTATTACAAGAAATCAATCTTCTATACTTGCTTTTGCAGTAGGAGGTAATGTCAAGATTGGTAATTGTGGGTTTACACTTCTAGGCGCACATACAGATAGTCCAGGTTTTCGAGTGAAAGCCATTAGTAAACGTGAAAAAGAAGGTTATAATCAAGTTGGAGTTGAATGCTACGGAGGTGGAAATTGGGTTTCATGGTTTGATAGAGATCTAAAGGTTGCTGGTCGTGCTCTAGTTAAAAGTCAAAATAAGATCATCTCTAAGCTTTTGCATATCAACAAGCCTCTGATGAGGATACCACACTGTGCAATACATTTAATGCCTAAAATAAATCAAGAATTTTCAATCAATAAAGAAACTGAATTAATTCCAATTATTGGTTTAAGTAATGATGAGAGCTCTGAGAGAAATGATCCTAATGATGTTACTCTGACTAGTAAGCATCATAAAGATCTGCTTGATCTGGTATCAGCAGAATTGAATTGTTCAACAAATGATCTGATTGATATAGATCTATACTTGGCTGATTTTCAAAATCCTTGTATTGGAGGAGCTTTAAATGATTTGATCTTTGCCCCTAGGATAGATAATCTTTTGAATACTTATTGTGGGATGAAAGCTTTAATAAATTCTTCTACAAAAGAAGATTTGAAGAATGATAGTCACTTTAGAGTGTTTCTCAGTTTTGATAATGAAGAAGTAGGATCTGAATCAACTTGTGGAGCTAGTTCATCTTTTGCTGAGCATGTTTTAAGACGTTCTGTTGAGACTTTTGATGATTCAAATTTTTTTGAAAAAAGCATCTGTAATTCTATGGTTTTAAGTGCAGATATGTCTCATGGTGTACATCCAAATTATGCTGAAAAACATGAAGATCTAATGAAGCCCTCTTTAAATGGTGGTGTTGTTATAAAAACTAACACTAATCAAAAATATGCAACAAACTCATTGACATCAACTATCATTGAAAAATTGGCCCAAATTGCTCAAGTACCAATCCAGCATGTCATGACACGCAATGATTCTCCATGTGGCTCAACTATTGGTCCATTAATTGCTGAAAAACTTGGTATTCCAACTGTTGATGTTGGAAGTGCACAGCTAAGTATGCATTCCTGTAGAGAAATGTGTGGTATAATGGCACCTCTACAGAGTGAACTTCTATTTACAGCTTTTTATTCACATTTTTCTAAGCTAAATGCTCAAATATATGTTTAAGATTTTTACAAGCTTATTTTTGGTCATTAATGTCAAATATTAAGTAATTTAGATCTAAGTTTAAATTGTTTATATTCTATATTAGTTTGATGTCTGAATATTTTTCAATTTCATAGTTACAAATAAAAGTAATCTTAATATTGATATAATCAAATTTATTTATTTTTTTAAAGAGGTTTTGTTAAAAACTTGAAGTAAGATGACAATAAGCAAAACTTCGGCTTTGCGTGTGGCAAAGGACTTTATCAAGTTTGTAGATCTTTCACCTTCACCATATCATGCAGTCCATCAATGCAAGTTGAGATTACTTGCTGCTGGTTTCAAAGAACTAAAAGAAACTGAAAGAGATTGGAGCATCAAACCCATGGATAAGATTTTCATCACAAAAGATCAATCTTCAATTGTAGCTTGTGCCTTAGGAGGTAAATGGGAACCAGGAAATGGCTTCACAATGCTTGGTGCTCATACTGATAGTCCATGTCCTCGTATAAAGAAAATAAGTAAGAGAGAGAAAGAAGGTTTTCTACAAGTTGGTGTTGAATGCTATGGAGGTGGAAACTGGTTGTCATGGTTTGATCGAGACCTCAAACTTGCTGGTCGTTTAGTTTACCAAGATGGGGATAATAGAATTGTGTCAAAACTAGTAGATATAGATCAACCATTGATGAGAATTCCACATGTAGCAATTCATTTACTACGTGGAATGAATGAAAAGTTTTCTGTAAACAAAGAGAACGATCTAATACCAGTAATAGGGACAGCTATAAAAAAAGAATTAACTGAAAAGAAGGATGAGAAGAAAGATGAGAAGACATGGGAAGCAAACCATCACGGGGTGCTTATGGAGTTACTTTCAAATGAAATTGGTGTTGAAGCTGCTTCATTGATTGATTTTGATTTGTTTCTAGCTGATTATCAGAAGTCAACAGTAGCTGGTATCTCAAATGATTTTATATTTGCTCCTCGAATAGATAATTTGCTCAACATGTATACAGGACTTTGTGGATTAATTGAATCATGTCAAGATGGAAATCTTGATTGTGATACTAATCTTAGGATGTTGGTAGGTTATGACAATGAAGAAGTTGGTTCTCGGTCAGCTCAAGGTGCTGGCTCTTCATTTACTGAATATATCATGCGTAGACTGAGTTCAAATAATCAAAATTTAACTGCATTTGAAGAAAGTATTTCCAAATCGATGCTTTTAAGTGCTGATAACGGTCATGGAATCCATCCAAATTATTCAGATAAACTTGAAAGTAAAATGAAACCTTCACTGCAAGGAGGTCCAATCTTATCTACAAGTGGCAACCAACATTTTGCTACTAATGCTATCACTGCTTCAATCATTCGTCAACTCGCTCAAAAAGTTCAACTTCCTCTACAAGACTGCATGGGTCGGAATGATATTCCAAGTGGTTCAACAATTGGGCCTGTCCTTTCAACAAAACTAGGCATCAAAACTGCTGATGTTGGAGCATCTCAGTTAAGCATGCATTCATGTCGTGAAATGTGTGGTATCATGTCTCCTGAGCAGTGCCTCAAGCTCTACACTACATACTTCCAACATTATCCTGAAATTAATTCTAAGTTTGTGTTGGAATAATTGAATTTATCCGAGAAAAGATATTCAGAAGATTTCTTTGTATTACTAGTTAAAGTATATTTATTTGATATCTTTTATAACCGAGGAACATGATCTTTACTGAAGATATTTCTCCTTTTAATAGTTTAAACAATCTTTAAATAAAAATAATAGGAGAAAGTCTTAAATTACGAAAAGTTTTTTATTTGCTCGAATTTGTAGTTTTAAAAGTATAGTAATAGCAAGACTAATTCATATAAACAATATCCCGAATGATAAAGTATAAATATTATTTGATGTCTTTTATAACTGGAAAATTTATTTGTGAAAATTTAAATCATTGCAGAATGAGTTTTTTGAATGATATTCTAATATACTGAATAATTAATGCACATCAACGAAATCTAATCTCTGGTTACATAAACCTTAGAAACGAGTATTGAATATTTTTTATTAACTAAAAAAGAATAATAATTCCATATTGTTCATTTCATTATTTTTAACTCATTATAACTATATTTGTAGAAAATGGCAGGTAGCTTGATCAAAATATTTAAAATAGGACTGAATTGCTAGTAGCAGTACAGTTATTGGCAGTACCTAATTTTCACGAAACTAATATATATTTTTCGATTCATTCGAAGAGTTTGTACATATAAATGATATTTAGATATAATCTATCCAGCTTGTTGAGGTTTTCAAACGTAACTCTTTCGTGCAAACCTTGAAAAATTTAATTTAAAACGTTGATAAATTGTTAATGAATTAAATTCTAATTGCGTCACCTATTTGATTAATTTTTTCGTAGATCATTTTGGATAAATAAAGATTTATCGCTACGATGAAAAGCATTTCAAATATCTAGAGATTCGTAATTTTGGTAGTAAATTGAAATGGAATAAATCTTCACCAATTTACAAAATTATTTATCAGGAAAACGTTTATATGATCTTTTAATGTTCAGAGCAATATGAACCGTCTTAATTGTCTTTAAATATTTATGTGATCAAATATCGAAAATTAGAATATGTTCTGTGCAATAGAAAGATATCTTCCATCTCAAAGATCTGGTTTACGGTTTTGGCATTAATAGTTGAGATTATCATGAATTTCTCATCTAAACCACTCTTTAGATAAAAAAAAATTGTAACCAGCTACTCAGACCAGTCACCTTTTTATATAAAAACCTTTGCCTTTGAGAGACACATTCTACTATTAATGTACAAAGATTTCTTCACTGTATCAGACCACAAGGTCAACGAACATTTTCATACATATCTAAAACTAGTTGTCTTTAGTAAAAATAATCTGAATAAAAATTTGATAATAAATACTACTACAATTTTCTATCTTAAACAGTTCGAGTTGTTAGGGATGCAATTAGATGTTAAGTTAAAAAAAGGTTTGAAAAGTTAACATCGGATGGGCTTTTAAAACTAAATTTCGAATCAATTATGTATATTTTGGTTTAAATGCTTTGATTTAGAATTCTTTAAAAAATAATTTGAATAAATATAATCTGATAAAGTCAATATCGCAGTCTATTAACTGACAAACATTGTAATCTTCTTTTATTAACTGAATCTTGCACAGCTACGTCCGTATACTTATACGCATACCGTAATCAATTGGAAATATCACATTTATAAAAATTTCACATCAAAATTTAGGTAAAAAGTGTGTTTTTAATCTGAGGCTTATACTATTATTTTTGTCGGATTGAAAATTTCATTGCAAACAGCTTTGTAATGGGAAATACCCCATTTTAGCAACTTAGTTTGTAAAACCCATGAGTTAACTGTTTGTTGCAATCAAAAAAGTGTTTGTTTATCTCATGCAATTTTGTATATGTGGTTATGTACTTTTTTATTGATAATACTTTCAAAATTTATCTTATAGATATGTTTTATTAAGCTTTGTTTTTTGAGATTATGTAAATACTAGTTATGGAACACATTTTGAAATTAATTAGTGAAAGATCACTTGATCTTAACCACAAATTATTAGCAGATCATTCATTACTTGTTCTTGATACAATTGAAACTCAGAAAGTTTCATTGGCTTTCAAAGGATGGCAAATTCGGTGAGTTATTAGAAATATTTCATCTTTATGCAATTTAATATAATGAACAAATTTATTTCCCTTTTAAATAATTTACTATAAGAAAGTATTGCACTTTCTGGATATATAATTTAATTACATTTAGAAAGATATTTATTATTACTCTTATGTTTAATAACTAAATACTATAAATATAAAATGTAAATAAATAGTATACATTGTTGTTCATATTTCATTAATTTTTCTATTTTCAGAGAAAAATGTGTAGAAATATTAACAGATTGCTTAGACAGCAAAGATGAACTTCTAAGAAGAATATCTTTAAATGGATTTGAAGTATATCTATTTTTTTATTCCATTTTATAAGATTTTATGAGTTAATTGATTAACTAGTTAATTATTTAATTTTACTTATTATCTTAATATTTGTTTAAAGTTAAAGAATTTAAGTAATATTTTATTACATATCTTTTTCTTCCTATAATAGAAATATAAATAACTTTTGATAATAATGTTTATTATAGAAATATCAAGTCCTTTCTCTTAAATAATCATCAAAAATATATTTTTATAAGTTCGTTACATTTACTATTTAAAAAATTGTTCAGAAGAAACAGTATTTTTATAAATTATAAATTAATTTATGAATTAATTTATATATTTTATCTTTTAAATTACATTTTAAAGTTTTAACTTAAAACAAATAAGTATCTGATAAAAACATGTTATAGGAATATTTTAAACAATTCTAGACCAAAAAGAGTTAACATTTTAACAAATTTGTTTTTTAAGGCCTTGGTGATTAATCCAGTGTTGGAAGGGGGAACTGGCGAAAGTGAATTAGATAAAACTGACCTTCGTTTGTTTTCACAACAGGTTTATCAACTGATGCTTTTTTATAAAACTTTTTCTTAAGAAGTTGATGAAAAATATTTCTTTCTAAAAAATATAATTCACTTCAAATTATTGATTAGATGTTTTTAAACTATTTGATGGTTAGTTCAATGCTTTTGAAACAATTAAAGGAAATAACAAAAAATCTTATTCAGTTCTTATTGATTACTTTGATTTGAAAAATAGTATAATATTTCAAATGAAAATGAGTAATATATAAATTTTACAGATTCTTGATGCTTTGTTTAATATATATTCTTTAAGCAATGAAGAAAGGTTAATTGGTATAAAGATCATACTTCGACTATGCTGTAACTTTGGATTTGCACTTGATAAGAGTTTGACTTTAAAAACTGTTCAAGTAAGAAGTTTGTGATTAAAATAACTGAATAATTTGTCTTGTGAAAAATTCTAACTAATTATTTATTCTATTAAATAATGAATGAAGTAATTTTAGAGTTATGAAGATCGAAATCTATTATTCAACTTTTGTTTCTTTATCTAAATTAAAATTCTAATCTTCTTTATTTAAAATAATCCATTTCATGTAGGCTTTACGCTAGTGACCTTTTAATTTACATCAGATTTTTTTCATTTCAATCAAGCAATTCACATTTACTGAAATCTCATAAAAAATTAATATGAACAAACTATTCGTTATCATATTTTAGATGTGCATTAAAAGTTGTAGTGATCAACAAATTCAATCTGACATCTACTGTGCTGTAGAATCTTTAGTGAATCAAGTCTTGATTGATAAACCTTCAAACAATGATGAAATCAATAGGAAAGGTTATTTTGATAAAATTTACATTTTTTTACTAAAATGATTTTCATATCAAGTTTAAAACATTAAAATATCAAATATTTATCAAACCCGTTTTAGTTATCAAAATATTTTATTAATTGTTAGTTAAACTTCTTTTACATTTGACAGAATTTCTTTGTAGTGCAATTGGACTTTCTAGTTTTTTTCTTCACGATTTTAAAGATAGAAATCATTCTCTTGTTCAATGTTCACTAACACTTGAATGTATTTACACTATTGTGAAGACATTTCAACCTACCCAGGCAAAAAATCATAAACTTTTACCTGACTACATAAGGTTCGTTTGTTTTAAACTTGTCTCTGCTATCAACACATTTTCTTTTTAATTATTCATGAAGCACTTTTAAATACATGAAAGATTGTCTAGTATTTTAATGCTACAACTCCACATTTAAACATAGATTCATTTTTAATACTTGTAGAGATTAGATAAACTTTTAAAGAGTAATTACTAAGCTGGGTGTTTGCCGAAATTATAAAATTGTTTTTTAATTGGGGTAATCCTGATCAATTTTTACGGTTGATGTTTTTTTAGTGATTATACAATTTGTTGATTTAGCAAATGAATTATCCAAAGAATTTGATTGGATCATATATATCTACATCGTATTTTTAATAAAATCAATAATTTTTTTTACGTTAGGTCTAAAACTGAGATAGTATTAGCAAATGTATATTTTAAAAAACTGCAGAAATTCTTTTTATCAACCTCTTGATCAACTTGCTTAATTTCTACTCAACAGAGTGGACTTGATTCCATGTCTGATGTCAATCAATAACTCTCTTGTTAGCAATCAAAAAATAAACATCAAGCGAAATAAATCATTCAAATCATCGGATAAACATTCAAGTTAGTGTCACACTCTTTCACAAAATCTCATTTTCTGAAGTTTGATGAACTTTTTTATCTTATTTATGATCAAACTTATCTGCAGATTTACATCAACATGCTGCTATGAATGTACTTCGCCAAAAAATTGTTCTAATTGCAGTAGAGTTAGCTCGCTTTGGTTGCTGTGTTTCATTACTTCGGAAACATCTGTGTTGGTTATTTGCACATTTGCTCTCTCCACTTGCAAGACACAAATTTCGAATCTCCTACAGCTCACTACAGCAAGTGTGTGTCTTTCACTTTGTAGTTTCTTCTTTTCATGCAACTGCTTTCAACACATTTAACAATTTTCAATTTTGATCTTAATTGTAGATGTGGAAGTCTCCTGAAGTACTCTTTGATCTAATTGGACCTTGTGTCCGAGAAGATAGAAGATCTCCATTGATTAATCTCACTCTGCTACTTCAACTGTAATTTTAATCAAAATTTCTTCAATTTTTTTCAAAAAATTTCTACCTCTCAGAATCATTAATGTAATTATGATCTCATCTGAAGAAGAAGTTGATGAAGATCGTCATTTATCAGTTGTGATTTGCATCAACTCGCTTTGCTCTACTCTTTTACGACTTGATGTTGATTCTGAAGATGTAGATCTTCGATCGGATCAGGTATGTTGGCATCAAATGCAGTTTCCGTTGAATCAGAAATTTTCAAATTAGATTGAAATGATTTCCAACATCTCTGATCCTAAGCAGCTCTCAAGTCAAGATTTGTTGAATGATGATAGAAGTAACTCAGACACAGAAGTAGTCAGTTTTATTCAATTTAATTTCATAATTTCATTTAATTTTTTACAAGAAATATTTTTGATTCTAATTTCATCTTTATTTTTGTAAATTCTTTTTTTCATCGGTTGTCAGGCTTCAGATTCTTGTGGAGATAATTGGATGTCAACTGAAGACATATATTCAATTTCATCTCCTTCTTACTTCTCAGCAATAGAAGATGAAAATGAGCTAGATCTTGGAAAGAATAATTCAGGTGGCTTGAATATTTGAAATGTTGATACCACTTAAGAATATTTTGCAGGGTTACCAAATAAGATTTCGGAACTTCTTGAGTATGTCTCAGGAAAACAGAAACGTCGATATCAATACAATCAAACTGTCTCACCCTCTACTGACAATGATAACGTGAGTTAATTTAAGACTCTTCTAAACCTATAAATATGGTTGTAAGTATATTAGCTTCTTTCTAATTGATTTTACATCAACTTGAAATTCAACTTTTGGCAACACACTTTACAGTTGCATTAGTGTAAAAAGAGTATTTTGTTAGAAAGTTCTATTTCATCAAATAATTAGATGTCAATTTCTATGTATCTTCAGTTGCATTTTTAAACCTTTTAATATCTGATTAATGTAATTTTGTGATATTCAAAAAATCGATGGTTCTTCTTGTTATCTTAAGTTTAAAATTATTCGACTTGTTGCTGATAAAAGTTGGTTTCATAGACGCAACACGAAGATTTAAAATCAAGTGATACTAGTTTAGAGAACAAGAAGTTTGAATCATCAGATGTTGATGATACTCATTCATTGATGGTAGAATATGACTCCCAAAATCGTAAGATTATTGATCATGGTGACCATCATCTTTATTTCAATCAAACTTCACAGCAAAATTGAACTCATTAAAAGAAAAGATCTTCTCACAACAACATTTTCAGCGTTTACAGATGATTGTTCCTGATTTGGTGATGATGAATGATATCTTAGAAATAGATCAAACACTTCGAGAAGCAACAACTAATTTAGTTACTGGTAAAAATACTTTTCTTTTTCTATTAGTTTTTTCAGGAAAACTTTTTGAGTTTAAATCTATTAAATGATTAGGTTTTCATATTTCTAGAGATCTCAGACTCTTTTGATGGTGATGATAGGGTCTTTCATGTTACTAGCTTGTACTCTTTGTTTTATCACATAATGTTTTTTACTCTCAAATTGAAAACATGTGGACATTATTACAATGCAAAAGCAAGCAATGTACCTTACTCAAAGGTTAGATTTGATGTCTTAAAAAGTCCTTCAAACTTTTGTGTTCAACAAAAATATAAAGATTGTTTTTCATAAATAACATTGAAATGTAACTCCAGTTAAAGCTGAAATACTTGCAGGAAAGTTGGGTTGAACTGTTGCTTTCCAGTGGAATTTATCTGACTTCTGGTTGGTTGAGAGAAACATATGATCATATAATATCTACTGATGTATTTCGAAGAGCTTCTGTAACATCAGTTACTGCTTCGCACCTTGTACAAGTCTTGCAAGGTATACAACAACAAATGGTTTTATTTGATGTAATTTGAATAGTTAAACAGATATGGAACCGGTTAACGATTCAAATCTTAACGAAATCTGTGAATCTGCAACAAATCTTTCAATCTCTTCATCACACTCGGCTAAAGCAGGTTAGAATAAGAATTGATTTCTTTTTGATTTTGTTACAACATACGTTTATCTATACGATATCTTTTCTTTTTATAGTTTGCTGTCTAATAAAAAGTGAATACTTTTAGCTAGGTACGTAGCAGTAAATACACTGAAGGTAATTTGGATACCATTTTGTGAAGTATGGAATCGATACATTAACGGATTCGTTGACGGTCTTTTTACTGTAACCACTAAACATGAAGAATGCTTTAAATTAAGTTTAGGAGGACTCGCATGTGCATCTAAAAAAGCTTTACAATTAGGTTTGTTTCTTGATATTTATAATTTTGTAATCAAATTTTGATCTACTATAAAGAAATATAGGAAATAGATTTTCTTGTGTTCTAACTAACTTCCTTGAAAATGATCAACGTTTACAGAAACACCTACACAAGTTGTGTGATAAGCTCAAATTCTCTTTTTCAAATACTTAATCTTTTATCAAATTTTTTTATAAAGGTTTCTTAGATAAAGCGAAGCAAGGTTTTGAGATCATTTCAAAAGCGTTATTTGGATTAAAAGGTATATAAACAGAATCTGATGTCAATATATAAACAATTTCAATTTGATAAAAATTCTTTTCATTTTTCAAAACTTGAAAAATCTGATTTTGATTTTATGGTGATTAAATGATATCTTTTTGATGAAGGGAGTCCCATCGATTTTCGGGGATTTTCGTTGATATCAGCCATCTGTGCGGAAGTCATTATCGATTCTTCTATAGAATTAGCTCAAAACTCTTCATCTTTATGGACATACTTCTTCAGGTATTCATCATATTGAAGACCTACTTTATAAAATCCAGATGTATACAGTGTGATTGTTGGATTGACTCCTTTTCTCCAAGGATCTTCTCAAAAGTTTGATTATGACACAATTGATCCAACTTTATCAGTGACAGACTTGTTAAAGGTCTTCATCTTCATCTGATGTTTAACAAATGTCTGATGTCTTCAAACTTTCAGATTCATTATGAAAACTTTTCACTTCAAGATTGTCTTGTGACCCCAACAAATTCATCGCGTCACGTGATCATGACATTAAATTGTCGCAAAGAAGTGATTGGTTTGTTGATTGGCAAGATTAAAAGAGTTTTTTCAACGGTTTGTGAAGCTTGGCAAACTGATTTGCATTTTTTCTTCTTCACTTAATTCTTTTACGTTTTTAGCTGTTTGCTTCACTGAATTTGGATCGATTAGATAAATTTCTTCATCAATTTATTAAAGAAAATGAAAGAATTTTAGCAATTGCCAAAAAAGGTAACCTCTCTCCCAGTATTAATCTGTAGTTCAATAAATTTGATGAATTATTAGTTTGAAAATGAAATTTTACTCAGAAAAAGTCGATTCGACAAAAGTGACGTCATTGATGAGATGTCTGGTCACGTGCTACGCTGCAGCCGCTCGAAAACTTCCTTTACTGCACATTACTTTAGTCCTTCGCCACATCAGTCCTTTTCTAATACAAGTGACCACCTGATATGGACCACTGTCCACCAACTACTTGGTATTTGTTGCAGACTAGCTCCCATGAGGCTCCTAGAGTTGGTGTGACGTCAGCTGCGTGTTTATGTGACGTCACTGCTTCGAGTCTGCGCACAGAACATTCACATTTTCGTCTCAATTTTTGGCTCTTCCGAAGTCTTCATCACTCAGTTCAAATGGGAGGACGGAGCCATCAGGTTCAAAACGTGGTCAGTTAACCTAAACTGATTTCTATTGTTGATTCTAATTTCACATCATTTAGATCTCTGAGTGCATCCGGGATTTTGTACTAAAACTACCCGCTCAGATCAAGTCCGGATGGTCGGCTATATTTGCTCTTATGTCCATGAATCAAAACATTTTTCTCATTCAAAGACAAGATGAAGTAAAATTTATCAAAAGCTGATATGATCTTCAACTGATCTTTCTTTAGAGATCGATCTCTTCTTGTGTCTTTGAGTCCTACTTATCCGTAGCTTTCAGTGATCCTGATATCTTGACCAGATTTGCTTTTGATTTTTGCCACTGCCTACTGAAGATGTATCAAAACAAAATATCTTCTCATCAAAACATTTTATGGTGAGTCTGAAGACATTTTCAGCGATTTGAAGATTTCACTTCCCCTTTTTCGACAGTTATATCGAGCAAGTACATAATCTACTCATCAAATTGTATCTACAAAAACAAATTGATCGTTCTGATGAAGTTTCTTATCCATTTTTTAAGAGTAATTGTTATTTGAGGTTTTTCTGATTTCTCTTGATTATTTTTGATGTAGTTAATGTGATGGAAAATTTCTCATGTGCATGGAAATGTCCTGAAGATAATCTTGCTCAAAAGCTACTACATAGAAGTAAACGACTTTTTCTAGGAGAGAAAAAAGAGAAAACAAGATTGAAATATCCAGAAGAAAACGAAAAGAAAAGTGAATATGTTTCCAACTAGTTTTTCAAAATTCAAAATCTAATTACAAATTATTTTATTAGAATTTGATCGAAGTTTTACGACAATGAATAATTATTGTGAGAAGAGACAACCTCATATATTATCTCTAATATATCGAATAACAGATTTAATTGTTGAAAATTCATTTGTTGATAATGATCAGGAACGTTTATCGGAATTTTTACCACAATTTATTGATAAACAAAACAGTTCACTTGGTTAGTTTATTACATAATCACTGAGACTACAAACTTTTGTTCTTTTTAAAAATGATTTTTAGTCTTTAACATTAGTTTGAAAAACAAACTAACTAAATTATTTGCAGGCTACAACTACATACTTCGATTTATTCTTAACTGCATCTTCCCAGTTTTTATTAAAACAGCAGTACAGGTTACTAAAAAAGAATCTAATGTGTGTGAGTCTTACAAAGGTGTTGTTGGGACCTCGTTGGAATTATTTTGTAATATTATAAAAAAGTAACTTTTTCGTTTTTTTGATATAAAATATTTCCACATTTAGTCAAAGTTAGATTCGTTTAATTCTCTTCCCATATTTATTCAAAATTTTAAAAGTAGAAGTAAATTATTAAAGTAATCAATCTTTTGAATCTAGCTGTATGAAGAATGGAAATCACCATCCTACTGATACTACTAATTGCATTATCTATCGTTTCTGGGTTACCTATCTTAATTTTTGTGTCTTTCTCGTACAAACTAAACACAAGGTTCTATCTCGTCTTGGATGTGCTTGTTTGAGGTTTGATTCATTTCTGCTTCAAATCTTCTTCAAAAATCTCTTATACAGACTTTCTATAACGACTCTTTCATCTCTAATGACGTCTAATATGATGTTGGATGTTAACGATTGTCTTTGTTACATCATCAATGAGTGTCTTTTATCCTTGAATGAGCTGATACTGATCGGAGGATTAAGTGAAGAAGATAAAGCGAGGCTGACAGTGGAATATACCGAAGAAATTTGTAGTAATTCGGAATGGCCACCTTTATTTTGGAAGGTTTTATATACAAATGTCTTTTGTTTTGAATTTGATGATTAAAATTTATTTTAGATTTTTCAATCTTCTGATCTTATTTCAAATGTCAACAAACCTAAAAGACAAACAAAAAAATGTTTAATTGGTTGTAAATTATCTCAAAATTATTCGAAGTAATTCATATATGATTTTAGTGTAAAAAGACTTCTTGAAACTTCTATATTTCAGTCTGATGCCAGAAAGTTTATCACGAATCAGTTTAGATTCACTAGTTTGTGATATTTCATCATTATTTCTATTGTTACAACTTTCATCAAAAATGTTATTTGGAGATGGTTTAGAATATTGGAGAGAATTCAGTAATATGGAAGTTGAAGGTGAGATGTGTAACGAGAGAGTGCGCGAAGCTGATGACTCTGCGACTATCTCGTATTTAATTTTACAGCCGCTACCAACCACAGTAGTAACCCAAATACTAAAGTGCTGATTTTATACTGTGATAGGTAGTGGACGAGTTGTGTTTATATATAGCTCAGTTTATAGAAAGTTTTGTGTTTGTGGGATGTTTTATTGAAATCGTCATTTGAATATATTTTCATAGATTCAGATACTTCATTGCATGATAACGATATGACGTCATCAACACTTCACTCATCAAACAAAGATGATCTTCATGTGCAACAACAAAGCGATAAATTAGAAGCTTCTTTTAGAAATGATGTAATTCCGCTAGTAGCTAAACTACCAGCAAAACAAGTTAGTCAAGTTTGTTAAAAGCTCAGAAACCCAGAGTGTAAATGATTGACAGATCTTAGAGTTGATAAACACTTGTGGGAAGATCTATACAGCAAGTCGTGAGTTCAACAAGAAGTTGGAGATGAGGAGGATTATTCAAAAAGCTTACTCTTTCCATCATTTGGCTAATCTTAATCAAGTCCGTCCACTAGCCATCTCAGTAGTCACGTGACCTTCATCTTTTCAGTTGTCTTGTGTTTCTTTCGAGTGTTACTCGCGAATGGTGACGTCATTATGCTGTCGGAGCTCAACTCGTGTCCCTAGAGTCTACCCGCCTATCATCGACAAGCTCTTTCTATCACCAGAAGGTCTTGATGATGAAGACACTGCATGGAGCTTCCGTCTTCTTCACATGGCAGTTTGTGAGATTATAAATCCTTGGGATGAAGATCCTTCTCTTTATTCAATCATCCCAAAGCCAAAGCAGTCACGTGACAACTCTTCTGATGACGACACCATCCAAGTTGATGCTGATTACATGGCATATGTGAAGAAGAAAGCTGCTGGTGAGGTTCCGTTGTTTGATCACGTGATGAAGATTTTAAAGAAGATTTTTTGTTTTAGAAGAAACTTCAACGCGAGATGTGAAATGTAAAAGCAACTCTGTAAGTGATCTACTGATGTTTGCTTCATCATAACAGATCTTTGATCTTATTTCGATGGAATTGAATCAAATAATTGATTAGATGAAAGTTGTTTTGAGCAAATTTGACTAAATCTACAGCTGTGTGTGAACTCATCGAAACTATGAAAGAATTTTGTTAACAAAATTTGAACGCAAATTTAAAACAATTCTTTAATCGGCTTAAAGCTTTTTTATTTATCAAAACAAAAGGTGACGGAAGTCACGTGCTTCTTACAAAAGTCACATCAGATAGAATTTGAAACTAATATAAAAAATCAACTCACAGAAATGAAAAGTTTTTGCTTTTTACTAATGAGAAACATTTATACTTCAGAAAGGGAACTCAAAGTCATCAATGAATAAGTTACTAGATTTCGCTAGATCTCAAAAAAATTTAAATGTTAATGGTAAGCTTCTTGAAGATGATGAAAAACTAATTGAAAGAGAAGTAAGATTTCAAAAAGATCTTCTAATAAAAATAAATAAATTCTTTTAAAGGTTTGGTCAACTACCATCACTGGATTTATCAATCTTGTTATGCAATCAAATGATGAATTATTTAATCGTTTAATTGCTGTAGTTTATGAACCTCTTACTGAACTGATTCAATCTGGTAAATTACTCACATCTTTATCATATACCAACTGCGCTCATATTCGATTAGATGTTGCTTATCGACAATTACTCGTTCGAGTTGGAAAATTAAAAGATTTTTCAAAAAGTTCAAATTGAATTTTGTGATCAGTTTTTATTACACATGTTGTTATGTAGACGTACTTCTGTTTTATAATCTTTAAAGTTTTATGCATGATAACTACTTGTTATTTTACTGCTGCAATATTTTCCTAAGCTGTCATGAAATTAAATACACCACCAAGCACAAACCTTAAAATTGATCTGTTGCAATCTTCTTTGTTTCATAATCTATATATTTATTTTTCTACTCATGTCAAAGTCTTTGCAACTTGATACTTTCTTTTCGAGTTTATTCGATATTTTTAATCACTTAAAATGTTCATCTATATTTTAAATTTGTTTCTAATTTAATATCTGTTTCTTAAACTATTTTACTCTCTGTGATATTACAAGAATTAAAGTTTGAATGCTTTGAGATATATTTAGAAACTGTTTTTTTGTTTTATTAAATCATTCTCAAGATTTGAATATAAAAAAGGTTATAAAAATACGATACCGCTAACTAAATTTGGATTTTTACTGAGTTATTTGTAAACACTTTTTATCGTAATCACGAATAAAATATTTTCATTCTTTATATTTTTTGTGAAAGTTATATTCAGATTAAACAAAAAAGATAAATTAGAGTTCGAATTAATTTGAATAAGTAAAAGAAATATGTAGAACTTTTTAATAACTTCCAAAAAGTAACAACTAATGAAATTGGCACCGAATAAGGACAAGATATAAATTATTCAATTATATTAATACCAAATAACCTGTTTTATAAATGGAAAAACTTTAAAAAATACTATTAATAATTATAAATGACTTCATACTTAATAAAATGATAAAAAGGAAATAAGTTTAAAATATAGTAACAAAATTATCTTAAAAAGGAAGGTAAACGAACATTTCAAAAATATTTATAAATTTAAGAATTCAAGTACGTTTGCAAGTAATAGATTTTACTCATTTTCCCCCTTAATTTTTCAGCTTTTATTTTAAAAAGTAGGAAACAAAGATAGTAAAAATCTAAACTAGGCAGGCTGTGATTGTAGACCTGGTTTACCTTGCTCTTCGCCTTTAAATGGGCTGCATTAAAAAGACTTCCACCAGATCTTGCATAAAGATAAATTCCTTCGGCACACGCATGAAACGCTTGTTTTAGTAACATTGAGAAAAAATCTCAAAAAGCGTTGGGGCGAGGACACATCCCAGTTTTACTCCATTTTTGATGGTGAATGGTATGTTGTGTGAAATGATTTCCCCCAATTGAAAGGACCAGAAAGGAAGCTAATCTTCAACAGTATCGAAAACAGACCTTCTATACTGAAAAAGTCCAAAGTTTTATTAAAGTCGATAAACGCAATATACAAAGGCCTGTTTTGTTTTCTGCATTTTTTTGTAATCGGCGTACAGAAAAAAATATGTCTACAGTTAGATAAAAACAACACATAATCAGGAATCTAAATTTATTTTGAAACTAAAGTAAATAAAAAGATTTAATTATTATTACAACTCAAAAAATAAAAAAGAAATAAGCTTTTTCTCTTCAACAATCAGTTTCAACAGATTAATTTCTGTATAATTCTTGTTTTTCTAAATGTGGCAAATAATCAACTAAAGAAATTTTGAGAACTATGCCAAGATTTACTTGTAAATTATTTAAAAAACAAAGATATTCTAATAACAACAATCAGTCCAATTAACTACCGAAGTAATGATAACTATTTTATTAATGTTTTAACTGATCAGACCTGGAAATATTTGTGTGAAGATTGATAAAAGATACATTTGAATTTAATTGTTAGTTAATTTCTTTATATCAGTGATTGTTAACCTTTTTTAGCTGCAGACTCATTTGGAGCGGTTCTAGAGGTTTGCTAGCCTATGTTGGATTATATGTTGAAAAATATCATATATATAATTATCTACTTTAAACAAATATCTATGCCGTATTTTTAAAAGTCTTAGATTTTGATAAACTGACTATTTTGTAATAAAACATAGCTTGCTTACTAAAATAAGCTTATAAAGTCAGTTTTTGATACACTACTGTAGATGGCTCTCACTACAAAATTATTATTTACATTTATAAGTCAAAGTTTTAAGATTAATTTACATTTTCTAAAATTGTAGTTGATGACTGGATGATGAGAGTAAAATATTCTAATTTAAACAATAATGATTTGTAAGTCTACTTATATTTAAAAACTTGTGGCAAATAGTTGTTAATTTTCATGAATATATAATTAAAATAAATTTTGATAGAGCTTGAACTCATTACTTATAAAATAAAGACATTTTTGTAAATGAGCTCTTATAGTCTTCTACTAAAATATTTAAAAAATTTCACGCTGTTTACTGAGGCGTATAAGAGCTATTTTAGTTTTAAGACGGGCGTCTCTGTATTTGTAAGTTTTTAGTGTTTGTTTAGTGTATGTAGTAAGTGATGTTGATGTTATCATTTGATATTTGTTTTGTTTATTTATAATGAACTACATTTATTTTCCTAATTATTATCCTAGTAATTTTATGGTTTATTATATAACAATTACATCATTTAATATTTAAATCAGTTAGTAATTGTTGCTTAAATTATGTTTAAACTTTTTAGAATCTAGCGAACCAATCATTATTTTTTTCTGATATAAATGTTTCAAATTAATCAAAAGTTTAATTATAACTTAATCCTACTTAACAGATCTAACATTTAAAATTAATACTGTATACAGACAAAGCTTTGAAAATAAGTAAATTAATTTTAAGTATTTGCTTGTTTTGCATCAAATATATTGTATTAATTATATTGATTTATTAAATAATGATAATATTATAAATTTATTAGCTTAGTTATTTTAATGTTTATTATTTATTTTAGTTGTATAGTAACATTATTATTGACATAACTTATTGATTTAATTATATTACTCTCTTATAACTTATTTTTAATTTGACAGACTTTGTAAAATACTTATTTAAGCTTAATTAAAATGGGAAATTGTCATACTGTTGGCCCTAATGAAGCTCTTGTTGTTTCAGGTTAGCTACAATCTTTTTATGTTTCTTTTTAAAAATTTTAATAATTTGTTATATATACAAACTAAGTATTTTATTTATTTATTAAGTTATACTTTGTAGTTCAAATAATTTAAATTTAGCTTTTATTCTTTGCAAACTTTATATAAATTAACGAATCAAAATAATTTATTCCCACAATTTCTTAATCTGTATGAGCAAATTTCTTTTATTTTGACCTAGTTTTAAAGCATTTGTTAACAATTATTAGAAAATTATAAATTGTGAAATATTTGTTGACATATAAATAAAGTTTTACCTAAAATATAGTGTTTATGAAAGTTTCAAAAAATATTTTAAAATCTGTCTCAGTATCTTGTTTAAATGTACTGATTCTTAGGGGGTTGTTGTGGTAATGATGGAAAACGTTATGTAATTGGAGGTTGTGCTTGGGCTTGGGCATGTGTTTCTCAAGTTCAAAGGTAACATTTTGAAATTGTTTTCAAATAAATTTATAGTTTCATTTAGTAATAAAATCGATAGTTCTTAAATCTACTGATATTTGTTAATGATTAAATGATAAGATTAACAAATTCTTAGGCTATCATTGGAGGTGATGACTTTGAACCCAATTTGTGACAATGTTGAAACTGCTCAAGGTGTTCCTTTAACTGTAACAGGTGTTGCTCAGGTAAATGACAGTAATTAACCTACAATATTATTATTGAACAGATTTCAAGAGGTATTAAGTTTTACTGCATTTATTTCTCAACTTAAGTTAGCATTTTATTTTAATAACTAGGTCAGATTTAATAATGACTCAAATTTTCAAAAGATTTAAAATTGGTTTTAATATCAGCCAAATAATCATAAATTATTTTATTATTTTTATTTTATTTATGTAGGTGAAAGTTATAACTAACAAAGACTTGTTGGCTACTGCCTGTGAACAATTTCTTGGTAAAAATGTAACAACTATAGAAGACATTTTACTACAAACATTAGAGGGTCATCTACGCGCGATTTTAGGTGATTTATGTAAAATTACTTGTAGTTATTTGTAGAGTAATGATTGAACATTTGTTTGAATACAAAATGTCGTTAGGGTGAAGTAGTAGTTTAAAATCAAAAACTTATCACACATATTTCAAATTTTTAACAAATTAAAAAAGTTTTTAAACATTTTAGCATTTTTGCTAAATAAGCAAATCTTTGTCGTTGTCTAAATTTGAGTTTATTATGAATATTAATTAAATCGTTTGCTTATTTATTTGTATAATTGTTCAAATTACCTGTGTTTATATCACATATTTGAATCAAGCAGAAATTGTTCTTATTACATCATCATATTTGAGATTTTTTAAAATATTTTCTGATGCTTTTTAGGAACTTTGACTGTTGAACAAATTTATAAAGATCGTGAAACGTTTGCAAGTCTTGTTAGAGAAGTAGCATCGCCTGATGTCGGTCGAATGGGAATTGAAATATTGAGTTTTGTCATCAAAGATGTAGTTGATAAAGTTGATTATCTAAATTCGATTGGAAGAGCACAAACTGCTAGAGTAAAAGGTCAAGCCGATATTGGTGTTGCAGAAGCTGAAAAAGAAGCAGGCATTGTAGTAAGTGATCCGACTTATCCTTGATTGCTGCTTTTTTGTAATTGAGTTGGAATTTGCAGGAAGCTGAATGCGACAAAACTTTAATGGATGCTAAGTTTGAAGCTGACACTTTAGTAGCTGATTCAGAAAGAATGTTTAAAATGTCTCAAGCTGCTTATCAGAAAGAAGTCAATACTGCTGTGAGTAGTTCTACATGTTACTTTTAATTGAAAAAAAAGTTTCTAAAAATATTTATTAATAATTTTCTTATTTTAATTGTCATTTTATTTAATAATTTTTAGAAATTATTTAAGAATTTTTATAGTTTTTAGAAATGCTCCAATTTAACTTGAAACATCGCCCCAGTTTCTTTCTATTTGCTCTTTTATTATTTTTATTAAATGTTTTACTTGATGTTATTTTAATTTGGTAGTTTCCGTCATATAACCTTTTGTCTACTTCAGATTTCAAATAAAATTTCTTCCTGTTAGACTATACTCACATTTTCTACATTCTTTTTGTATTTACCATTCAAAACTTCCATTCAAACCTTCTGCTTTTATGAATTTCAAACTATTTATGAAAAATAATCTAGTTCTTTGATGACATTATTTTTAATAAATTAGTTCATTTTCAACTCTTCATAACAACTAACCAACAATCGGTTAACTGTTTTTTATCACTTTTATCAAAGACTTTATTATCTGAAAGTTTTCAACCTACCCATTGATAGACTGATGAGATATCTGTTAAGTCTCAATAAGTTTTTACTTATTACAAATTGCTTCATGTGTTTTGTTCTAATTTCTTTGCATTTGTCAAATGATAAGTTGTTGTTACATTCCACCAACTAGCTTAGTGAGAAATGTCTTGTGAAAATGAACAACAACTTTTACAGAATGCTGAAGCAGAACTAGCTTACAGTCTACAAGCAGCTAAAGAAAAACAAGCGATTCGAAAAGAAGAGATTCAGATAGATGTAGTTCAGAGACGCAAACAAATTGATGTGGAAGCATGTGAGATTGAACGTAAAGATCGTGAACTTGAAGCTACTGTAAGAAGACCAACAGCTGCTGAAGCGTATAAAGTTGGAACAATCGCTGAAGGAAAGCGGTGAGTAGCTGATGATGTACATCTCACTTTTGTTTGTTTTTAAACTAATTGAAATCAGAAGTCATTCAACAATCTAATTGATCGAAATTATCACTTATCTAAATGTGATTATTCTATTTTTGTTTAAAATTTCCATTTCATTTTCTTGTGACTTATTAGTCACGATTTGTTTTTATTTAAGAAATTTTTAAAAAACTTTCTGGTAACTTTTGGTAGTCAGACATTTTGCTACATCTCTTCAATTATTTATATTCGATTTTAAACTTCGCTGATCATTTCAAATTGAAGACATTTTAACAATCAACTAACATATCATCATCATCATCACATTAATTGATAAACAACAACAACTAACCAATAATAAACATTTGTTTGTGATTCAGAACAAAAACAGTTGAAGCAGCTAACGCAGAAGCAGAAAAGATCAAGTTAGTAGGTGGAGCTGAAGCAACAGCGATTGAAGCTATTGGTAAAGCTGAAGCTGAAAGTATGCGACAAAAAGCCTCAGCATATAAACAGTATGGAGAAGCAGCTTTAATGTCTCTAGTACTTGAAGCTTTGCCTAAGGCAAGTAGATTGAAAAATGTCCAGAATTCATTCATCAATGTTTTTAAGTTGACGAAATTGGTAAAAAGGTTTATGTGACTTGAGTACCGGGCGGATATGACGTCTTGTTTGCAATTAGCTAGATTTGGAGGCTTTAGCAAATGATTTGTTATCAAGTTGATGTTATCAAGAAATTTGTTTGTAGGTTGCTGCTGAAGTAGCTGCTCCGTTATCACGTGTTGATGAAATTGTTCTGATTGGTGGAGGAGATACTACCAATGAAGTCACTAAACTTCTTGCTGAACTTCCGCCTTCAGTGAAAGCTCTTACAGGTGTTGATGTCTCCAAGGTCAGT
Source organism: Pegea sp. RAD2-039 (assembly GCA_034620365.1). Lineage (NCBI taxonomy): Eukaryota > Metazoa > Chordata > Thaliacea > Salpida > Salpidae > Pegea > Pegea sp. RAD2-039. The sequence goes on from JAQGEQ010000043.1 coordinate 1,441,446, forward strand.
TCAAATCTTACTGATTCTAATCTTGAAGTTTGTAATTTGATGCAATTATTTTCAGGTGATTCAACAGCTACCTGGAGCTAAATAGATTTCCAACTTTTAATTTAATTACCTAAACCGTAAATTTCACGACGTTACTTATTATGTAAGATTTTTTCACCTTCAACATTAAGACAGTTGTCATTTAATAGCTTCCTGATATATAGGATTCATTCCATCAGTATTTATATTTGCATTAATAAAAAAGAAATTAGTTTGAGAGAAAGAAAAAGTTTTGAGACCATTAAAATGTTAACAAACTGAAGAAATAAGAAAAATCTAATGAATGTGTCTTCAACGTGTATCAATTTAACTTATTACTAACATCTTATATAACAGAAATCCTTTCAGTGTTATTTGTAAACGTTTCATCTCCGACTAGCACAATTATTGCATGAATTTAACCGGAATCAGCCAATTTATTGCTTTTTGTTCGAAATCAATTTTGTAGCGTAGTTTAACAATGACATCGGAATAAATTTCATCGTTTAAATGCTTTTATTTTCAATTTCGTTTCATACAGACAAATTTAGTATTTATACTTTTCACACAAAATGATATAGATTTGTTACAAAAATAAAAGAGATTAGTAAATTATATGAGATCGGTCTTCAACTGGGTTTGTTTAATAATTCTGAAAAGTAAAATAAGTTATTTATATAACTGTATCATGTTTAAAACAAACAAACCTCTGACCGATCAGTTAGACGAGGTCTCCATCTTCTTTTGATCGTAGTTTTTTAACTTTTTTGTCGTTTAATTTGATGACACCAGGTGCTAGTTGCTGTCGACATTCTTCAGGATATATTCTATCATACTCATAAGAAGTTAGAACAGGTAAACGAGAAACAAATTTAGTTAAGGATTTAACAAAGTTACAACAGTCTGGTGTACTTCATTTCAACAGCAGAGTTTCTTTCTAGACTACAATCAAACATTATTTCTTGAAATAAATAATTAATTCTAACGTTTCGTTGCAATAAACAAGCCTAGGCGTTTTCTGCTCAAGTTTTAGGATAATATTCACAAAGTAACCTGCTTATTTACAAATGAAAGTTTATAAAACTCGTCTAATTTAAATTGCTAATAGAAAAATTCAAATCAAAAAGGATATTTGCTACAATCGGTAAGTACAAGATATCACTTTCACTAATAATTTTTAATTGATAATCAATCCTGCCAACTCCATAGTCACCAACAACTCCTATTGCAATCGCATAGACTTCAATTTTGACCACAACACTCATACCCGCAGCAACCTGCTCACAAAGTATTTTTGAAACATCGATTTAAAACTAAATATCATTTTTATCAGATTTGAAAAGATTTTTGTATTCATCTTTAATAGAATTTTACAGACAAGCTTGTAGGTTTTGTAAATTAAAGAAAATGTCTATAACTTTACTTTCTTATTCTTCAGTATATCAAAATTGATATATAAAATTAAAATGTTCTAAAAATCATTTAAATCTGTCATCTTAATCAATAAATAATAAAAAGAAAACTAATTGAACTGTTTTGATGACCAGCTAATCCATCGATATACTGACTTGACGAGGAGCAAAGTGAACAAATATTCCAGTGCTTGGTGGTGGGGATTCGATCCTATATCTACACGAGTCAATTCCAACATTTTTTAACTTCGCTTTAAAGCTATATTTTTCTCCTTCTTTTAGGATACCAAAACTAACCTTTTAATCAAATTAATTGATTTGTTAACAGATTAAAATGATTAATTTTATAAAAGTTAATTTTCCTTCAAATATAAGCACTGAGAGTTTTATATAAAAAGTTAGCTTAAAATTTACTCAGTAAATTGCTTATTAGGTTGGAACTTCAGTTGTTTAACTTTTGTTTACAAATATAATGAACCTTATTTGGATGGATTTCAAAACCCCTTTTAAGGACTTGCACAAAACCTTTTTCGAGGCCTCCTGTTATGGAAGATGTTTTTGTTTGTCTTCGAACTGGTTCTTCAATTTCTATATACTAAATTAACAAACAAAAATGTATATTTAAGGTTTGCTTATCGAAGTTAGAAAACATATATGAATTTAGTAATTGAAAATTTAAGCAAAAAGTAAAAGATAAAAGGCAGTTAATAATAGAAATAAGATATTTTGTAAATTAGAACGTTTGCGGATAAGACATCAAGTTAAAATTCATTTAAATATTGTGATAATTAAAACAAACCTTTTTGTTGGGTATTGCATCAGGTTTTGTAGCCATTAAAGAAGCCATAAATAATTTGGTTTTTGAATTAACAGAATCTTCTTCAGAATTGTCGGTTCTTTTTGTTGCAACCTTGGTCTTTAAATTTTTTGTGATCTGATCACAATCCAAAGAAGTTGCAACATCAGATAAGTTATTGGAAATATCTGAATGGCTGGAAGTGGTAGTACAAGTCGCACTTTTCACGGACTGATTTGTATCTTTTAAGTCCATTATATCAAGTTCTGAGCTATCTTCTTCGCATTGACTGGTTTCTTCCGCATCATTTTCATTTTCAGTTTTTATATTTTCTGTTGCTGTATCTACTAAACAAATAAATGAAATACATTTTGGAACTGGTAGATCAGAAAATGATTTTTTGTGCAGCAAATTAAATTGTGATAAAGATTGTAATTAGACGTGAGTAATTTGTAATTAAAATATGAACAGAAAATACTGATACTTCATGAATTATGTATATTACTACTTTCAACTTTGATAACACCATTAACTTTATTGTGAGAACCATTAAAAGCTGAAAAGTGCGACATTTAAGCCCATGAGGCTGTCTCTACCTTGCTTAGTCTCATCTCTACTAATTGAATCCTCAAAAGACGTTTCTATTTGTCGTAAAAAACCTCCAAATACGCCTGGACTTTTCGAACTTTTCTCATGAAGAAGCTCGCATTGTTCTAAGTTTGTGAAATTATTGAAAATATTTTATGTTGATGTGACAATCAAGTTAGAAATTAAGTTTATTTCAGTGAATCAAAGAGACAATTTGCAAAATATGAGCTTGTGGCTAGATATCTCACCTTTATCCTGATCCTTGTTAAAAAAACTTGGATTTTCTTCATTTACATCAATATGATTTATAACCTCAAAATCTTTGTACATAGATTCTGAAAAATAAATAAGAAATCTTTTGGCAGATGAAGAAAAATACTAAAAACTAATATCAGAAACCATAACTTGATAATTTGATAAAGAAACTTACAAATAGAAAAACCCTGCAGAAGACTGCCAAAAACCTTTTTTTAAAATACTTTAGCAAATGTTAAAAAGTCTGAGATGCAAACGACAACCAACTAACAAGCAGATGACAAACTTCAAATGGATTGATTTAGCAAAAAAGGAAAAGCAAATTTTTAAGAGCATACCCACTACCCCCCCCCCCCTGAGTACTTTGCTGAGTTTAAGCATTTGGGTTCTTACCACCTTCGATCACCAACACAGGATTTGTCGATAAGACAAGTTGGCTGAAAGTTACAGGTCAAGATACTTCATCAACCTAACCGACTTTTATTCAATTTTTGTATTTTAAATGAAATTCGAATCAGAGTTGACGCCATTGCAAGTCAAAGTTTTTCTCTCAGTATTAAAAGAGTAGCCTCGTATTGATTTCTATATTATTATATCGAAAGTATGTTAAGATTTAATTTAACTTAAAATAACTGGCGAGTCTTTATAGAAAACAGATAAGATGAAGTTTGTAGCAAGCAGTTGAACAGTTTTTTATACTATTTATCGATTTAGTCGAAATTTTCAGTTTGAATCAAAGATGAGATATAAAAGTATTTGAGTTTTGTTTTAACATTTGTATAATTAGATAAAGAAAACAAGAAACCCATTTCAGGTTTACAAAAATTTAAATAATCATCAAAAAAAAAAAGAGACATTATCAGATTTTATCCTTAACAGAACTTTCTTACCTGTAGACTGCTGATGTAAATCATTAATGAAACCAACTTGAACTTTATCGATGGGTCTTTTACCTACGTAGACCTTGTTATCTTGTTTAGTGAGCTCGATAGATATTGGAGATTTCACCAAACATTTGTGTAAGTTGTGCATCAAGAAAGATGCTTCATTTAACTTGTTGGTATTTTGAATCAACCAAGCTCTACCTTGCTTGCTAGCAAAATAAGGCGGAACAACTCTTTCTTTTAGAGTTTTTCGTGTTAACTCTTCATCTAAGATCTCGTTTCTGCGATTAAGAAGATCATAAAAGATCATATGAAGAGGCAAACAGTTTGTTTTGAAAAATATGAATATTTTGATACGAACAATTCTAACAAAGGTTTTTTTTTTTCTAAGAAAACAGAACAGAAAATTTAACAAATAATTGAAACTGTTCATTCAACATTTTACAAAAGTACATTTAATACAAATGAGTTAAAAACTTTCTTTTTAGTGATGAAATATGTACTAACCTGATAACTTGCCAGTTTTCTTCAGTTAATTTCGGTTTAGCTTTTTTTGGTGATGATTTCTCTTTTTTTGGTTGAATTATATTTTCATATTTTGATTTGATTAATGAAGCTTGCTCGAAACAAGTTTTATTTTCAGGAAATACAAGAGTTGGAATAATAAGTTGTTCACAGACTTTCTTGTCAACTACATTTTCTTTGTTATTATCAACTGATTTCTAACAAAAATAATTAAAATATTACAGTGAAAAGTTAAATCTATGAGTTTTATAGCAGAAAAAAATCAGTTTATTTATAAGTAAAAGTTTCAAACAAAAAATTAATTTTATTAAAATTCATCATTAAACCAAACCACTATTTGAAAGTTATTTGTTAGTTGATGAAGCTTTTATATGATCAATTAACGGCACTTTCAGTGTTTCGACGGAAATAACAGTGGAGTCAGCGAGCTAAAGGTTTAAGTACTTGATGGTGTTTGCTTTCATTGAACAACAAACACACCGACAAAAGTACAATAGACAGAAATTTGGTGTTTATACTTTTGTTTTCATATAAAATATACGATTTTGTTGACTAATCAAATATTTTCAGTTTAGTTCTGTGTTAAAAAAGAAATTTCTTATTTAAATATGTTCAAGTATTTTTGAATTTTATTTTCAAATAAGCTTTCAACAAGTCAACAAAAAATTGTTGCCTGATCATAAGTTTGTGAAAATAAAGATATTTTGCAAGTGGTTCTTTTGATGGACTAACAAAATCTTCGAATACTTCTCATTGAGAAACTCATCAAAAACTACTTTGAGGTTCTACCTCTGTATGAAGTTTAAAATCAACAAATGAATTCTCACATTTTGATAATTAGTCAAAACATCATCATATTCAAGGACTAGTGAAAGAAGATCATTTGCTCTCAAGACTTCATCTATTGATCGAGGATCTAATACTTTGAGAGTTTGACGATGTATTTCTTCCATTCCAAGATCACGAACAAAACTAATGAATTTGCTCTTCAGATGTTCCCGGATAGCTTTATAGTTAAAGATGATTAAATTACAGTCAGAAGTAGATCTTTTACGAGATGTATAAAAGTTAATGTTTGCCACTAGGGGGCGTGTTAAGGTGGTGAGCAAGTATGAATAAAACCTTTTGAAACTTCTTTATAACGAAGTAACTGGCGAACTTCGATGACATCGGGACATTTGGGCACATACTGGTCCATTTGTAGTTGACGGTCAGTTTTACAAAGATTATTTTCTAGCTTTTGATGATCAATTATCTTTTTCTCGGGAAAATTTCTGTTAAAAAGTTGGAAACAAAAAGTTGAAAATTTTCACAAAAGTCTTACTGAGTATCAACAAGAAGAAGATCACGAGAACGAATGTTAGGAGGGATTATATTTGCTTCTTGCTTCAGTACCTTCCACCCATCACCGACATATTGATGACGTGGCCTCATTACCGTCACAGCTAAAGAAAATCAAATCATAAAAATAAAAAAACAAAAAATAACAAACCAGTTGCTTCATTGTTGCTAAAAAGTGTTTCCCTGACAACAGCTGTCAAAGCATCGATCTCTGATTGATGGATGTAATCCTTGATTTCATTTTCACGGAGCAACTCGCTTCCAGTCCCATCTTTCTTGATGATGAACAATCTGGAAGATATTTCAAATTGATGTAGATTTGTAGCAAGGATCTTTCATTACCTCGGAGGATGATTGAAAAATTTCTGCCGGTAACTACTTCTCGCATCTGATTCTTCTTCTTCTTCATTACAAGCTTGATGACCACTGATCGTGTTTACAACTCCCTTGTTTGTCACCTTTAAATCAAACTGTCAACATTTCTTCCAATTTTCATTTCAAATCAACCTGGAATAAATTTCCATCTAAATCACAAACTTCACAACAAATTGAAGAGTTATGACGAAGAATGTAATTCAATTTGTTGTCAAATGAATCCTCCATAAGACCCTCTGAAAGATTTTGTAATCTTCTAACACCTTCATCAACAGGGATGTAAGTTGTGGAGCCGTTCTGATCTAACATCACTTCTCCTCCGGACCAATGTAGTAACTGTAAATCAATTATTCATGAAAGATTTTCATTTCAACTTTTTGTTGTCAAATTTTTACGAATGAGATTTTTTACTAAAATTTTCTGTTTTGAGTTTTAAAAAAGTTGTTTGGAACCTTATACGATCCATCACAACTTGCTAACAACCTAGAACCACTTCCAAAAGTTGTCACACTTTCTTTGTTACTCTGATTGAACGTCACGGTGGCAAAACCAGAACATTCTACACTCACAAACCAAACTACTTGTCCTGTAACAAGTGAAGTCATGAAAATTTGATTAAATCACTGATGACGTCATCACCATTGTTATCTTGTGCGCTATACTTAGTAATCCTAGTACCATCTTCATGTTCACAAACGATCCCTCCATCTGGGCGCTGCACTCGAATCACGTGATCTTCAAGACTCAGATATATCTGTGAATTGATTGTTAAGTCACTGATTGCCACTAGAGGGTAGCATTGTGCTGCTGTTAACTACAAAGCGGGTTGCTATTGGCAACTATAGTCACAGCAAACCGCGCTTTACATTTCATTCAAATTTTAAATCAAATATTTAGGTGTTGACCGTATTGAAAAGAAAGTGATTTGAAAGCTTTTCTCTCAATTGTTGGAAATCTATTTTTGGTATCATTGAGTTTGTATGAATGAGCGAGTTAGTAGCTGAATCAATGAATCAAGTGTTCTAGCGGCTCTTCAACTCTTATTTAAATATACTCGTAATATACAATCTCAAAGACTAAATAAAAGAAAAGTTGTTGACTAAAAGTGAAAGACACACATTGATTTGAATGTGAGAATAAGTTACAAGGACTCTTGAAAAAAGTGAAAAAATTTTCAAAAAGTTTGCTATCAAACCAATTAAACGATTTTCATCATTTTCAAATTTTATTGCTTTTCAAGGTTTGTGGAAGCGGCTGTAAAAGTCTTTAACTGAAATTCAGTTAAAAACTTAATTCAAAAGCATCAATCATTATTTAAAAGCGTCAGCGACGCTTAGCGGTTAATTAAAGGTAATCATTTGAGATAAGACTAATTGAAAGATAGGGGGGGGACATTGTTTATCAGACTTTCATAAATTATCTGCTAGAAATAAAGATGTTGTTGGAATTTTAAAAACTTTGAGTGATTGCTGAAATAAATATTTCAAATACAACAATTTAACAAACCTTAAAATGCTTTTCAGAACAAGTTTATGAAAATAAATTCCATAAAAGTCTCTGAGATCATTTCAACAAGCAGGGAATTGATCAAATGAAAAAATTGAATCAAAAAGATCCTCAGATTCAAAGATTTATATTTGAAGATCAAAATAAGATGAAGAATTTAATATTTGAAGAAATTTACAAAAAAGAAATCAAAATAAATTAATGAAGTTTAAAACGACATCAAAAAGACCTCTTTGGTAACTGGATCAGTTGCTTTGTAACAGATCTTCTTTTGATGTAGATACTTGCATCCGTTACTCTTCAAATAATAAACCTCTCCGCTAATCAAAGTTGTCTTCCAACTAGAAGAAAGATCAATCTCAGTATTTTGTCTGCAACAAAAACTCGATTTGAATCAACAGATTCTGTTTGAAAGACACGGAATCAATCAGAAAAGTGAGCCAAGTCACCTGTTCAAATCATTGTTTAGATTTCCGTGATCATTAGTGGATTCTAACCCCGGCTTGTTTATAGACTTGCGGTTTTTTGCTGAGCAGAAAAACGTAGTTTTGAAATTGATAAAATTTAGGAGTTGGGGTAAATTTGTGATTCTGTTTACTTTTAATTCATCAGAATTGTGAACAGATTGAATAAACATTAAAAGCGTGAAGGAATCGTTTACTTTTTCGACGATCAATCAATGTGCTTGGTGGTGCTGTTGCTACGATGTGATTGTGATTAGGATGAGTTGAACATTCATTTCTTGGCATCGTTAATCCTTCATTGAAAAGAGCAGAAGACCCTTGATTGCTATGAACTGATCCATCCAAACACAACACCTGATTTATATTAGTTGATAGAAGTTGAAATGAAATGATTTTTAGTACTTGTGTGGAACCATCTGGCATAACTTTAATCACTGTCCCGTCGCTCATCACAGTACGAGAAGTCTCCTCAGCAGCTGGTGATCCCTGCGTCTTGCTTCCTGTTTGCTTATTCATCACTTTTATAGGATAATATTGTCTCACAAACATATCATATTCAAAGACACGTTTTTCGTGATTAATTTCTGCAATAATTTCACTTTTTATTTCAAATAAATCTTTTTATAATTAGAAAAAATAATTTTAATAAAAAATGGTCAAGTTTATGAAAAATAAAATAATATTTTGGATGTTTAGACGTTTGAGATTACATAAATGTATCTTTGATCAACCAACAAATCAACAAAAGCTCTTTTCATTTGGATCTTTACATTCAAGTTGTTTTTTTTTTAAATCATTTCAACTAAAGAAACGTTTTAAAGAATATGAAATATTACTTTTACTTGAAAATGTTGGTTTCGAGTAGATTGAAAAAGATTATTAATACCATATAAGGTATTGTAAACATAGCAGGTTGCAAAATATTTCACTTAACTTCCAATTGATCAATCATGATTTATGATGAAGAGCCCTTAAAGAAAGCTCCGATTTTCATGTAAGCCACTTCACTGTCAGCTTTTTGAAGCAAATAATTTCTCAAATATGGCGAATTATACAAGAAAAGTATTTAGAAACTTTCCGAATTACTTTTAATCAACTGATATTTCAGATTGAAGTTAGAAATCAGTTTTTAGTTGAAATCTAATTAGTTTGTTGCTTCAACTATTTTGTTTTCAAATTTAGTAAACTTTTTAATCTAACAACCATCCGTAACGAAACTAACTCAAGCATTAACCAGAACAAGTTAAAACAGAAAAACTCTTTTATCCGATCAAGAAAGAATCCCACAGTGACGAGATTGAGGTAAGAGTTGATTGAAGTAACCGCTTTTCAGTGAATCTTTAACCCCTCCTATTAATACTACAGCTGTGTGAGTTTTTACATCAGCTCTACATGTCTCTAATTTCACGTTTCTTCTCCTATTTTTTGTATCTTTGTTTGATTAAATACGTCAGAGCTGAAGAAATCGACAAACAAACAAAGTGGTCGCTGAAAAAACTGCGCAGAAAATATTGAAGTCTAGATTAAATAGTGAAAAAAATTCCAAGACAATTTCAATGTGGACAAAGATAATGGATGTTGACTTCAGTGATTAAAAACATCCGACTATCAGATCTTCTCCAATCTCTTTTTCATGATTTTGTTAGTTATAAGAAGATAGACTTAAAAAAGTGAAAAACAATTATTTGTTTTTTAATTAGGAAGAAACCATAAAGTTAAAAAGCCATTATAACCCATTTTTGTAGCTTAGTTTAAACTTTATGAGTTGTTCACGTCTTGTGTAAACAATTTGTCTCGTTAGTTTGCAAACAGAACGAGATTTGATTTTGTTCGTTCACCTTTCACTAGCAAAAATTATTACAACCTGTCACAGCAAACTGTGATAAAATTAGTTAAAAATAAAATTCTTAAATTTAGTGTCTTCTTCATGAATGTTTTCTTCTACATGAGAGCAGAAAGAGAAAAGTAAAAGATACAAGTGAAAGAGGTCTACTTCACAAAGAGCTAAAAAATGCTCGAAACGAGAATAAAAGATAGTATGATGTAAATTCAACACTGAATATTTCACTGAAGAATGAGAGAGATAAGAAGTTCTTTTTCTTTTTCTTCTCTCATTTTCTTTGCATCTTCAGTTTCGAGCTTTCAGCTTACTTTTAAGAGGTATTGTCGATAGATAGAGTTTTGATAATCTTTGTATCGTAGAAATATCAATATGTTTCGTTTAGTAGTGATAGTATGTCTGACTGTTATGATGGTTTCTGTTAATGGTGTTATTATCGATTGTTCTTATCACTGTGATGCATTACAATGTCCCTGTGATTGTTATAAGGTTAAATCAGAGGTAAGTTAAAGTTCTTATTACCAAATTTAGTTTAAATTTCTTGAAAGTGATAAAATCGTCATTTAGCAATTCGTTTATTGGTGTGACAAATTGAGATAAAATAATAAATTACTTAATTTGGGTATCTAAATAAGATTAAAAACTACCTTAAGTACAAGATAAAAGCGTTGAAAGAAAAGTTTGAAGGTCAGGGAGGTAATTAAAACATTTTTAACTGCAAATTTTCAGCAGGTGCGTTGTAGTAGTCTAAATGTTACTGAACTAGGAAGATTTCCAAGGAAGTCACGCTTCAATGATTTCGACTTCAATAAAAATCACATTGAAGTAATTAATTCAAATCAGTTCAATTTTGCTGAATTGTAAGTTACCCTTTTACCTTCCTAAAAATCTATTTATTCAAAATTTGAATATCAAATGTTTTAAACGTCAATAATGTTTTTAAAGTTCGGCTGCCGTCAGCCTGCAGTTGGCAGCAAATCAAATTGAATATTTGGAAAATCGCTCTTTTTATGGAATGAAAAAACTTGTAACTCTTCGTCTTAACCATAACAAGATAACTTGGCTTCCAGATCAAGTATTTGAGGGTCTTGAATCATTGGAACGGTTATTCATCAACAACAATCAGGTGAAATTAACTAATTGAGTAAAGCAGATATCTTTGAATATCCGTTTTTTTGATTTAATTGTAAAATCCACTAAAAAATTCAAATAATCAGTTCGAAACCTCCAAAAAAAGAAAAAAAAAACAGATTGGAACGAGCAGAGGGCTTCGGGTTTTGACAAAAACCTCTAGTAACAACCACATCCGATCTTATTTAATCACATTAATAATTTCTAGCTTAGACCGACTGGTCTGTTATTCTCTGCTTTGATATCTAATGAGACTAAAGACGACAGTGATGTTTATATTTGATTTTAAATTGTAAAAATTTCAAATTTATTCGATAAAAATCTTTGTTAGTGATTTGAAGATGCTTTAAATAATTCAAAAACATTTGAATGAAAATTGATTCAGATTCGACGAATTACGGCGGAATGTTTTACTCCAATTTCAAAGAAACTCTCTCTCTTGTATCTTCAACAAAATCAGATTGAAACGATTCACAAACATGCATTTGATCAAATGAAGCATCTAAGGACTTTAGATTTAAGTAAAAATTCTTTGAAAAGACTTGATGCTGCTGGACTAGCTACAATACCAACACTTGAATATGTATTTCTATCAGACAACCCATGGTCTTGTGAAAAATCTGAAATTTGTGCTTTAAAACCGATTTTGGAGCGTAGACAATCTACATCTGATCGAAGAAGACATCATGTTAGCTTCAGATTATTTGGAGAAATTTATTGTGCTGATAAACGAAGTGAAATATTTGAGCTTCAATTACAGTTTGATGATGATATTTGTAAAGTATTTAATCCTGATGAAACAACAACTGAAAAACTGAAATCTTTTTCAGATCAAAACATCTGTTGTATTGCTTCATCAAATTCTAACTTTTCATTTACTTTTCTTTTATTTTCTTTCTTATTTTCTTATAATTTTTCTTTTTGATGTTTTTTCTGTAAATTTTTTTTTGCATTCTTTACAACTGGCCATTTTTAGATCAAATAAAAATTTGAAAACTTTTCAGGAATACCTCAAAAAATCTAATTAAATTTCGATTTGACGTCATCGTTGTGAAGAGAAGACTCAAGCAGCTTAATAAAAAAACCTTTTCTTGTTTTAAAGTTGAAGAGATTGTATGAAGATGACAGACACGTCATTGGTTAGTTGAGAACTTCGAATATTTTGGTGATAAAATGCCAAAATATAGAAAAGAATCAATAAATAGTTTTTTTTGTGTCTTCTTCTTCATCAGTGACTTAAATAGTTAATTAAATTTGAGATTTTTTGTTTTTAGTCCAAATAAAAAGACGTTTGAACAACAAACCAGTGAACATATGTAAAGATATCAACTTTTTTTCTAAACATTAATGTGACACCATTCATAATTTCACTTTTGGCACATAATACATTTTCAACGGTTAGCTCTAAAAGCATCTTGAATATTTTCTTACTTCAACTAACAGAAATCACACAATAATCGTTCTATCATCCACCAACAATTTATTAACATTTAACCAACCATAACTAAAAGTGTTTAACGAAAACAAGTTGAAATGAAATCAATCATTATCAAAACCAAAAACTAACTGCAAACAGAGTCACACATAATTTGTTGTATGCTTTCAGCTTCATCTAAGCCTATCTTTATTTTTGTAGTTTTGTCAAAACGGCAAAAGTATTCGTGCTATTGTACTCAGCGCAAATATTAGGTGGTTGTGAGTTTGTCATCGTCAATAAAAAAGTAGTTTTAGGAAAATTAGATGTAAACTACTTCTACTTTATCGATTGAATTAGTTAATCGAATAAAAGTTGGTTGAAATTAATAATCTCTTACTTCCTTTTGGATTGTAATCAAAACAAAGTGAAAGTCCGTCTGGACATGAAATGAACAGATTTGGATTTTTACAGTTCTCTCCTTGTTCTGAAGAGTTTGTTTCTTCATTAGGCTGCTTTTCTACATCCGTCTGTAAAATATCGATGTTCTTAATTGAGTTTCAACTAATGGTTCACTACATTTTCAACTTTTTATTGCTGCAGTGAAAGAAATTGAATAATTTAATGAGAGTTGTTTTAGTATCAAGACCACTTAACAACAGTTTCGTGAACAACTTTATCATTTAAATATCTTGTGACAAAAAAGTAAGAAAAATTTCGTTTTTATTCCAACGTTATTCGAGATGAAAATGATATAAAATTAGTAGTTTCGAAGAGGAAATACCAACTCGTGAATTTGCTTTTTAGTTTTGTAGATAACTCATAGATTATTTGCGGAACGGATTTAAATAATTCCTACATTGCCAAGATAATTTACTGTGTTGAAAAATCAATTATTTATGCAAAAGGATTTTTAGATGGATATTTGAATAATTATAATCTGAAATACTCGTTTACTTTTATGGATTATAGGAAATTCCGAATTAGTTGGAAGCTATTTTAACTAGAAATATTTTTTATCAATAAAAAAAGTTATTTTGTAGCATTAAAAATCAAACCATATAATGAATAATTAACAAGGTTAATACAAACTCCTACAAATGATTCGAAATAAAAGATTAAGAAGATTTTTAGAATCAATTAAAACTCTTGAAGATTTTCAATTTGTTGATTTTCAAGTAGAAAACAAACTTTCATCAAGAAACATGTCGAACCGAAATATCGATTAGAAGTTGCGCTTAAAATTATTTGATAGAAATAATTGGTCGAAACTCAAATTAAGTTGGAAATGACAGTTGCACACCTGTGTACGCGATTCATTGCCACTATCTGCTTCTGGTTCCATTTTCACTGAATCCTGTTTGCGCATTTTAGTTACTTTGGGACTTTTGCCTCGTGGCGAGGATTTCTGACGAGGTGACCGCCCGCTTGAACTTCTTCGATTCAAAGCAGAAGGAGCTCTTTCAACAGGAACAGGAGGAGACGGGGCAGTCACTAGCTGGTTTTTCAGCAACTTTTTGATTTTTTGTTTAGTTTTCACTGAAATGAAAAAAAAGATGTTTTGTTCTAATCTCTTTCTGTCGTTAATTCGATTAACTTCCACCGGCAGCTTATTTTCACGCATGAGTGCGTTTCACAGCGCGCTACCGAGTCGTGAGGTACAGCAGGGAGCAAGTCTTTGTGAGCTCATCGTATTCAATAGATTTACTTGGTGTGAAAGGAAGTCACGTGATGCGCGCGAAGGAAACTCACATGCAGATGAACAGATGCCAGCATCTCCATGCGAACTATAGGACATCATCATTCCATCAGATAATCGACATGTGGTCGAGCCAAACTCCGAGTAGTAATCAGACTTGGACGGGGGACAATCGGAACTCTCTGTAAGAAGAAATCAACTTTTCACAACTTTCAATAATAAAATGAAAAACTTCAAAAGCTACAACTCCTTCAGTTTTAGTGATGATAGATTTCAAATGATGACTGATAACTCTACACACTTCAATGACTTGTCATTATACGTCACCTAGTCACGTGAAAATGACGTCATAATCGCATTTAACCGAAGAAAAGTTGTGATAGAGCCAAAAACCACCAAAAACTGTCGTAACTGATTGATTGTCGGGTTTCAACGACCCAGAAAAGAGCCTAGATAGCCCCCTTGCTTGCTTTCAAATATAAAAAGTGAAAACTATTTTACAATCCTAACAAGCAGCAAAAAAACTGATCAAGTTAATAGATGATGTCATTAAAAGATGAATAATCCCAGATGACATCTACTGTTTAATCTCATACAGATAACGTCAGATTTCATTTTACATTCAAATTGATAACTAAATGTCTAATTTTCCAGTGTTGCCATTCACGAAATTACAATCAACAAAACTAAGTTTGGAAACACTTACTCCTGTCGTGCTGACGATCTAAATCCGGCACTTCTTTCGAATCACTTTGAGTCTCCGTAAACTTTTCAGACTCATCCAGCAACTTTTCCAACTTTTCATCCTCAACGTGATCTTTTGGTTCAATCACATGAGCAATGATCTCATGGTCATCTTTACATATTTTCACACGTATGTAATTCTGTCCTGTTAAAAAAGAGGAGATAAAATAGAAACTAAATTATTAAGCATCTGTTTCTACAAGTGACACTGATAAGAAGTCGAGTAACTTGCTTCTGACTTTTTCATTTGCTCATTTCAAATTTAAAGTAATTTAATAACTCATCTTGGCCTTAAAGTTATCTAATTTCAAAATAGTGCTGGGGTCAAAATGATTATAATTTTAATAAAAAGAGATTCAACCAATTTCTGTGGATTCTTTTTTATCGGACAATAATAATTTTGTGTTTTCAAAAAAAGCAGAACAAAGAAAGGTTTGTGAAATAAAATATTTGCTTCTTTAAAATAAATTAATAAAAAATTCTTAATCATTAAAATGTCAAAATAAATTTCCTTTTTCATAATTGTTTTTTATCAATAGCTGAGTCAAAGCAATTAATTTTTCATCAAAAAATTTTGTGGTGGACAACAAACTATTTTTGAATCGGTAGTAAAACTAAGCTGACGTCAAAGCTTACTAGAAGCTCTAAAACTTCTCGATCACAAAGAAAATTGTTTGTTTTTCAGTAGATGAATGGAATAATTTCTCTTACTTCAATTACTAAATGCGATTTACTTAAGTAGCTTCAATTAATTAGTTGATAGAGAAAAGTTCAAAAAGTTTCAACCTTAATACTGACCGAACGGCAACTTAAATTCTTTCAATTAGTTAGAGCTTGTTAGAAAGCTGAATAAGCAAAGAATATATTTGTTTTGTTTTAACTTTTCCTAAAGATTTTGTGGTGAAATTCGAACAAGAATTTTTTAAAGTATTAAAACCTTTTTTAGTTAAACAAAACTTTAATTCAATAATCTATTTGTTTCAAAACTTTGCAATCAATCAAAACAAAGACAATCAGTATAAACAAACCATGATGGATTCTTTGACATGAGTTAGATGTACTTAAGAAAATCTTCTGTAAATCATTTAAAGTAATTAAGAGGTTTGTTGATTATTAAATCGATAAATTCAAATATATCTTCATTTTAAATGAAGTGTTCCCAATTATTGTTTCACAAATTGAAAAGTTTTAAATATTTTTTTAAGTAATTCTTCAGTAAAGAAATACAAAGTTTAGAAAATAAATGAGCTTGTGTACACATAAACTTCGTTTCTTTAGTTTTTTTTCGTGGTATATAAATCAATGTTAATTATGAGTTTTTATGAAATTGGTTGGCAACACTGCAGTAGAAATGAATTTTAACTTCAGTTTATTTTCTAAATGGTAATTTATTGCTAAAATAAAATCTACATTGAAAGTTTTGTGCATAAAACTTTTATAAAATGATTTTTATCATTTTTGCAGACATCTAATCTTTAGATTTTTGGATTAATAATTCATAAATAAAATTTATACGATAACACAGATAAGTAAAGTAATGGTATGTTAGCAGACACTTGCACTAAGCAAACCTAAAATCGAAAACATAAGTCTTATTTCTCAGCAAAAAATATCTAAGAACTCTAATTTCTAGATTATTATTTACTTCTAAAAATTAGTTTTTCAAAAAAATCATTTTTTCACTGAAACTAACCGAGAATATAAGAAAAGTTTTGAATAGAAATAATACCACCGTCGCTAGGATACAAAAACGTCTCGTTGCCATGAAGATGAAGCAATTTATTGCCAACATCGTAGCTGTATAAAATAATCTTGATTAGCAAATCGAAAATCAATTAAAAGTTTTGTTTAAAGTCAAATCAGATGATCAGGAGTTTTAGGATTATCGTTAAACTTTGAGGACATTTTATTGTTTTGGAATTAATTTTCAAGTTTAGTTTGAAATGTGAATGGTTCAATTCACAACAGAAATTTTTACTTAATTCCTGTTTGATACAATATATTAAATTTCTAATTATTTTCTAATCGAGGAAATGTTATTTATAAACATTTGAAAAAGAAACCAAGCAAATTGAAAGCGCTGGATTTTGATGGAACAAAAACGTTGAGTGGTTGAGTGAATGAAGCAACAAACATTAATCAGTACAAGTTGGTTTATCTAAAAGCAAAAGACAATTAGTAAAGAAAGTAACTTGTTTACCCAACAAATGGATGTTTAGGGATTGTAAGGACTGGTTCTGGAGTAGGAGAAATTGTAGTATCTTGTGAAGATATTTGGGACTTTTTGGAAGATGATCTTCTGGTTTTAATGCTAGAGGAAGATTTTCTACTACTTGTACTTGAGTCTCTACTATCTTTACTCGTTTCTGTAAATCAACTTCAATTTAATTGAAATTAAATCTTGAAAATTGAAACAAAAATGAATATTTACAAAGTCTTGTTTGCATCAAATAAGAAAAATTAATTTTAACAGATTTGAAATAGAAGTAAAAAGATCCCTGAGAAGAGATGGAAGATTTACTTCGAGATTTAGAAACGCTCCCTTTTTTTTCTTTTCTCCCCTTTCGATCTACTTTCTCTTCTAATGTCTTTTTACCGGACTTCTTGTTGCGTTCCGTCGACTGATTTTGCTCCTTTCTTCCTTCTAGCTCCTCCTGTGTCTCTTCTGATTTATTTTTATCCTGGTTCTTGAGGGATCCAGGCAGGATAAATGGATTGGAGTTACTGTGAATCACCAATTCTTCTTTATTTTTCTCTTCACGAGATTTATTCTTGCTCTCCGGCCGAGAGTTCTTTCCTCCTAAAAAGATCATTTAACGAAATTAAAGATTTAAAATCCCGAAATTTTCTTTCAAAATCTTCATAAGTTTCAATGAAGCTGACTAACAACGCCACCAAGCGGAAATCAGTTGTTATGAACAAAATGGTTATTTTAATTTCGGCATCACAAATTATCTGAATGTTTTATGAGAGTCTTGTGAGATTGAAAGACGCCCGTGAGTTAATTTAAATTGATTTTTTACCTGATACAATTTTACTTCAGTAATGTATATTCTGTGTACAAGCCGACAAACAAATTACAAAACTTTCAGCGTGATTTATTTTATATTGATTATAAATCACTTCAGCTACATTTTATGAAGGTTAGTGACATAAAATATCCCTCCTTTGTTGGATCTTACCTTTTTTAGGGGTTTTGGGGCTTTTAGACCTCTTTTTTGATTTCTTTTTTTCGTTGGGAGGTGTAATTGGTCGAATATTTTCTATCATATTCTGTTCCATCATTTTTGTGAATTCTTCTTGTTTTTTATTTTCCTTGTAAATTTGTTCTTGTTCTGCAGACCACTCTTCTATGTATGGAGCAACATATTCAACAAAGTTTCTACAATTTTCAAGAAACGAATTTGAAATTTACAGCAAATTTGATTTACAGTTTTTAAACATTAATTGATTTTTAACTATTTTTATTGATTTGAAAATTGATTTAATCGAAGTGATAATTGATATTTCTAGCTGGACTAGAATAAAAGTCCCTATCTTTCAAGATACTATATCAATATTGGTATTTTATTGATTTTTTTACTCTAATTGAGCTCTTTTGTTGAGAGTCTAAAAGGAAATTTACAGAAACATTAGAAGCTTTCGAATTTCGTAAATAGTAAACAAAAATAAGTACAGCCGAAATATTCGTTTAAAAATCCAATATAACTTCTTACAATAGCCAATTAGATGGCTTCCAGTAAAAATTTAAAGATTGTTCAAATCTTTTAAATGATATTTTGGTGAATCGATATAAGAAGCAACTTAAAGTTATCCTTAAAAATATAAATTTCTTTATTTGACGTTTTGAAGGTTTCAAGCTGACAGCTACAATAAACTCAAAATCGATTATTCGACTGTTTTGAAAGTTTTTGACGCTTTGAAAATAAATTCTATCAAATTCAAGCTTAAAGTGTTTGAAAATATCAATTTTTTGTCTATAAATTGTGAAAGTAGCAACTAAAACATAGTGTCAATTCCTATGGGATTTTTATGTTTTCAATTGAGCAAAATTATAATAAAAATTGAAAATTTAAAAGAAATTATTCTGTGTAAATGATAACTTGATTTTGATGTCTTCTATTTAAACTTCATTTTTTATAAATTATTGAAGTTTTATTAGTCGAAAGAATCAAAGCAACATCTTTTAATCATTTTCAAATGATTAAGAAATCTTTTAATCCATCTATACCAACATTTATTCAACTTTAATCTAGATTATTTCTAATTAAGAAAATTTCAGAAGCAAAAAAAAACAGATTAAAACCTGAAGCCGACATTTGAGTGAAGACTTTTAAACCATTTGAATTTGGCATCTAATTGATCAGAAATAGGGTGATGGAAAAACACTAATAAGCAGTTATCACGCTTGTGATGGTATGTATCCATACATGGATAGAAGTCCCTTGCTTTTTTCAAAACCTATAACCAAAATTATTAATTAATGAAAAAAAGAACAAAGTAAATGTGAATTCAGCTATTCTCTGATGACAGCATTTACTTAATTAGTTAATTTGAAAGTTTGAGGTTTAAAAGTAAGTTCCAGTTTTGTAAATTCCATAAAAGAATTTATTCAAATATTATCTTCAATTAGTTTTCTTTTTGGAAAGTTACTTAATGATTTTGATTCTTTTTACAAATAGCACGGGATGTGATTTATTTATAAACATCGGCTTTTTGACAAATGTGTTTTTTTATCACACATATATTTTTAAAAGCTTTTCACTTAAAGTACAAGAACATTGGTTATTTTGCTTTGAATTATAGAGATAGACAAAAAAAGCATCAATAATAAAATAAAGATAAGTCAGCTAACAGAAAGACTTAAATACTTTTCGCTAATAAGATTAATAAAAGTTCTTAAATAATCATAAATCAATAACTTTAACTAGGCTCACTTGTAACAAGACTTTTCTATCTAACTCTTCAGTATACACAAAGTCATCGAAAAATCTTTTCGGTGATAAATGCTTATGAGTTGTAATCGCTTTGTATAACATGGCGGCATTTTGTTCTCTTTGTTCACATTCATCTTGACTTGTGTCTAAATTAATTTCCGTGAAGTAATTATGATGATAAATCGATATAATAACCTGAATCACTCGGATGCTTAGCATTTAACTTCTTGCCAGTAAATAGTTCAGTTATTGAATGATCAGTTCTACCACTTTTGTCAGACTTATTCAATTCAAGATGATTCGCAGCATTAGTCACTGTTCTAATAATGAAATCATAAGGATCATCCCAAAAGTTTTCTATAAACAGTAAAAAATATAAACAATTACAAATAAAAGTAAACAAAAACAACCTGATGTTAAATCTTCACTTTGTTTATTATCTGTACTTTGTGTTGACATACTCTCAAAAACAAATTGTCGAAAAGCTCTGTCAGCCATAAGGGAACTGATTACAATTTCATTACACTCTGTTTCATTTTCTTCTTGATAAGTTGAAAATGTAGTTGTTGATGTGTTTTGTATCAATTCATGTAATCGAGCAACACGTTTATGGTAACTTTCATCATTGAAATTACAAGATGAAGTCAATCTGAAATAAACATCAGAAGAATTCTATCTCAACCATCTGTCTGATAATTTAATAAGTTTATAGATAAGTCTTTTGAAGGTGTATTAACTTTAAGATATATTTTTAATAAATTGAATAATTAAATCATACTTTGATCCTATTGAATAATCAAGCATTTGCTCTTCAATATTCATTGGGTTTAAATCGATTAAATCTGTAAGATTATGAGTCCTTGCAGCAATATCGTTATGATAATGGAAGACAACCGGCAAATCTCTTTTCTCGTTTTTTGTTTTCAGACTTAGTGAGTTGATATTTGGAAATTGTTTTGCAAGTTCCTGTTTACAAAAATAAATATTAAAATTTGAAGACTTTTTTGAAATCTTTTTATAGTTTTCTCTGTTATCTGTGATAATAGATGAAAATGTAGTAAATCTTAGAAATAAATTTCTTATAAACATTAAAATTCACAAATCATATTTAAATTTTACATTTCTTTCATCTTTTGTGAAGTTAACTGTTTGAAGACTATCACAAATATGTTCAGCTAGTTTAGAACTGATGCCGTTTTCTTCTATAGACTTTTCTACCTTGCTCGGAGATATTTTTCCAGCTTCAGTTGCAACCACCTGTGATAAATTCAAAAAATGAAATTCAAAAAAATTTGTGGAAATTACTAGAATATGTTTAATTGTAAAGTTCAGATTAATCAAACCAGCAACAGTACACTAAAAGTAGCAAATTACAGTTTTCATCTATTGAAGAAATAGAAAATCTGTTAATTAAATGGATAATTGATAAAACTTGTAGCTTTTAATCTAACTGGCCGATTTTTAAACATTAAAAAAAAGACTGTGATGAAACACTTAATAGATTTATTCTTTAAATTGGAAACACTTTTTTATGACTTAGCTTTTTAGTAATTGCTAAAATTGAAATCTTTATAGTAACTTAACCTTCAAGGTTACTCGTTTATGTAAAATTATGTTTGATTTAAAATTGTATTTTTAAGTCACTATAAAGCTTAAGGAGCTATTAACTTATTTTGCTTGAGTAATGTTACGGCTAATCATGGCTTTAAGCTTTACTTATGAATAAATTATAAAGTTTTAAGTAACTGTTAAAGAGTAAGGAAATAATTTTTAATACTTGATTCAAACGATTAAACTTAATTATTTCTTCTTTTATAAACAGTGAGTAAAATTAATTTGAAAGCAGATAAAAATAAATTAGATAAAAGATATGTTTCAACTAAATCCTCGAGGAAATTTAAATTATCATCAAAGGCTTGTCAAAAGTGATTTTCTTGTGGTGACCATCAAAAAACAGATTTTCAGAAAATGTATCTGCTTAAGTTTCCTAAATGTCAGCAACTTTTGAAATATAGATGATCAAAGAACGTTTAGTTGGTTTAAAGTTAAAATAATTGACAATAAATTAATTGTAAGTTTAATACAAACTATTTGTAAGCGACAACATTTAACCTGTTCAAGCATACAATGCAAGATCAAAGGAACGCTGACAGATTCCATTGGTATGTTGTCCATCAATGATGAGTAGTATCTCATACTTTTAGCTTCAATAGATCTTAGGGAACTTTCTTCAGGGGCATTATTAGTATAATCTCCACTTTTTCGTTTACCTTAAGATAAATTTAATATTTATAGACTTTATATTTATGTATTATTAAAAAAACTTGATTCTCTAGTTACAATTTTAATTCTCAATTATTTTCTGAGCCATGGTGACTTTAACTGAAGATTTTTTCAGTAAAATAAAAATGCATTTGCTTAAAAAACGGCAAAAACTAGACAAGTTTTAATCAAATTACTGAGCTATATAACAACAACTTACCAGCTACTGGTTCAGGTGCAACGTCGGTGTCTGCTGAGCTTTTACGTTGTGATTGAGAGTACAGGTCTGGGTAATTAGGTAAATTAATAATCTCCAAATTGTTCATGTAAGTCAGATATTGACGCATCAATTTAACAGAGTCATATATTTTAAATGCAAGCAAATCAAATACTTTTGCACCAAAGTCGTTCTGTAAATCAAACAGCGATTTAAATTATTTAAATATTCTGCTTAACAACTAATAAAAACCATTTTGTTGTAATTGTGCCAATCCATCGGTAATATATTAGTCGGGATCTCGAAAGTTGAAACTATTATATCTTGAGTTTTTGAAGTGTCCGAAAAATATTGGAGTACATGAGGAAGAAGACGCCAATACAATTCTAGTGATCGTACAATCTTCTCATTAGTTTTCTTTATTTGCAAAATCTCTGTGAACATAATTATAGTAAGTTTAGTTTAGATGTAAAATAAACAAGAAACTACCTTCAGTGGAGAGTTGTGACTCTTGCAATTGCATAATAGTTGGTTTAGCTTTCAAATCAGTGAGACTTTCTAACTCTTCATAAGATTCTGATTGAATTCTTACAATTCCATTTACAAAAACACCAATATTTTCAAGTATTGGAAGAATTTGAAGTTGTCTAAAACCACTGATCAAAACATAATGAGAGGGTCCATCTACGGGCTCATCATCTATAAAGCGACAAATTAACATTGAGTTTGTAAGATTAAACAGTTTTTCAACTTACAATCGACTAATTTCAACAAATATCTTAACTTTTATACTGATCTTGGTTTAAAACTTAAATTGATTTAAAAGAGCATTTAAGCGTTAGACAGCAGCTCCTTGATAAGTTAATTTATCTTAAAATTTATTATATCATAAGATATCTTAAGGTCTTGGAGGATTTCTAAAAATTACCGATGTAATTGTTCAGTAAATCAGTTTCACTTCTTCTTTTAAGAGTGGTGCCCTCTTTTTTCTGAGTTTTTGGAGTATCTGGATTTTTTTTTGTCTTTTTACCGCCACCAGCTGACTTGTTACTTTGTTTTTTACCTAAATTGTAAAATAGAGATCAGAATAAATGTTTGTAGCAACTTCAAGAAATTCTCAAAAATTCTTGAAACTTTGAAAATGTAAAACCTTCATTTGCTTTTGAGGAATTTTGTTTTGAAACATTTGAAGCTTTGGCACTATATGTGTCTTTAATCATCAACAGACCAAATTTGATAAGCTTTGCCCATAAATGAAGTGAAACTTCTTGGTTACTGTTCATCTGAGTATAGATTTGTTCACAAATTCCACAAAATCTAGGACGTTTTTCAGTTTGTAGCTTCCTGTTTTTCACATTTCCAAACTCATCAACCTAGTAAGAAATATTCGATGACAATTTCAAAACTTCATCCAAGATCATTTAGAATAATCAAATAAGCAAACCTTTTCAAGAAGATCTTCATATCTTAACATGCTAAACTTACGCCTCAAGGGTGTATTAACGGAATTTGCAAGAACTTTAATATATTCTGCATCATTTATTTGATTTTCAACTATTATTTGTATGTTTATAGTCCACTTTTCCTAAAAATAAGAAACTTTTATTAAAAACTAGAAAAATTAAACTCTAAGACATCATTTAATCTAAGATAATTTCAATCAAGTTTAAGTTTAAAATTACTTTTTAGCAAAGATAAATAATTGCATCAAATTTAGTCCCTACAAAATTAACAAATTAATTACATAAAACATATATTCAAGATTTTTACAGTTTGATTATAAACTAAAGAGTTTTCACTTGATGAAATTTATATAAAATTTTGTTTAACTACTTAAAATTTTTTGTTGGTTTTTGTAATTGTTCATAGCGTTGTCAACAAAATTTCTAGTTTAATACTTTTTTCAGGTGAGTATGCAGCAAAGTTTTTTATAAATTTTATTAAGAAGATATAAGAAATTAGATATTATAATAGTACTAAACATTAAATTTTAGAAGTAATGAGATAGTTTGTATTTACTTTCAGTTAAACATCCTGATTTTAAACCCAGCTTTTTCTAACTAAAAATTTTAATGACTATAAAATATATTTTTTAAGCTTCAATTTCAGTTTCAATGAAATCAACGGAAGAAAAGGACAAATTTATACTTCAGAAGTAGAAACTTAAGTAATCATTTTAATTTATCAACAACTTGTCTTGTATTACATGGTTATATATTCATTTAAAAAATATTTCAAGTATTAAAATATCAAACATGTAGAATCAAAATAATTAATAGAAATAAAACAAACTTAGTTTAAAGATTTTAGGCTTTTTTTGTTAAAATAAAACAATCTTTCAGACTTACTTCATTCAATGGAGCACTAATCAACTCTTCCTGAAAGTCTTTATTGATATTGGCACCTGACTGAGTATTATTCTTTTTATTTTTAGTCATTTTATATCATAAAAAATGAAATATTGTATTATCTAAAATCAACAAAAGGAAAACTTTTGTATATCATATATTACCAAACATATCGTGGTGTTTACGTTTTACAGTTCAAACAGTCTAGAGTCAAGCGTTTCCAGCGCAACGAGGTCTCAATTGCTAAGGGACATATTTGCTACATTACAGTAGTAAGTTAAAAAGAATCAAATAATTTAATAAATTTGTTTAATGTTGCAGGATAATTTAAATTATTCTTTTTAATTTTAGTAGTTTTTTTAACTAAAGGTAAGAGAGAATTAGAGATAAGCCCAGAACTCACAACATTCTATTAGATTAAAATAATGCTTTTTTATGTTAATTCATCATATCGACTCATATTATATTGTTATTATAATATTTTTCACAAGTTTTTCTTTGTTCCATACCCACCATCTAGTAAAAGTTATGATAGTTATTATAATATATCATCAATTATAAATAGCATAAAATCACCTAATTTAAACTATTGAAGCTTACAAACTAAATCAGTTACTTGAATTTATTAATTTATGGAATAACACATGGCTGCTTATAACAAATGGTACGGATTTTATAGCAAACTCGACATGACTAACAACATGACTACAAAAAAAAGCAAAAGAAAAAATTTTCAAATACCACAGTTTGACAGGAAAAATTAGAGAACAGCAAAGGTATAGATGTAACACAGTAAAGAATTTGAATAAAAAACAAAGCAAACCATTAAAATGAAGAAAATGATGGTATAAAGTCAAAGTAAGCCTGTCAAAAAGATAAACATGAATATACAGAAGAATTGAACTCCAACTTGAGTCTAGATTGAATCCATAGAATGGTAGACTTCAAAGAAAGTTGCAGATTAAATAAGTCAATACTGAAAAATTTATCATTTTCGGCAAAGAGTATTCAAATTTTAGAATCATTTAGAGTTGAAGAATCATCCAATATTTTACATGCTATTAAACTCTAAAATAGATTGCATAATTGGCGTAAATACTGACGCTAATAACTTTGAACTGCTTTATATAGTATTTATAGTATTTGTATCTTTGAGCATTTACTTTAAGAATTGTTATTATTCACTAAGTCACTTGTATCTGTTAGAAAGTTTCACTATAAATTAAGTCATCAGTTATGAATTTTTTCATTAATTCTCATCAAAGTATATAATTTTTTTGTTTAATATTTTATATGTATTTCTTGAAAGTATCTTTTGACAGAAATGATAATGAATTGAATTTTATTCAATTATAAAAATATGCCAATAAAAAACAATAAATAAACAAATAAAACATTTACTAACTTCAAGTTCGTAGCTTGAAAAGTGCATTTCTTTGCACTTTCTAATTCATTAAAAAAAATCAAAACATATTCGAAATTATGAGTATTATCAGTTTTTGATGCCTTTCTTATCACTTGAGATGCTTCCTTTTTGCTTAAGCAATTTTGAAACTTGAAAGGTTTTGTACTTTATTCTATTATTTTTCAGAAACCTTTCTTACTGTGTAATCAGTTTAACCTACTTGAATAACTACAGTGCATAAAATGTACATCTTTTCTAATAAAAATCTATCTTTAAGATCATTTTGTTAAAGACTTTTTGCAGCTAACATTTAATTAACAGCTAGTTAAATCATTATACAAACAGCCTTTTAACCAAAATCCATATAAACTTTTTATTATTAGATTCTTCAAAACTTTGTACTGATTATTTGAAACTGGTTAAACATTCAGACATCGATTAGAAATATTAGATAAGACGAGTTTAAGTGATAGTTTTAAAAGCTTTTGCTGTAAGAAGTCATCTATTATTAAGCTCTATTTTAAAATGCTAAAACATTTTAAACTAAAACAATTACTATCAGCTTTTTATTTTCAATTTAAATCTTTTTAAAACATCACTAGATACAATCAAATAATTAATGTAACTCTAATGATGTCGTGCAAGTCTTTCAGAACAAGATGACCTTTATGAAAATTTTATGAAACTTATTTAAAAGCAATACATCAACAACTATTTCAGCAGATATCTATTTGAGTTCGAATAAATTCGAAAAACTCAAAAAACCATTAATGTGGAAATAGTGTTGAAGGTTTTTAAACTTTTATTTGAAACTAAAACTAATTTACATACACTCGTACATAGACTACAGCAAAGTAGTCATGAATCTTAACTACTAAAAACAGAAAATTACTAAAACTTTGGCAAAACTTTTGCACAATATTCAGTTGCAATAAAAATAGCAACAATGCATCAATTTCCTTAGAAAAAAAATTGTTAACTTTACATAACTTGTTGATTAAATTTGGACAAATTGTTATTTTTATAACTGCCTGTTTTGAACCTTTGAAACATGTTTATTTCTTCTTAAAGATTGCTGTAACTCATTCATACAAAGTAATCAGATTCCAAAGAGTTAAATAAAAACACATTTCATCAATTTAAAGATATTTAATGCTTCACAATTTTTTTAGTGGAAAGTTTTAGATGAGAAAACAGTTTTGCTTCGTTTTTCATTCGGTATATTAATGTATAAATTCCTGGTAAGTAACAAAAACTAAAATAAAATTTTGCAACTAAATAAACGAAGCTTCAGAGTAGAAATCAGAGAAACAAGTTTATAATAGAGCTTACTTAAAAAGACAAACTTTAATTTATATGAGATTCAAAATCTAAGAAAATTATTCTTTTATGAAGCCCAAAGGATAAATTTAAATATGTTTAAAATTATAACCATAGTTCAAGGAAAATATCAATAAAAAAAAAACAACTATTATCTAAAATATATTTGAAGAAGCATGTCAAGAAACATCCTTTTCAGTGCTTCTTCTTTAAGCTGTAAGCACTGTATTTGCTCTTGCTCATGTAGTACAAAATGTAAGGAAGAAGAACTGAAGGACAAGACCAGATAGCAAACAAAATCCATTCAACCTATAAATCATTAAACAATTAAAACATTAATTATGATGATGTATTTTAGTGAGGTATATTGACAGTCTTTGATTTTATGAACTTATTTTAGCAGACAATTTAGAAGAATTGGCATGCATGTTATCTTTGCCCTCGTACAGTTTTATGATTAATTATAATAATTTTATTATAAGTACAAATAAATCATGACTTACTACATGAGAAGCATAAAGTCGTTTATATTCTTTGGTAGAAATAATGTTGAGTTCACCTAATTCATCACTAAAACCAAGCTGTAAAATATTGCAAATTTAAAACATGCCAACCATATAACAAACAGGTGACATTTATCTAATATGTTAAACAAATATACAACCAAATCATTAAATTCATATTAAAATCATTATTTAACAAAAGACTTAAAAAGCATAATTGGAAATTATTGAACGTACAGTTGGCTCAGCTCCTTCAGTTGAGATATATTGAACTACAGCAGAAGTAAAGTTAAAGGGCGAAGCTTTCAAAGGTTGCACCACTACAGTGTGGCTGACATTCGAATTAACACTGATACGCTGCCATTTGGCACTGCTTGAACCAGAAACAACTTCAAAATCATTTTCATGAAAGTCTGAATCAACTAGTTCCACATCAAAAGCAGGTCTACAAATGAAAATTACATAAAATGTAGATAACAAGTTTATTTTTAACAATTTATATTAATCATCTAGCTAACTTCTGTCATTGTTACATAATGTTATGAAAAATTAAATGACATATTAAATAAAAAACTTGAAAACAATAACTGACCCGTCGCCAATATTGAAGAGTGTATATTCAACTGAAAGATCTTTTCCTTCTGTTAATACTTTATCAACAACTTCTTTGATAACAATAATTTTAGCTCCTCCATCTTCTGCTATGACACAATTACTTACAAAAGTCAATAGGGCCAAATAAAAGAAAAATTTCATTTTTATGATACTTTTAACAAATGGAACTATCAACTTCTTGATCTATACACAAAAGAGTATTTAGATGATGAAAACATTGATTGTGTCAAAGTCAAAACAGTTTTTGTATATGTATAAAAGATCAACAAAAAAAAATAACTTTGATAAAAAAATGTGCTTATTACAAAATGAAAATGTTGGTAACAATGAAAATACAAAAGCAGAAATCGACAAATAATGATTTCATGTTGACAATCTCTATTAAATGAAATAAAAAAATTGTTTAAAAAAGCATCAGTGAAAGAGTTTATTGCAAAGAGAAAACTTGAGATATCTTTAGTAAACAACTTTTCTAAAATTCATATTATTATTCATTCTATTATTCAAAATAATTATTCATAAAATTATCTTTAAAATTACTATTATAATTGAAATGTTGTTGAGAAATTAGAAAGTTTTTAGCTTCCATCATTATAACAAATAACTGATTAAAAAATTATTTAAAAGTTTAAAGATGATAGAAGAATGAAAAAAATTAAATAATAATTTCAGAGATTACAACTTCTTCTTTTGTAGCAAGATTTTTTTAAATGTATTACAGAACAAAAATGAAAAACACACAAGTTTTTAATTATAGATTATGCAAATATACAAACATAAAACTTGTTTTGTTGATTTTTAACAAATGAGCATGCTACTTATAAAGTTTTTATAGACTTAACAGAAGTTACTAGCAATGATACATAAGGTATTCCAAACCATTCATTACTATCATTTGGCCAAAAACAAAGTTTAGGACCTTGCTCAGGGCATTCATGACAGGCATAAAAATATGCATAACAAACACAAGCCATGTATGCTCCAAGAAATATAAAAATATGCCAAATACAATGTAGGTACTGGAAATGAATTTGATTACAAAAGAACCTATCTATCACCCAACAGCCAACTGCTATAAAAACCCATACAGCTGACATAACACCAACTTTAAAAACTCTAGGACATTTACATTTCTTTAATTCAGATACTAATAATCCCACTCCAGGTATCCCAAATGAAAACAAGAGTAAGTGATTTACTTCTGGTTTTACAAATGCCAATCCAGTAGCAAATATTGCACATAAGGTTAAAAGAAGGTGAAATCTTCTTCTGTCATCTTTAAAAAATTTTGGCAGATACAAATTAGGAACCCAATTAGCCAAAGCAGCTAAACAGACATATAATATTGCCACTTCATCAATCAATTGACCCACTAAACTCAAAGTTGAATGAAAATAAACAGATCCTAATCCGACAATTATCAACAAAATCCAAACTACATTAACACTTGAGCACACCTGCCTTTGATACTGTTTAAAAAGATATATCAAAATTGGAGGAATCACAAAAAATATTGAGTTACTAATTGTGTTCCAAAACTCAGCAATAATTGGAACAATAGTATAGTTAGATTCACACCAATCAACTTGCGAGGACATTGGAAGAAAATCCTCCCATGAGCTACTAATTGCCATCACCAAGCAAACTTTAAAATTAAATCAAGAAATAAAATATTTCAACAAATGAATGGAAAACTGAAATTCTTATTTTTCCTAAAATTTAAATTAAATTATTAAATATTTTAATCCAATAAACAGTTTAAGTAAATATTATGTTGGTTTTATTTAAACAGCTACTTAAAATAGTCACTTAATGAACAATATAATAATTCACAAATAATTAATATTAAGTCCAACAAAAATAAGTTCTAATAATATAAAAACATTAACAACTGTTTTTATAAATGGTTCATTCACAATTAAATGAAATAGTTTGAAATAAGAAATCTACGTGATCATATTCATAAAATTAATCAAATGATGTCTGAAAATGATATGTAATTAACAAACTTTAACCAACACTATAGTATTTTAGGATTTTCACTTGAAGTTTTCCTATAGAATAGAGGGTGTTATAAAAGCTTAAAAAAATAAATTATTCAAAGACATTAAACAATAATATTTAAATATATTTGAATAAGATATAATAAATCATAACTAAGATATAATTAACTAGTTAAATAATAATAAAACTTATAGGAATAATATGTATGAGATAATTCAAAATAATATTCTATATAAAAACATTTTCAACGTCATGTTGAATATAAGACTTCCTACAATTGTACAAAAAGTAAATAGAAAAATTACAATATCAGATGAATATTCTGAATAGTTGATTACACATAATTAGTCACCTTTCATATAAAAAAATATTATCATGAGATCAATAAAACATGACTATCACTTCAAGATAATAGAGCGAACTAAGTATAAAAAAATTATGCAGAAACATATGTGCCACGGAGAGTAAATAAAGCGATGTTTCTTTTAAAAACTATCTGACCTACAAGCGGAAAACTTAATATTACGTTATTATTATAAATATAACTTCAAAAAGGAATTTTAAAAAATTATAAGAAATCTTTAATTTATTTAAAAAAGATTCTAATAAAAATTTAGTCTTTACTAATAATATTAAATGGCTTGTAAATGTACCGCATTAGGACAAATTAGCTAGCAAGATAAATAGGGTTGCCACATCATTAATCTAGTAGACGTACCTAAAGCGTAATCGCTACTTGAGGGCGCTAAGATCAAATATCTACATTATATACTATTACATACATTATTATTATTATACATTATATACAATATCTACTATATATATTTATTTAGCTTGACAAAAAAGTGGATGTAAAAATGGTATCGACAAATCAGAGTGTAAGCCGTCTTGATGCCTTTTTGCAGTAATAGCAATTACATCATATAGAAAAAGATATAAGATAAAACAAGAAAAATAGTAGACTTCTGTATAAACTATTTTATTTTATAAAGTTTTCATTGATAACTGTTATCATAAAACTTTGATATGATAAATTTATAAGAAACTAATTATTATATATTGCATTAGCAAAATAGTAATTGCTAATTTCAAAAACTATGGTTTGATATTTTTAAAATCATTTTTCAACAAGCTATCATATTTTAACTGATACTTCTTAAATTTAACTTATTTTATTTATTTATATATTTTATATTATTATTAATTATTAATATTATTATTATTGATATTTATATATTTTATATATATATTTTAAATGAAACTATTCATTTTTTTATAAAAGGTCCTTCGTTATCTTATTTACATCATTAGATAACAGCTTGTTATACATATTTCATATACGATTTTATATTTTTAGCTACTATTCTAGAAGTTTCGATTAAATCTGTGACAATGAAATTTAAAACAAATCCTTTAATTGAAACCTTATAAAAACATTACCCAGTAAAGTTGACATATTTTTTTGGTTGCTAGTACCAACAAAGTGTGATTAAATAATCTTACACTTAACATTTAGCCAAGCCTTGCTAAGCTTGTTCTTAATCTTCATAAGGCATAGCTGGCTACATTATTATTAAATTTCTACTTTAAAAAGAGTTGTCTAGTTAAATAAATGCCCAAAATTTAATATTAGAATATTTGTAGTAACTGTTTATATACTATTGAAAATTATTTGATCAATCTATAGCTTAAACTTTTTTAACAGTTTGATTTTAGTAAGGATATATACAAATTTTCCATTTAAAATTTTCTGATTCACAAAGGCATTCATTAATTTGAAATTTACTTTCATACAGTCATCTAAATTTAAAAAATATGATCTTACTATTAATTAATCATTAAACTATTGGTTAAAGCTATTAGCTATAACAAATGAACGGTTGGTAGTAATAAACAGTTGAAAAAAAAGGTATAGTTTTTGCAATCTTAGTTTAAATTTTATATGAACTTAAATTTTTGTTTGGAATGATTTATATTAAACAAATGTTTACTAAAAAATTTTACAACTTAAATCACTCAATAAGCTCATGATCGAATTCAATTTTCTTTTTGATAGAGGAATTTTGATTGGTAGTCAATCTTGTAGTTAATTCCATTTCAGTAAGTTTTTCATCATCTTCATCAGGTACACCACAGCGGAAAAATGTTTGTACACTTTTTGGACAGTAAATATTGCTGATAAGAGGGCTAAAAAGTTTTGGTTTCATTTTTCTTGGATCATTAGGATCTAAAAATAAAAAAAGTGTATGAAAATGGTAGAAAGCTTACTCAAACTTTATTTATTAATTCAATTACAGCCACATCATAAACAACAATATTAGCAATATAAATCTTTTTAAAACTACTATTGATCGAAAATTGGAATTACTCTTTGATATAATCTTTTTATATAAAGATGTTGATAACAATATACGGCAAATTAATAATAATAAACATTTTTAAATACACTGATGAAAAGATATCCTGATTAAACGTTTTTATTTTGCAATAAGAAGAGTTTTCTATTTCTTTATATCAAAAAAGTAAATAGTTTTTAAATAAATCTGTATTAAGCGATGACATAGAAAGACAAAACATTTAATAAACACTTTCGAAATTTGCAAAAAATTATAAACAACATTAGCTGCTATTATGTTTTTATCATTCTTCATACATACTTGTAAGCATTGATACTATTAATCCTACAACAACTGTAAATACTAGTCCAATACAGCTAAGATACATAAACGAAATCGAATATACTTGATTGTAGCTTTTCCTGTAATAGCAATTAGTTTATCACTTAGATTTTTAAAAGGAATTCTTTGAAACAAGTTTTTTCGGAAAAATGGCAGTAATCTTTATGCGCAAAAGCATAATTTTCTTATCTTAAACATTTTAATATTTATTTTTAAAAAATTTAAAAACACCATTTTGATAGTAAGTTAATTTTATTTAAGATTTATTAAAATACTTACGTTATTAAATCTGTAGTAGTTGTAAAAGCAGGTGATGTTGAATGGTCATTAGAAGCAGTCGAGAATGGAGAAAATGTTGAGTTTAAGATTTCACAATGATCAATTGATAGAGGTAATCGTCTTATACTTGCTGGGTCTTTTTCAGCAAACAAACCACCAATAGATATCCAACCAGTAAATGATATACCAGTAAGTAATCCTACCAATGCACCCTGATAATGAAACAATGAAAAAATTAATCACAGAATAATCAGCTAAAAAAGTTGTATTATGAAAATACCTTTGTGTTGGCCCACGGGAAAAATAGTCCTAGAGTGAAAACACCCAAGGTTGGACCACCAAAGGTTCCTCGAATCTTCAATATCAGTGATAAAATTGTATCTGCTGCAAATGATGCAGCATATGCTAATCCAGCAGACATAGTGCCGATAATCAAAGCTGGAAAGTAATAATTTCTCTTATCATTACGTTTCTTGTAACAAGCTGCTTATATAATTATTTTTATCACTCAAAAGAGATACTTAAATAAGTTTTATTAATGTTTGTTGAATATCAAAAGGTATATCGAAATTAATTTTGCTCCAACTTATATACCAACAGTACAATGTAGATAACAACTACTAAAATAAAAAGTTTTTAAAAACTTTACAATAAATACCTAAATTTGATATCAGAAGAATAAGCTGAGAAGACTATTAGAAATTCCAAGTGATTTAAGTAAAAAAGTTGAAAGTTAAGTAGATGAGTTTTTATCAGTTTACAAATAAACTTATTTTAAGTATAAGCTTTTTAGATAAAACTGTAAATTCTCAAAATTCAAAGTTTATCAGACCAGTTATGTATGTAAAATTTGTAAAATAGGAGTTGTTTTAATTACTATTTTAATACCGTTACCAAATTCAAATGTACCACAATGCTCAAAGTGTCTCTGATTAAGATCTATTGGTAAAAGCTTTAGTCTTTCAATTCAAAGACTTCAAGATAGCAAAACCATGATGTTTACCTACAGACTAAAAACTAGGCAGACTCTTTTAGTAGTAAATTGTCAATGAATCCTTAGATACAAATGGATTGAACTTATTTTAAGTTACGAATAAGTTAAAAAGACTTTCACTGTGAGCCAGAAAACTGCGTACACAAAATACTAACACTGCTACTAGTTTAGAAATAGAGAAAACATTAACTTGGCAGTGACAACGACAAACACGATAAATTAATTAATTAGGTCGTCACTAATAATTTATACAAAAAACTGAATTGCTTTGTATTTTACATACATATATAAAAACTGATTCGCACTTTTTCTTTCTCCCCCATATCAGTTTTAATCGGCAAAATAAAGTCTTCTAGAATGATAGCTGAAGCAGAATTGATACTAGATGACACTGAACTAGAAAGAAATAATTGACGGCTAAAATTTATCATAAACTTTGTTAGAACATGAAGTTTTACCTCATAGTGCCACTATAAGCGGCTGACACAAATAATCCGGCCAAACCAGGTAAGTTGGAAAATATATCTGTGACCAAATAAGGAATAATTTGATCAGGTTTGCTGATTAAGCCTTGTTTGATAGGATCACATCCTTCATAATAAGCATATGCAGCACATCCAGTAAAGATTGTAATCGATGATAGAATAAACTTTGGGATAATTGATATTAAGGCTGCTCTGATAAAAGTTGTAGAATGATATGAACCTTGTTTTAGTAAACAAAGAGTTGTATTTATGTAAATTATTATAATTGATCAATAATTTCTATTTTTTACTCATTTCAAGTTCTTTGACTAAACGATTATGTTAAATAGGTTTTAAATCTATTCACTTTCTGGCATCTTTGATGCTTTTGCATGAAGCATATCGTTGACTAATTGATTGACTGCAACAAGAAGTTGTGGCTTGTGTTATGCTTGTTCCAATCATAATAGTCCAAAATGTGGTTCTAATTCTTGGATTAGGATCAAATCTATATTGATAATTTTGATTATAATTTGTAATATTATTTTCTACGCTTATAAAATTGACTTGCTGATGAAAAATTAAAAAGATAAGATTAGAAACCAAGCGATTGTTATATTACAGATATATAACAGTTTGCAGACAAAAACTGAAAAAATTGTTAAATAAACAAATAATTTAACAAACTCAAAAAAATTCAATCTTTTTCCTCGTTCTAATGCCCTATAAACATTTTCAAAACCCCCAACAGCAATAGCAGGTTGAATTAATGCAGCTAGAGAACCAGCAAGCATCACAAAAGTTTGTAATACGTCTGTCCATATAACAGCTTTCATACCACCCTGTTAAATCAATAAAAACACAAATCGAGTAAAAGTTTGTTAGAAAAGTAAGTTGATTATTTATAAAAGCTTATGCAATGAGTTTTATTTAGAAGATTTTATGAAACTATCTAAGGTAAACTATAAAGATGTATTAAATTTTAACTGAAATACATTATTTTGATAACTAAACTATTTGAATACTTACAAATGCTGTATAGGAAGTACAGATCAAACTTGTAATGAAAATGGACCAATTCAATGACAATGGAGTGACTGCATTTAGAGCAAGCGCAGGTAGATATAAAATTGTTCCCATATAAAAAAGCTACAACAAAAAAGAAACAGTAAACAGTTTTCAGTTTCTTTAACTTGGATAATTTCAAAAACTTATTGATAAGACTTCTAGAAGATAAGTTAAAAAGTTGTTAATACAAGTAGTTTTGATGAATTTTTGGTTTTAAAAGGATTAAACTTACACTACTTAAAACTTCAATTCCTGCCGTCAACTTTCTTGTGCCAGTATTAAACCTTAATTCTAAATACTGAAAATACAGTTAGTGTAAGTCATTTGAAGTCATTGATAAGATTTAATAATTAGCAGTTATTCTTTTTCTTTTAAATTAAACATATCATTTAGAACTAGAGGTTTTTGTCGGGTATTTTAAAGTTTTCTTGTAGTTGTATTACAGTTTTAGTTTTCTAAAAAAACTTGCTGTTACTGATAAGGATAAACAAATTAATTCAAAGTAAAAATGTTTGCCGAAATTTTTAGCTCTTTAAATATTTACTTTTTCTTGTCATATCATACAGCATTTTTATATAAAACAAAAATTCAATTTTTGCTGATTTAATGTTCACTATCAATAACTAAATTTAGCTTATTTAAAAGCTTTCAGTCTGCCATCTTACAGTGAACAATTTAGAATAATTACATATTTGTTGAGTAAATTATAAACAATTCTTAGATTTGAAAAAAACTTGAATAAAAATGTTTACCTTAAAAATTGTTTTTAATTTCAATCGATGAACTAAAGGAATATAGTATAAACAGCTTATTATGTTGGGTATGATAAGCTGAAAACTATACCATAAAGTTACGGTACCATACAAGTAGGCTTCACTAGGATAACCAAGAACAGTGATAGCAGAAATAAAAGTTACAGCAATTGATATTCCAACTGATACCTTCAATAAAGATTAATTAATGACTTTTAATTTAATCTTTTACAAACACACTTTCATTTATATTTTTAGTTTTCAAAAGCTCATATTAGTTTTGTAAAATAACTTACAGGCGACATTTTTCGTCCACCATAATAGTAGTTGTCGACAGAATTGTTTATACGAGATTTAATTGCATAATAAATTCCAATTGCAGCAGATGTGATCAAACTCGCTAAAAATATGTTCAAATACTTTCTATTCAAATATTTATTTGTTATTAAGAACAACGTGCTTGTCTAACACTATTAAAAAATCGATTTAAAATCAAAAGATACAATGTTTGAATATTTTACAGTAATGTAGAATCTTTACACAACAACCAATTGTAGTGCAAAAAATTAAGTATTTTCCCAAATTTGATAAGAATTCATGATTATAATATAATTTTAAATTCTAACTGTTAATTTTTTTTTAAATAGAATATAATTTAAGCTTTAGAATGAGATTAAAGCAAACTTTACAAATAAGTTATAAAAAAACGTTCATAAATAGTTTTTTAATAGCCGTTGCAGTATAAAGATAATCTAACATCAACTTTGTAATTGTTAATTAGAAAAACTCAAATCTTCTTAATCTACCGATGTTAACAGAAGATAGATCACTAAATATTCAAAACGTTTCAGTTAACTTATCAGTTGCTACCATAAGCTACAACAATTAGAATAATCATTTAGAAAAAAAGCAAACATTATTTTATTGATTACCACCTGATATTTAGCATATTGAATTGTTTTTAAAGCAATTACAGGAAAAGTAGAACATAAAATAACAAAATATTATAAAAATTAACAGAAACTAACCTAAAAAAATCGATATATCAATAGCTCCGAAAGTTGTGGTCGGTGGATCCATATCTCTTATTGCCCTTTATAAGTATCAGATTAAAAAACTTTTTGTTTTTCATTAACGATATTTTGAATAATGAACTTTTTATCTACCTGTCTCAACTTGACCTAATTGAATAGTAAGTTAATTATTAAGCAGGCAATAATTTTTTATCTATTATGGTTTTGATCTGATTAGTTGAGTTTTAAGTTTCTGATTGATAGATTTTTTATTTTAAACTAAACTCAGATTTCGGCTGCTTTGATCATCTCCAAGCAGATTTTTTTCTGTATTTTTCATTAATATCTACCTGTGGTGGAAAGCTAAAAATGATGCAAAGTATCTTTTTAAATTTTTAAAGTACTATCTTTTAAAAATATGTTTTGTTATAGGATCTACTTTGCCCATTATTATAATAAAACAAAAATTATTATTTTAACTTCTCGTAGCTTGAAAAGTTAAAATAAAGTAATTTTGAATAAATAGTTTTATGTCATTTATATGTTTACCTACAAATTTGCTATCACGTAAGCTCATATTCATAAGTTTTAGGTATACTATTTATATTACTTCAGTATTTCTCATCAACATGTCCAAAAAATAGATTTGCTGGTTTAAAAACAATTAATACAGAAATAATTAAACTCAAATAAAAAAATATTACAATAACAAACTTTAAAAATCAAAACCAACTGTGAGCCAATTAGACAAAAAAAATTGCTATAAACTTTTATTGATAGTTTAACATATCAATTGATAACAAAGTTTGTTTTTTTTCAAGAGTTCACATGTATTTAGTTGAAAGTTGCAACTATTCGTTTCTAAAAGTTTCTAAAACTAATTAAAAGCTGAGAATTTTGCATCGTTATAAATAAAATAATTTTGAGGTATATAAAAAAGTATCTCAGCTATGTTTTTGACAGTATCACTATTTAAAAAATTAACTATCTACAAACTATATGAATGAAAAACTATTTAGTATGACATTATTCTATCATTTTTTAAACAAAAAATATTTGAGTCATGAAGTTTAAACCTAATATATTTTAGTAGCTAATGACATAGTCGATAAACTAAGTTGAAAAACGATAATCACTGAAAGAATTTGTGAGATTTAAAATATATGTAATTGAAATTTTCTTTATTAAAGATGAGTCGCTATATTTATATATTTTTTAGCTTTTGTGTGTTTTTAGAATTCTTCATTTTAGAAATGTAGTTTTTTAGCACTTGTGTTGATTATTTGTAATAGTTGTTTTGCAACGAATAGCTTTTATTTTTATTTATTTAATATATGGGATAATTAAACCTAATAGATTGTAAGTAGTTTGTTCCTTTCAAAATATCTTATTATTAATTATATTAGTTCATTTACATTTGATCCAGCAGTTTTTAACTAAAATAAGAAATTCGCCTTTAGAGTTTGTAAACTCTGTATGTCATATTTGGGATATAGATATTTTCTTATTTTGTAAAGTAAAGGCAGAAGTTCTAAACACAGAGAAATAAAAATATTTTAAACAAGTTGTAACAGCTTATTAAGGGAGCTCTATTCTATCATAAAATGCTTCTCACAACAACACTAAGTAATACTGAACCACCCAACGACAGAAAAACATATAAAATAGTAAACGAGTGTAGGCTTACCTGTAAATGGCTTTTACTTATGCGATGAGGTAATCTTCTGTTATGAGATTCAAATATACCGTACAAGTAAAAGAAAGTATGCAATAAAAAGATTCACAGCATAAGTAGCAGTAATCTTAGAAACACTGCTGACAATTAAAATATATTTATTTTTATTTATACCTTATTTGTAATAATTTTGTCTATTTTTGCAACTTATACTAAATTGAGTAAGAATTGAATGTGAATATTATATTTTGTATGTTTATTTATCTAAAGAAGTAAATCATATAGTAAATGACTTTGTAAATCTTTCTTAATATACATGAGGAAGCTAATGCTAAAGATTTATTTAAAATATTTTTTCAACTTTTGTCTAAAAATGCAACCACTTTGCATATTTGGTTATCCTAACTATCTGACAATTGATCTGAGTTAGCTTTAACATCAGTATGGTTTATTCATTTATATCTTGTTGAATTAATATAAAATGCTAAAATAATTTTGGTTTGTGTTAAAAACATACGATTTTCAAAATTTTATTTATAAGTTTTTTACGTTTACTTATAAACTTTAAGAACGTTGATTCTAATTAAGTTACTGTGTGTATTTAGTATTTTGATTTATTTTATTTTTCAACATATATATATTAATCGTCTCTAGCCACTAGCTACAGTTGATTGATTACCTTGAAAATGCTTACTATAGATAGCTTGAAATAATCGATCATTTATAAAGATATTTTTTTTCGCTAAAACGTTTTTTTAATAATGCATATTTTAATTTCTAAACTCCTAAATTTGGGATGCTCGTCATTAGGACCTTTATAGAAATGGGTCATAAGTCAAGAACTCAATGAAATCAAAGGATCGATGCTGGATTGCTTTGAAAAACAGGTTAAATGAAAAAACCAAAATTAGACTTCTTCAAATTATAAAATTATTTTACTAATTCTAGCTACAAGTTGACTTTGTTTTATAAGTAAAATGTAAGCATTTAAAGATTAAATTAATAAAATAAAAAAGTGTTGTCTTGAATATGTTTAAGGATGACAAAATCAGATATATAAGATTACTACAAAATGATAGTGTTTACTATAAACAATTTGATGAAACTTTTCATTGTAGCAGTTGAATGCTTGAACTGACTTGTAAACTAGCAACAATAATTGAAAAACTTTAAAGCCAGAAGAAGCGTTTTACTACGGTGTCTTGAAAAATTATTGAAATAAACTGAAATTTAGAAGTTTAAATAATATCATTAGCAATGATGCTATTATACTAAATGTTTTACAATAAGATCATTTTTAAATTCTTTATTTAAAGTATTTTGTATGCCCCCACAATATTTTCCAGCAAATGTAATATTTAATCAAGTTAACTTAATTTTGTCAATTACAACCACAAATTACGTTTGTATATCATAAAAACTAAACTTTCAGTTTAATAATAGAAGAAACAGATAACCAATTCACAAAAGTAGAATTTTATGAAGGCAATATTTTATGAATAAACACTGCAAATGAAGAAATGTAATTTTAGTGGATTTAAAGCCATCGAATAAATTAAGATATCAGATTAAGTTTGGCATTCAACAATCTATTTGCAAAGTTTAATTAATTACTTCCTAAATATTCATTTAGACTTGAGAAATAAAATTGAAATTACTACAGATTTAAATCAATGGTTTATTTGTATTTAAAGCAAACAAACTACAAAAAAATTACGTACAAAAAACACAAGATCAAAAAGTAAGCAATACAGATAAAGATAAAGGTATAACGCATCAAATCAAACCACTATCAGATCCCAAGTTTGAAACTGAAGTGAAAAAAGCGGCGTGTAACTGACAAAGATGAAAAGAAGCTGCAATTATCTCAGCACTTCCCTTTTCGATAAACAAAATAAATGTCGCTTCAACAGTGTGTAAAAATTTGGATGAAATCAATTCTGGTTTGGTTTGTTTCAAAGCTTCTTTTTTCCCTTCACTATCTTCAAACACAGGATTCTCACGAATAACATTTTGTAATTGAAACTTGTTACACGGGTTCAATCAGAAAATGCGATGAAAAATGCAAATCAATTGCAAAAATAAAGAGTTGAAGGTAAAAGCAATATACTTAAAGTGAAATTTATCTTTTTTTAAAACTCCAACTTTTGTAGATAAATCAAATTCTGCCTAGACTGAGAAAAATATTTAAGCAAAGAAGAAACAGATGATGTTTTCCCGGGTAAAAGCGGGATCTGAAGCTAACATAAAATTAACTTTAAGTTCTTAATCAATTAACAGTAAATATAACTATAGATAATATCTGCTGCATTAATGGATCTTCATATCATCATTCTGAGGTTAGACTTTGGTCTAGCATACAGATATGGTGCAGTAATAGAAAATGGAGATAGCAAACTACACGCAAACGTTACCACGCAAATTTGTAAACAAACACGACACAATTTAAATTTGTTTTAATTTTTTATGTTTGTGATTGAAATGAAGGCGCTGAAAAAAACAATAAAACGACAACAAACAAAAAAACGCTTTCATTTTTATGTACTTTCCCTCAGAGTTATATTCAACTATCATTTGCAACTGTTGGCTTTTTAAACTTGTTAATTAATGCATCAATCGACTAGTTAATCAATAAATCAAACTAATCAGTAACAATGTTTCCATTTACCTTAAACACAAATAAAAATTGCAACAAATGACACAATTAGAAGAACATTTGCAACACAAATAACCAAAAGTGTTCGCTTATCAGTTCAAATGTGCTTAGGTAAGAGAAAGATTTCGTGAGCAGTAATTTGTA
Source organism: Pegea sp. RAD2-039 (assembly GCA_034620365.1). NCBI lineage: Eukaryota > Metazoa > Chordata > Thaliacea > Salpida > Salpidae > Pegea > Pegea sp. RAD2-039. The sequence goes on from JAQGEQ010000043.1 coordinate 1,483,772, forward strand.
TAAAACTGAAGGGAATAAAGTGATTCTAAAACTTCACAAATAATAGTTGGAAAGCTTTTGGTGCAGTACCGTTTCTATATGTATTAAAATTTGTGCCAATTTGTGCTTCCAATTAATTGTTTAAAACGAAAAGTAGTAAATGGAACAGAAAAGAAATTGGGTAGCAATTGAAAGTTTTCAAAGAACGAAAATTAATTGTGATTCTTATTTGGAAGAGAAATCATCAAATGATCGGATTAACAAATAGAAAAAGATTCAGAAGATTCTGAAAAGAATTGACGAAATAATTAATCTTAATTTGATTGCACTGATGCGGTTACAAAACAAGTTCATTTCAAATTGATTTTATTGTCTCTTTTAGCACTTTGTTTTATGTTAATTTAAATGAAATAGATTGAAATGTCAGAATTCACTGAGTTTTTTTACAATATTTGTGGAATCAAGTAAGCGGTCGATGAGTTGGTTGGCTGGGATAATCACAGTCTACAACAGCCGAGGGGACACACATCAGAATGGGTCTAGTAGATGAGAGCAAATCATCTTTGTCATTTGTGAAAAGGTATCTTATAGCTACAACAAGTATAATAATTAACTATTATTGAAGGTTATTGAAAAACATATTGAGGGTTCTAGCAGCAAATACTGTCTCAGCTTTCCACCATAGAGTAATGGAACACGGGTTTATTCTTTAATATACGATTATAAGTTTCCTGTGCAAAAATAATATGTAAGAGCATAATAGGGATGCAATGTTGAATAAGCAGGTTCAGGAAAAATACAAGTTTGTTGTAAGCAAACTCACAGAACGCTACAAAAATGTTTAATTTAACTCGAAGACCATAAAAAAGCTAACATTAAAGTTACTAGAGTAAAATTAGTTTGAATTGGTTGGATGTTGCACCAAAAGTCAACAAAATCATGAAGATGAAATTAGTTAGGTGATAGGCTTGTAGAAAACAGACGATTTTAAAAGAGGCCTGAAGAGAACTTTCGTAAAAGTCGTCTAAGTAGTAGCAAGAGATACTCAGCAAGGTCACATGATAAAATTAAAATCGAAAGACAACTTGCAAATTAAAAATACAAACAGGAGGCTAGAGTTTAAAAAATAACAGCAAATATAAAAAGTTTATATTTGATAAAAAGTTATTATTGGTAGAAACAAACACAAAGTAGATAATAATTATAATACAATAGGGCTAACTGGTTGGCTACTAGATGAAGTTAATCATGATTAGAGAAAATTTATCAAATTGTTTAAATTTAAAGCTTTCATTCCGAAAAAGTCGAAAATGTTGACTATTTAACTTGAAGTATATAAATTGAATAATTGAAACGGGTAGTCAGGCGTGTTTTTACAAAAAAAAACATTTTATAAATAAGATGAAAGCTGACTGATTAGCAACAAACAAACTTAGTAAAAAGTCGAAGGAACGATTCTACTGATCAGGAAAAGTAATATTAAGCACAAGGCGATACCCATCACTTTAATAACTATCAAACAACGTTGTCTTCAACTCAACCAACCATCACCGAGAAACCGACCTGGAAACAAATCCAAAACACTGGAAACGCAAGATGTAGATAGAGGCTTACACGGCACACAAGTAGAAAGCACCTTTGACAATCCCGGACTAAAAGTGTTGGACGGTCGGCGACGGTCGTTGAAAAGAAGCTGGCAGCGAATAAAGAATGGCCTTGTTGGTGGTGATCAACACAAGTTGCTGTGTATGTATGAGGGGAGGGGATGCCAGTGGTGGCGGTAGAAGTTGGGAAATAGTGATAGTGATTATCAAGATGAATTGTTCAGTTTAAATGGAAAACAAACAAATATTAGAAAGTTGATCGAATAAGACAGCAAGAAAGGTTCGGGTTTTCATGTAATCATTTGACAATTAAAACGATTTTACGGGGCTACTATCACTTGCTTCAGTCTGCAAAAACATAAAAAGAAAATGGCGGCGGCGACAAAATGTCTTTAATCACAACGCATCAATCAGATAATCACGCAGTTGATGGGCTTGTTAAAATGAATTTAAACAGGTCAAAAATGAAATCGCAAATGCTCATTTTTGAATTGAGGTTGAGATTTGATGAAATCTTACAAGCCAATAAGCAGTCCTGATGATATGAAGATAACAAATATGTATTTAAAACTCCTTGATTAAGAGCAAAGAGTTAATTAGACAAAGAGGAAGCTTTTTGAGCATTCTGTAACGACTGCGACTGTACGAAGCGAGTACTTTTGGGTTGGTTTTAATGGCGATATAATGTCCAAACTAGATAATCTCACTGCCAAGCAGATTTTCAGGCAGCAAGCTATGTAGAGGACTAGTTAGGCGGGATGTTTCTTCACCACCTTGTCCACCTGACCAAGGTACATTTGGTTGAGTAGAATTGGGCCAGGCAACAGGTGGAGCAGTATTTGTAGACATATTGTTCCACATGTAACTACCAACAGGAGGTATCATGCGCTCGGGAGCAGCAGCTCTGGGTTGTATAACATGATTAGGCTGTTGTGGCACAAATCCACTTGTACTAGTAGCAAAGCGGTTTGCAGTAGGAACAGCCCATGTCCCATTATTACTGGCAGAGTGATAATTTTCAACCTATAAACAAATAGTATTGGTCAACTGAAGCTACTTATGAGCAAGCTAGATGAGAATACTTCTTGATCGTTTGCAACTGATGCAAGCAACATGGTTTGTCCAACACGGTAAATATGAAGAGCTTTTTTGGCAGCATCAGCCTCTTCTTGAGTAGAATAGCGAACAAGAGCCATATTTTTTATTGGATTATGAGCTTGAAAAGCTATCACTGTACCATAAAGGCCACACATTTCTTTTACAGCATCAACATCTACCTGATAAGCAAATAAAAACTTTAGAAGAGAACTAGTTTACTAAATATTTATTAAAGGCAGAATGCTAAATATATGTGATGATTAATCTTATCAGAGGCTTTGAGTAATGAAAAGATGAGAAAAGTCAACCAACCATTACTATCATATTTGAATAATGTTGTTTCTATTATCAAAAATTGCTATTAAATAATTAAGTAATACTAGATGCTGATGAAAGTACCCAAATTTTATATGAAACCGTTGAAATAGAAGCTTATTATTTAGATTGGTTATTTACACTTCTCTTTTAATCGAGCATATATTTTGAGCGCAATAGTTGCCGTCAATGTTAAAGTGATGTAGCAGAAAATTTTGGAAAATGATCAATTAATAACATGTTACACGTATTGGGGATCATATTCAAATTGACAAAACATTTTTTTCAAATATATTTTCTTTAAACAAACTACATATTCATACCAACGATTCATTCAAAAAACTACAGCATATACAAGAACAAATCAATTTGAATTGATGCTTTTTGTGAGCTAGTAAAATCATCTGAACCTACAAGTAACTCTACACAACTTTTATAACATTTCTAAATCACTTTTTCAACTTGCAAGTTATTAATAACTAACAAATTGTGGAAAATATAATTTATAAAAATTTAATGAACTTATTGCTAGCGATATTGACGTTTATGTATAAAAATCTTTTTTCTAAGTTTTAAAAAATATTCTAAGAGTCATTCGGAATCTTTGAAATCTCGCCAATTATGTGAGATAACAAATTGTCAAGTTAACACTACGTGTAATTTCTTTGAAGTAAAATAACTAAAAATTATCTATTTGTTGATTTTTGCAAGTTGATAATCGCAATTCTGATCTACTAATAGATTTACAACTACTTCTCGTTCAAGCACCAACAAGGCAGACGCTCAAAGCAAAATTTAATCTGAAAGTTTTCTTTTAACTGAATGATAACATCATCGTTTTCCACCGAATACTACTCTTCTTACAAATCAAAACTTCAAATAAGAAATGACAAACAGAAATGAGTTACTTCAGTTGTTCAACTCACTTCATTTGTAAAGTTGGTCAAAACCAACCAGCAACCTTGATTGCTCCAACGGTCTGCATTTTAATAAAAGAAAATAGATTACTGAGTAAAAAGAAGAGTTCAGTTAGATTGTAAGAATTATCAGTTATACAAGATGAACTTTTAAAATCATAAAACTGATGTTTTATTTTAATTGAATAAATAGATGACAATTGACCAACCTGAAGAGTTATTATGCATTCCAGGGTTAGAAACTTGCGAAAATACTTCAGTTGGGTGTTCTCCTGGTGAACTAATGCTGTTGGCTAAAAAGCCACTACCGTTTGTGCTGTTGTTTGATGATTCAGATAGAGCACCACGTTCGCGCTTCGATAACAGCTGTTTAACATTGAATGATTAGTAGGAAATGCTTTACACGACGCAGTCGTCAAGTGACTCCTAGTTACTTGCCGCAGCTTATAGACTCATAAATCGGCAAATTGATTACTAAACGATGCACAAATCGAATCACTTAATTAACAAAACCACACTGAATTGCAATTGAAATTTTAATGAAATTCGATTGAGCACAAAATCATAAGCGATAAGAAAGCGCGATGGCAAAAGAAATGTCTACAGGTCACATGCAACAATAAAAAGCAAGCAAAGATGAACACATCTTCACTATTTTCACTCTCTTATACCTGGTCAGCATCACTAACTTTATTGACCACTGAAATAGATTTTATTTGAGCAGCGCTTCCTGGGGTAATATTTGGATCAGTTTCTGGGTCTATAGCACGTAAACCTGGCCAGGGAACACCAGGTGTAAACTCAGGTGGCCCAATATCAGCTAATCTATAAAAACTATATAGGTAAATGTAAATCAGGTAATGTTTAGCTGAAGATGATAAAATCAGATAAAAAAATCAATTAGAGATGAAGACTTGAAAGAGAATTGTTCAATACTTACGGTGACTGGCTATTCAACTTATTGACTTTGATTGGGTGCTCTATTTTCGATTCAAGTCTTGGTGCTGAAAAAATCAAATAAATGTTAAATTTGAAGTTAAGCAGATGCAATCGAATTTTCTAAGAAATATCAACTGAATTTTGATATTCAAATCTATGATGCTAATTTAGATACTAATCACCTTTAAGGTTTGAGTTAGGGATATTTATTTTAATAAATTGGCACTTTCTCATAAACACGAGGTTAGTTTGTATCAGTTAAAGATGGGTTTTCAGATCAAACACAAAACTAAGTGAGTTTATGTGAACTAGCAGAACAGTAAGTGAATCAGTTAATTAATTCAATTACTGATATGTCAATTTGAAAATCTGAAATGTATTTCTAGATTTGTTACTTAAATCGAGCAAAGAAAACTTCTCATGAAATCAAATCATGTTTTACTATAAGAAGTAAATGCAAACTAAAAGTTTATTTCTCACTAAATGAAGCTTTATTCAGAAGAAAATAACAAATCTTATATCACGACGTTTACTGAAAGTAATTTTGCAAATTTTTCCCAATCTTTAGCAGTAAAAAGAATAAAATTTATCCATCTGACTTCAATTAGGAAATTAAGTTTATTTTATTTAAAACAATTACCTATTTGCAATTCGATCATCTTTTGATCAGACGGTAGGGAATCTTGAGGTATTAAATATCCAGGGTGCATTGAATCTCCATAACCGGGCATTTTTGATTCAACTTTACCAGATGATTTCCAACCATCACCACCACCACCAGGTAGGCTTTTTAGAACAAGAGAAAATGAAATGATGTAAAAAGTTAATAAAAACTGAAAATAGTTGATGAATAAAAAGAACTCATCATGAAGTAAACGATAATAAATATCGACTTGTTTATTCTTTCATGAATAAATAATTATCAAAGTTTTTATGTAAGCTGCATTACGAGGAAATTGTTGTTTATCATCTAATTTAGTGAAAGTCATGAAACGTGTAGTCTTGATGATTACTTCAATTAATCAAAACATTATGAAAAAGTTTAATGAAGATAGGGTCAGAAAAATGAGAAACTTTAAATTGTAGTATAAGTTAAAAGATCCTCTATTCAATCAAGAACTTTTCAAATAAAGCTGATGAAGTACTGTGAGTAATTGTAGTTATTATGTTTAAAAGAGCTTTGTTTGATTTCACAAAAGTTATTAAAAATCCTTTTAAATTTATAACTCTGAAGTTGTAGCCAAACTAATATCGATATAGTTAATACACAACAAACATCAACTAGCTCACCGAACAGGTATGGTAGGCAAGGAGTTAGAGCCAGATTTGGGGTTTAGAATTGATGGATGGCGTAAACGTGATAGGTCCGAGCCTGGTTTATTTAGATTGCCGGTCGGACTTTTAGATAGAGTGGACTGCATGATTGCATTTCTCAATAGCTATACGACAAACCACAAAATTAATCTGGTGTGTTATACAATAGTTTCAAACGATGAACCTCAATTTGCTGGAACACTTGCTGGATAGTTCTTTTTAATTCCATTTCATGGGCACGAACATTAGAGCCATTTAACTAATAAACAAAGTATCAGAAAAGTGTTGAGTTGAAGAAAATCGAAATTGACAAAACTTAAAAGCAATTACATCAAAATAGAAAAAAATTAGTAACAATAGAACTGAAATTCATTTTAATTGTTTCTAGAATATAAAGAAATGGAGTTGAGATAGATTTATTCTTGAAGTTTACAAGAATGATCAACATTGCAGAGATTTATCGAATAATTACATCAAATCATTTGAGTTTCTTCTTCATGACTAACCTTATTTTGACTGATCACTTGCAAGCGTCCTTGTAGTTGTTGTAGTTCCCCGTGTTTGTTTAAAAGTTGTACCAGATTTTGAATATGTTGTGAAGTCATTATTGACGGGTGTAATGCGGTGGAAGGGAAAATGCCATTCATTACACCCTGAAAAAGAAGAATCACATTTGAAATTGATTTATAAATCAACAGAATAACAAATAAAACAATAGTTTTCGAACAAAAATTTTAAAATACGGAATTCTTATATTGTAAGAAACGAAGCATTGTATTTGAATATATATCTGAAGATAGATTGGTTCATTAGTTACCGTTGATAGGTCGAAACGCTTTTTCTCTAATTTATACAGATTTCGGAATTTGTGTTAATTTGCTTTTACCCTAATAAGCTTTAAAGTATCATCACAACTAGTCATCATTTAAACTTTTTGTAGAAAACTGACTTTAAAATATGGAAATATCTTCTATTTATTAGTGAAGATAACACTTGACTTAAGAAAAAACGTTTCATCTTTTAAGTAGAAGCCTTCTATTACGTTGTCACAATAAAATCAAATAATACAAGAAAGACATAAACATATTACTCAAACGAACTTCTTATAATACTCACGCATTAGATGAGATATCTCAGTAAAGACTACTAAAGTTTACAACAATTAAAAAGCAAACTAGTAATTTCTGTATTTTAAATTTTGCTTCATCTAGTCACTCAAAACAAGTTTTTAAATAAACAACAAATTCATAGGGACCTGATGAAATTGGCCGTTAAGTTGTGGTGATGGCGGTGGATGTAGCACAACATTATTTGCCTGTTGTGATATGGGTGTTCTCATACCTCTGTTCATGCCTCTATTCATTGAGACTTCTGTAAAATTACATAAATCAAAGATTTTATAGTCCAAATATGAATTGAAAAATCAATATGTAATGCATCATTAATTACTTAAAAAATAAAATTGAAAAAGTAATCTAAATAAGAAACTTAAGATTACAACTTAATCATGGTAAAGTATTTATCGATGCAATATTTTCAACAAAATGAACTGAGAATAATCAATGGTTATACATCAACCTGAAATTCTTCAAATTATCTAAAAATATAACTGTTCATTACCATGAATAAGGTCAACTTTACTTATTTATACAATTAGCTTATCCTTATTGATTAGTATCAAATTGAGTGAAAACTTACGAAAATCCAAATTTCCTTTGGGGTAACTTCCCTATAAAACAATTTCAACAAAAGTTTAACAAATTGTATACCAAAGATTACAAAAAGTTATTATATTTGCAAGCATGCACCTGTTTGGCTATTAATACTGGCTACCTTTCACAAAATATATTTAAATCTAATAAATTATTGATAATCAATAAGCTTAAATAAATAATAATGCAATTTCTATAATATCGAGCTCACAAAAATTATATTATCTTCAAACAACTCATATTGATTAAGTAATTATTTTGATACAAATAAAAAACATGCATATATAAAAATCATAACAAATGATGACTTTATATATGATAATCAAATTGATGAAAAAAAACTGATTACAAAATTATATAAAAACAATAAACTAATCAAATATTAGAAAGAAATACCTTTGGTTGTCCCCAGCTAGGTACAGAATTATCACCATATTCATTAGACTGACCCCAATTACCACCAGATGAAGGCTTTGAAGACTGATTCCAGACTTGATTGTTGTCAACATGTTTCATCCAGTCACCTCCTTTATCAATTTGTTGATGTTTGTTACGTTGCCAAGTAGTTGTTCCATTGTCACCCATTGGTCTTGAAGGATTTGAATCATTCCAATTTTTCGGTCCAGGGTTATTTGTTGGCATACCCCAACCTTTTGGATTATTAGGATTCGACCCAGTCGGTGCTAAGTCTATCTGTCCTTGTCTCGAGTTATTCCACATATGTACCTCCTGGTAGGAACTTGGATCACCCCAAGCTCCTGTTCCATCATCAACAGGTCTTCTTTGACTCATGTTCATATCCATAGGTCGATTCCAATTTTCCATTGGGGGAGCATTAGCATTCCAGCTGTTAGGCTGAGCATACCTGGAGTTTTGGCTCATATTCCAGCTACGATTGTTATCTTGCATCATCTGATTTCCCCAATTTGATTTTGGGTTCATGCCTTGTACAACATTCCATCCACCTGCATGGTTTACTTGTTCGGGCCAACAATCATTTCCGCTGGGTTGGTTGGGTCTTTGGTCCACCCAATTATTATTATAATTAGGATTTGGATTTTGATTATAAGAATGATTCCCTCCGCCCCAATTATTATGACCAGAAAAGTTATTACCTCCTCCTCCTGTCCAGTGACCAGCAGAATGTTTTTTGTTTACATTTTCATTACCCCAATTACCTGCGAGTGGGAGCTGAACTACTGTGGCCTTACCCCAAGCTTCAGTTCCATTATTAGCTTGATTTAATGATTGAGACATGGCAAAAGGATTATCGCTGACATCCCAACTTGTATTTTGTTGAATAGGGGTCTTTCCCCAACCTTCATGTGAATTGACATACTGCTGAACAGGATCAGATGCATCCGGTGCATTTGAAGGAGCTGCTTCAGATGAAACAGTTGTAACTTGGGCGCTTTCAGTGTTATTTACAACTTTAGGGGGTTTATCTTCAATCGCTGATTCAGTTATAGTAGAAGAGGTTTCTGTAGATGATAAAGTGGCAGAAGCTTCGTTTAAAGATATTGGATGATTTAAACTCTTAGATGAAGCAACTGAAACTAAAGTTGTAGCTTCTTGTGGTGGTGTTTGACTAGAAGAGGAGGGGCTAAGATTTTCAGATACACCCCAACCAGTAGTTGGTGTATTACTTGCTGTGGTATTTGCTGTTGAACCCCAACCAATACCTTGATCTTGTAAGGCAGTAGAGTTTCCCCACACAGCAGTTCCGTTGTCCACTGTGGAAGGAGGATGCTGACCCCAGCCTAAAGGTGCCCCCCAGCCACCGCTGGAAGTTTGGTTTGGTGTAGCAGAGGATCCATCAATAGGTGAACTTTTACCCCAACTGTTAGTAGTACTTGTCAGATCTGCCTGAGAATTGACCCAACTTGATTCAACTTCAGTTTGATTTTGAATTTTTACTCTATTCATCATCTCACTTAGTTGTTCTGGTTCTTTGTCACCTCCTAGTTGAGGCCAATTGGATGGGTTGCTTTGTGGGGTATTACCCCTGTTCCAACCTTGCTCCTCTGAAATACTAGGATTAGTAGGTTTAAAACTGGCATCAGTATGTGCCCACGTTGTATTAGATGTCATTTTGGGTATAAAATTCCAAAATACTCATGGATTTAAATTGTCACTTTAGCATACTATAAAATAATATTTAATTAGATTAATCTTATTGTATAAAGAAAGTAATTATAATAATGCAGATAAAAAATAGTTATTACTTTTAGAGAGAAAAACACAATATTTTTATTTAGTATAATATATAAAGACTTTGATTCAGCTGCTAAACTTTAAAACTATAGTTTTAATATTAGTTAGGTATTCAAAATTCCTATAATTGTTTTTAAACATAAAAAAAATTATCATTTTGAACTATCTTTGAATAATAACATAAAGATTAAAACCTGAAACAAAAATCAGAACAGTTTAAGAACTTTATCTACAACTAGTTTAAATGTTAAGTTAGGTGGCAGAACAGATCCAAGCAATATTTTAGATAAAAATTAAACTTACTACTGAAATCTTACCATTAAATACTAGCTTTTATATACTTAAAGTTCTTTTTAAAAACTCATGTATTTAATAATCCTATGAACTATTTTTCATCTATAATAATTGTAAAAAGTTTTTTTTTTATATTTTATATATAATCCCTACAAACCAACAAAAATAAAAAATAAAACTTTAAAGAGTAGAGCCTAAAACTGGATTAAATATTTGTCTACATCATCTTTACTTGAAAAATGAAAAAATAATGTATACACTAATACCCAATATAACTTTATCAAAATTAGAAACATTTATAATTTTTATCAACATTACAATGAAATAAATAAATAATTAAACAACCATTATTTAATTTAATCATCAAATAATTAACATTATTTTCTATATTATTTTAGGTGCATTAAAAAATTATAAATATAATATAAATAAAATCATGTTATTTCAATTAATTGAAACAATCTTCAAAACTAAAGACCGTAGTGCTAATGACTTTGACATAGTTTTAACTTTTCAAAATATTTTATATCTTTTTTAAATAATTTCATTGAATAGCTAACAATTAATAACAACTCTTAATTGTTTAAACTATAACTGATAAAAATATTTAAGAAACTTTCCCAAAATTATAATGAAACAAATAATTGTCTAACAGATAAACAAATATATCACATTTTAGTCTAAAATAGAAATATCTGCTAACTCATTTTATATTTTAATGATTAAAACAAGAAAACTTTCTTTAGCAACTTTAACAAAACAGTCTTATGTAAATAATTTTATAACAAAAATATATAAATAAATAAACAAAATAATTATCAAAAATTTAAGCTAAATGGTTTATACATTAATTGTTATCATTAAACAGCATAAAATTAAATTTTATCAAATATAAATTACATTTGGAAATAAACTGTATAAAAAAGTAAAAATACAACAAAAATTCTAAATTTGAGATGATAAATAGAATATAAATATATAAATTTAAACTTCATATAGCTTTGTCTTATTTAATATTAGTATAAAATAATTACATATTTTGTTAAACTAAGAAATTACTTAACATAAATAAAATATATATAAATATAAATAAACTAAAGTTTTTTAAAATCAGTTAATAAACTTAAACTTAAAATCAGAAATAATAAAAAAGAGAACAAAAATCAAAGAATTCAAGATTAAGAAACAATTGTTATCAAAATTTAAGTTTTTAAGAATATAGAAAAGACATTGTCCAAATAAATTAACTTTTTATAGAATATTATACACAGAAAAAACTAAGAAAACTTACATTCATACTAAAATATTATATTTATATTATGTTTATAATATTGTATAACATATAAATCCAGTTTATGATGAATATTTTAAAGTAAACTAAAAATATACAATTATTTATATAACATTTAAAAAATACTCAAATAATAAAAACAATTAAAAAAACAATAATGATTGAAACTTTAACAATAAAATGTAAAAGTAACTTAAAGCAATTTTAACCAATAAAATTAACCAATAATTTTAATCTTTTCTAAAAGAAAACAAAATTATGCAATGGTATTAACACAACTGCATACAAGACTAAGTGCTTGTAAAAATTATAATTTGAATAGGTAATCTAAAATTGTAGTTTATTTCTGTAAAAATCAAAATTATGTATAAAAAATATTAAAATATCAAAAATGATTTTTAAAAGTTTTTATGCAACTATTAAATTTTAATTATGTTACAAAATCTACAAATAAATACTAAGTACTTGGTATTATTTTCAGAAATATTTCATTTAAAGTACAAACCAGCATATATCAATGTGAGAAATAAGCATTTTCAAAAAATAACCTTTAAAACAAGATGGAGAATTCTAAAAAAACGTAATATCCCTTCCTCGCTTCAAAACTAAGTTTTGTCATAACCATGTTTTTCTAATACGCAAAAATTATCAAATTTATATATCATTATCTTTAATAGTATGCAAAACAGTAGATCAATACTAGGCCTAAAATTCTTGGAAGTATTCTAGACACCAACCGATGCGACCCTTGTTTGGAACTATTGCGCCTGCGCAGTAGAGCTCAGGGAAAGTACCGTTTATGAAAAAAACTGATTTATAGTTAAATTTGATAATACATTTGATATTTCGATACAATTATTACAACATATACTCGAAAATTTAGTCTTAAGATTAACTTATAAATATTTTTGGCTAAAATTTCTATAGACATAACTTCTAAAGTATTATTCAAGTTTGAAGATACTTATATACGCTGTCGAATGTAAATTGTAAACTTGCAGTAAACTAATTTGTATATTAAAATCAACTGAAAGTATGGCTATTACTCAATCAGTGAAAGGCTTTCCTTAGTTTATTATTTAATCGTTTAAAAAATTTGAAATATTGAAAAGTAATTAAGAAGCGGAATACTGATGTTTTAAAAGGTTTCAAATATTTAAAGGGTTTCTCGATATTGCACAGAGGAATACTTTAAGAAGAGACTTATGCAAAGAATTGTTGAATTTTTTATCTTTATTATAGATTAAGTCAAAAGATTAAAAGTTGAGATTTGGAATATTGATGAGCCATTCTAAAGAAAAACTTAAATAGTTTAATGATTCAAACCAATAAATCTTTCGTTAATAGCGAAATAACAAATAATCACTGAGGTAACAGAGTGTCCCACTTATCAATTGGGTTTCTGATATGAGTTACAGCTTATAGAGTGGGTTTAAACATTGGCTGGTCCACCACTTTTAAACTAAGATTTATAATAATATGTTTCATAGAAATCTGTACTAGTGATCAAGACTACCTCTGATCAACTGTCTTCAATATTGTCTTTATTGTTTAATATATTGAACATGTATTCAGAATAGTATTAAAATATATCTCTTTTTACCCTTTATCTTTTTCAATTATAAAATTAAGTAGTTAAACAAAAAATAAACATTTTAAGTGGTAAAAGCAAACTGGAAATATTAAAAAGGTGGATTTGAACAGGATTTGAATTTCTTACTTCGTTTTTTTTTTGTAGTTTACATTAAAAGTATTTGAAAATGGATATTTGAATACTCACGATCATCTTTATTGCGATAGGATAATTGCTTTTCTAATTCAAGTAAACAGTCTCAGTGTTATAACATTTTATATAAAAGAAAATTTGACGATTTTATTTGCAAGATACATTGGCTTTTAATAAAGATGTTTATAATACGCGTTTAGATTGTTTTAAAAATTATATCTCATCCATGAAACTGATTTAAAAATTATTTCATCGTTTTTATCTAACCAGTCTACTGTTTTTAATCAGGGATTCTAAAACTTTTATAGCATGAGAGCCAAATTTAAATTTCAGGTGGTCGAAGACTGCAAATCTTTTACAAAAAAAAATCATGAAAGTATTAAGACCGAAAAATTCAAGCAAAGTTGTTTACTTGTGATATTTTTTACCTCTGAATTTACCATTTTACAAAAGCTACTTGAGGTGTTTGCTAGTTAATAGTAATCTTGATTTCCGTGGGATCCACTCTTGTAAGGAGTTTTTTTACTGGCCAAGCCATTCCTTGGGATTAAGCTAAAGAATGTCATTTTTTCGATAAATATTATAAATTTGAGATTATGATCATAAAATCTTTATAACAATTCGCACGGCCTAACCATTCCACTGCTGTTTACATTATCAGATCATAATATTCGGCATCGCTACATTTTTGAATATATAGAATATTCATGTTTTAATCAAGTTTATTGGAATTTAGTATTCGATGATGCATCTGGCAAACCTAAACTCTAATAAGAAAATCTACCTAGGTCTCGTCGTGGGTCGTGATCATAAGCCTTTAAATTATTAGTGATCATTTTACAAGTCTTTTCATTTTTGTTCTGGTTAAATACCAAGTAAAACAATGATATAAAGGATCAACACTTTTGTGATAACTTTTCATCATTTTTAAAACTTTATATTCTATGTTCGTAGCAAGGATTATAAAAAAAAACTAAATATTAGTTCAAAAATCTGTTTATTAAGATGAAATTATAATAAAAAAATATTCACTACTATTTGAATACTTCAAGAAAAAATGTAAAATGTATTAGTAAAAAACAAAATAAAAGACGTAAGTGATATTTAAGATATATTTGATGAAAAAAAAAGACTCCGAAAGTTGGGAGTAGTTATTTCACTGGCCAATAGATTTGATCGTACAGACAGGTGGAGTTCCAAGTTTAGGTTTTTGATATTTAGGAATACGGTAGATTCGATACATAAGATCACGATAATCTTTTTCCCATACATATAACCTTGTATCTCTTAACCATCTGGGTACATGTTTCTACAATAAATCTTTCTTTTTAAAAGCAATAAAAATAAACAAAACTATTCATCATAAATTCAAACATTTCACTAGAAGATGTACAACTACTTCACTCTTTAGAAAAGTAAAATTCAATTAAAACTTTAGTAAAAATAAGAAATTTATTTGAATATATAACAATAGAAGAATACAACTTTCTTAAAGCTTATGAAACACTAAATGCAAATTTCAGTAATACTCTGCGAGAGTCAATTTGGCACAGCACGTGAATCTAATGGATTTAATGATAGTTTTACACCATAAAACGTAATTTTAGAAAACAGATTAAGAAAGTAAAAGTGTGAAACATTCTGTTTAATGCAATGTGTATTCAATTACAATAAAGTTACTTCATCACAAATTTCATCTTGTTTTTAAATTGTTATAATGTCATAAAATGTTAAAATCGATTTCTGTAAAAACAACTCACCGGTTTTCCATCTGTTATCAACATAGGCAAAAAACGATAATTTTTTCCCTGATTTTCAATAAATTCATGATGAATACGTCGATAGATGTAAATAGTTTGTCTGGCATTGCCACTTGGGTTTAAAATTTTATCTTCTACAATAGCTGCATAATCAGAATTGATACAAACCATAATAAAGTCACACTACAAAGAAAAAAGTTTTTGTTACAAAAAGCTTGATAATAGACAGAAGATAATTTTGTAAATAAGAAGAAAAAAAATAAAACTTTCCAACAATTTTTAAATTTTATCTAATTTTAAAATTTGCAACAAGCCTCAGAGAGTTGAGTTTCCAACCAATCAGCAACACTCATAGTCCTGACCATTTCTTCCATAAAATCAATTTTTACATCAACTCCATTTTGAATTAGAAATGTGGAAATAGTTTTCATCTCTTTGGGAGTTTCACCGTCATCATTAATATTTGCATATGTGATGAAAACTAAAGATTAATAATAAAAAAAGTTTGAAAGATTCAATTAGCTTCATTACAAACAATAAAAAATATTCTGGTGAAGTTATTACAATAGAAAAAAATGTCAAGTTATAAAAGGTTGTACTTTAATCATATCAAATTAACCTTTAACTTGTTGTTTGTTTGAAGCAACTTTTATATTACTTTCTATCTCATAGGGATGAGTGGAATATGACTCTGGATACTGATGAGGTTTCTAAAATCATAATTACTGAAGATCAAAAATTAGTATAACATTTTATATAAAGAAGAAGCAACGAAAAATGAAATCAATCATTATTAAAAAACTTGAAGAAACTATTAATAACTTAAAAATATATAATAATTATTCCATAAAAATATGATTTACAACATATCAAAACAGCTTTTTTCAACTAAGTTACATAATTTTCAATATAAATAAACAATAAATAGTCATCTATTTTTTTTGAATAAATTTTTGAATTTATTAGAAACTGAAAAGTTGTTTACTAACAAATAGATAGCAAACAACCTAGAAACATTTCTACAATTATAATTAATAAAGAGCTAATTACTATTTTATTCACTTGTGTAACAAAAAATCTCAATACTATTTTATAGGTAGAAATAACTTAAATAAATTCAATTCATCTTAAGATTTTTCCATTAATGGAATATATTGAAGCAAATTGATTCTAGTAGTTTTTATCAGAAATGTTTTATTCAATAATCATATTCATATATAATCTGGTATTTCTACTTGTCCAAGAGCTTGTTGTGTATAAGTTAAAATATTAAGTTAAAACAACAAGTTTTATGAACTAGCTAATAATCTATTCAAAGATAAAACTTTCAGAATATGACCTGAGATCAACAACAAAAACTATAAATGTTATCATAAAAAAATCTGAATTGAGGAAATATAAACAAATAAGCAAAATTCAATTTTCTTACAGTATTTTTCTGTGCAATCAGACCACCAGTTTGGTTGTTATCATCATCAGATACACCATTGCATGAGACAGTTTCAAAACTGAAACTACTGCAAGATTTTTTACATTTAAATTTCTTTTATTTAATTATGTCATATTATACTAATTTAGCAAATTATTTTTTTAAACCAACTCTAACTATAAATAATATCATTTAAACATTTTGAAATCTCAATTAAGATATCTACTAAAATTACACAAAAAGTAATATATGTATTTAATAGTGTGTCTTAGAAAATGCTATTGTATAAAAAATATTAGAACCTTAATTATCAAGAGAATAATCGTTAGAAAATAGTTATTAAATATAGATAAAAAGCAGAATAAACACAAAAGTTAAAAATATTTTAAGTAAAACCTTAATCTTCCTGAAGCATCACTTTCAAAGTTCTGATCACTTAAATATGCTGAAGAACTTTGTTCACCATAGCAAGACAATGAGCTATTATAATTAGACTTCTTACGAAATTCCACAATATTAAAAGCTTGATCTACAACATCAGAATCTAAGTGATCAGAAATCTGTCAAATAATTAAATAAAAATCATTTATATAAATTAAACAGATAGGATTATTTTAATTATCATTTTAAAATTATTGCTTAAAATTTATATACAACCTGTAGAATTATAAATGAAAAAATACCTTGTAAACAAAAGTTGATTTCATAAAAATCATTAACTTGAAAATTTTATCTCATTAAAAACCTAATAAATGTAAACAAAAATAATAAAGTAAGCATTAACTCTTACCGGAAAACTTTCATCTGGTAAACCATTAACTTCTACAAGCTCACTAAACACAAGTTGAGAACTATGCTGAGAGCTATTCACAGATGAAGTTAGAGAGTTTGGATCCATGTGCAGTTATCAAAAATTCCTTCTATCTAATTCCTATGTTTAAATAAAAGTTTGAATAAAAAATAAACCCCCGAAAGAGTTACACAGAAATTAAAACGTGTAAACATTCAGTCATGTAGAACTTTTTTATTGAAGACATAAAAATCATTAAACAACAACACAATTGGCTCAAAAATACAAAAGTTATAAATGATTTACCTTATTCAAAATAATTTATATAAAATAATCATAAAAGTACT
The DNA here is from genome assembly GCA_034620365.1 of Pegea sp. RAD2-039. Classification (NCBI taxonomy): domain Eukaryota; kingdom Metazoa; phylum Chordata; class Thaliacea; order Salpida; family Salpidae; genus Pegea; species Pegea sp. RAD2-039. The sequence continues at coordinate 1,501,501 of JAQGEQ010000043.1, forward strand.
TTGAAATTCTTAATTTAAAATAAAATAATTAATAACAATTTTAATTTATACAACACTTTTTAATCCTTGAAAATTGTAAAAGAAAGAAAACACAAAATATATCTTGAAAAAGAATTATATAAAAAAGTTCATTCTATAATGTGAAATAGCTTCTACCTAATTAGCATACAAGTTTAATCGAAATAGTTCAAATTTTACATTTTATTATACTAGAAAATAATAAATTATAAATAGTTTATTACAAATTATAATTACTAAATATTTTATATTTATATATAAAAAATAATCAACAACTCATATTATATCATAAGAGTTCAGTAATTATAAGATATGAATAGTAAACTACAAATTATGTTTTGTTTAATATACATAATAAAATAAAAATAATAAAAATGCCTCAAATGATCTTCAAATGATTCTTATTCTAAAGTCTGTACAAGCAGATAGAAATCAGTCTATCAACATCTGTACTTCTTTTACTAAATGTGCAGCAATTGCTGCCTCATTGGCAAAATACAGATCACGAATGGTGACACGAATGTGGACACATCCCTGTTTTACTCCATTTTTGATGGTAAATCGCTTAGAGCAGCTTCCTTCATACTGGACTGTTACCTTAGTATTTGCATGAAATGATTTGATCATGTAAAAAGGGGCTTGGCGGAATCTTCACCATTATCGAAAACAGACCCTTGCTACTGACGAGCTTGAATAAGGTCGATGAACGCCATATACAAAGGCTTATTTGTTTTTTGTATTTTTCTTGTAGTTGACGCATATTAATGCCCAGCTTAACTCTATTGTACAAGGTCTTTCGTGTTGTAGATTGTAAAGGAGTGGTTAGGTGTTTTATGAGCAGAAACTGAATAAGTTAAGCAAATGTGGAAGACAATCATTGAAAGCTGAACCCAAAACTAGTGTCAGTGAAAAATATCTAAATGAAAAATTTTGTTTGTTTGTGAATAGTCGAAAAAATAATTTTGCCATCCGCCTTGAAAAAGAATCAAAACTTTGCTAAGAAATTCTAGAGTGCAAAAAAACATAGTTAAAGCAGTGATAAGTGCACAAATGTAATATTTATCTTTTGAGCTCCTTTCTTTCTATTTTTATAACTTCTTCTAGCAACCCAGTCTAGCAAAGTTGTTTCATCATTTCTAATCAAGCCTGTAAACTTTTTGGTGTACTGCTGAAGAAATTTTAGACCATCATATTAATAAAATGCTGCAATAGAATCACTCAAGAAAGGTTTTTTGGAAATATCAATTATTTTCAATAAAGTTATTTTCTTCAGTTCTAATTATTAGTACTTTTTTATGTAATTTTTCTATTTGAAATATTCTTTTATAAATGCTTCTATTTTTTTGATAAATTTAAAAGATTACTTAATAATTTTGAAAATACTAAACTTTTACTAATTCTATCAATTTTGTAAATTTATAATGCAGCTTCATTTATATTATATATCATATTTTCAATAAGTTGTAGACTAGGGTAATACCGTAAAGTATAATTTATACGTTATATTCAGTTATACTCAGTTATAATCTTTCCTGATGTAAGTCGTCAAATGTTGCAGGGATTTTTGTATTTGAAATTATCTACGTCATTATTATAAAATATTATAAGATATAATTTTTATTTATAATTTTCTATGCTAATTATCAGAAATACTTGTTAGTAAATAAATTATGTTATAAATGACATTCATTCAGCTAATCTTTGTCATTTATTATTTCTATAATTTAAATATTTTTTAAATTTTTTATGATATTTAAATATTGTTAATAATTCTTGATGATTTTTCTTTTGAAGGATTTAAAAATTTTCGCTGCAATTTTTATATAAAGTCCAAACTTGAAATGTCAATTTTAAAAAATATATTCAAATATGTTGAAGAGCATGAAGAGCTTTATATTAAGCGTCTTGCTGATGCAGTTGCTATCCAAAGTGTCTCTGCTTGGCCTGATAGTCGAGGTGAATGTATTCGAATGATGAAAGTAACTTCAGAACAAATGAAAAATGATCTTGGCTGTGAAGTTGAACTTGTTGATCTGGGTATGAGTAAAACAACCCAATTAATTTATTATTAATTTCTTTATTTTGAAGGAGAGGAAACTTTGCCAAATGGAAACAAGCTTCCTTTGCCACCAGTTTTATTAGCTAGTTTAGGAAATGATCCTAAAAAGTCAACTTTGTGCGTTTATGGTCATTTAGATGTTCAACCAGCTCTTATAGAAGATGGTTGGGATACTGAACCATTCGTGTTAACTGAAGTATTAATAAAAACGTTCTTAGTTTGAATTTGTTAGATTAATTTTTTCTATTTATGATGGTAGAAAGATGGAAAACTTTATGGTCGGGGCTCCACTGATGATAAAGGTCCAGTTCTTTGTTGGTTAAATTGTATTGAAGCATATCAAAAGTTGAACATTGAAATTCCTGTCAATTTAAAGTTTGTTCTTGAAGGAATGGAAGAATCAGGTTCTATTGGTCTTGATGAACTCATTTTTAAACTGTAAGTGTTTAGAACTATAATTTTAAACTATTACTTTTATCAAATTATAAATTGAGTCATTTGATACAACATTTTATTGAGTTTATCAAACTAGTTTTTGAAATAGAAATATTCTCATATATTTTTTTCATAATTCTTTTAGTTCAGATAAAATTTATTAAGCTGCAAATGTTACTTTCAAAAATTGTTATCTTTTTGTAGTAAAGACAGTTTTCTGAAAAACGTTGACAACGTTTGTATATCTGATAACTATTGGCTTGGTAAAAAAAAACCTTGTATAACATATGGACTCCGAGGTTTATCATACTTTATGGTGGAAGTTGAAAGCTCTGACAAAGATCTTCATTCTGGTGTAAGTAAAATGTTTCACCACACTATCAATCATGGCATGTTTAATTTTGGTGGTTTTAGGTTTTTGGAGGAAGTGTTTATGAAGGTATGTCTGATTTGATCCACATCATGTCATCATTGGCAGATGTGAATGGAACAATTTTAATTCCTGGAGTATGTGATGCTGTTCGACCTGTGAGTACTTTTCAACTTCTTGTATAAGTCTTGATGTTTGTTTCACCTTTTCTATAATAATAGACAAATATTTTGATACATTAGTTCAATATAAATTTAATAAAACTGATATTTTATCTAAATACTATTTTATTGACTTTTTTCAAATGGTTTGTTTTATTTCTTATGATTAAATTATCAATTCTTTATCTTACAATTCAAAAGATAACCTTTTCTTGATTTTATTTGTTTCAAAACCAAATTTCTTTATTTGACTTTAAGGTTACTAAAGATGAAATGAAAACTTATGAGGATATCGACTTTGACCCTGAAACGTTTAAAAACGATGTAGGTTGTTCATCACTACTTAAACCTACAAAAGAGGAGTTATTAATGAATAGATGGAGATTTCCATCATTAAGTCTTCATGGAATAGAAGGTTTTACACAAACTCATTTAAATTGGTCACATATAGTTTCAAAGTCTATTTTCAATCATTTATTTGCAAATTTGATGTAAACACTTTATGAGGACATGCGGCTTTTAAAACTATTATATGAAGCAATAAACTTTTAGTTTTATTTTAACAATTTTTTATACTTTGGGTTTTAAATCAAGTTTTAAAGTAATTTTGTTTTATGTTTCACTTTAGGGGCTTTTTATGGTTCTGGAGCTAAAACTGTGATACCAAGAAAAGTAATTGGAAAGTTTTCTATTCGGTTAGTTCCAGACCAAACTCCGGATGAAGTGGAAAAACATGTAACTATTAGACAACAAGTTTTTAAACTTTTCATACTTTGTATCAAATAATGAAGAACTGTTTTCATAGTTAGTTTTATTGTATGATCATCTACTACCTGTCTTTCCACCTCTAATCACTGCCAATAAGAAATGATATAAAAGTTTGTGAGCTTCAGGTTATAGCTTACATTTTTTTATATCTTCAGGTTGTAGCTTACATTGAAAAGCTTCATAAAGATCGTGGAAGTCCCAATAAATTGAAAGTAATGATGGAGCATGGTGGTAAACCTTGGTTAGCTGATTATAATACTCCAAACTTTGTAGCTGGTAGAAAAGCTATGAAAGAAGGTTTGTTTTGTTACCTTGAAATGAAATATATTATTATATTCATTTTATTAACAATTTAGTTATTTGATATTTGTCTGTATTTCCGTATTTCGAATTAACTTATCAAATCTAATATTAATGTCTTGTTATGTTTCTTTTCTAAATAATATTTTTTAGTTATAAACAAATAAGTTTTTTTCATTAAAAAGACAAAGTTCATTATTACTGGCTCTGTACTAAATTTTCCAATTACATTATTTTAGAGTTTCATCTTCTACCCATGATACCCATTTCACAAATCCACTGATGTATTCATTTCATGATCTCATTATCGATAGACATAAACTGTTTACAAAATGATGACTAAATAGTTAACCAGCTTTTTAAATATTAGTTTACTTCTTTAATCATCAACTTAATTTGTTCAATAGCTGAACAATTAGTACAAATAAATTGTCTCTTTTATTATTTAACACTTCAGTCACTCAATCAAATATTTTGTATCATTTTAGTATTTAATGAAGAACCTGACTTGACAAGAGAAGGAGGTAGTATTCCTGTTACTCTCACTTTTCAGAATGCAACTGGAAAGAGTGTTATGCTGTTACCGGTTGGTGCTTGTGATGATGGTGCTCATTCTCAAAATGAAAAATTTGATAGGTAAACTTTGAATAATCAACTGAGATAGGGGAGGGACAACTCTACAATTTATATTCGATTTTTCTTTAAAAAAATAAAATAGGTTCAAAAGTTGTTTAATTGCTGCCTAGAAGCAGCAAACAAATGCTAATAAAAAGTTATCGAGTCTCAATAGGAAGTTGTTACGGAGACAACATTTGAAAACTATTTGAGGAAAGAAGATATTAATTTAATCCATTGCTGCAAACCTTCATTCGATTTCTGCCAAATTTTTAGAGTTTTCGGGAATCAAAATTTATTTTGAAGATATTTTAAAAAATCTGTAACTTTGCCAGCACAAATGTTTGACTCAAACAATTTAATAATTATTTATGAAGTTTGATTTTGAAAGGCATTCAGACCACTAGTAGACTATTTTTAATTTGTATTGATCAACAAATCTATCCGTTTCTATTTGCTTGATTTTCTATTTATTTTCAGGTTGAATTATATGAATGGTATTAAAGTGATGGCTGCTTATTTGGAAGAATTGAAGAAATTTAATTAGTGTTGAATAATCTCTTATCAATTCGTGAAAACATTATTTTTAATTTTCTGAATTAATTCCTTTAAATATTTTTTTATTCTTTGTTAGAAATTGATAAATCCTCTGATCTTTTCTATTCCAAAATAACCTTTAAAGAGTTCTTTTTTAAAGAGTTATACTCAAATAAAAGATGAAGCAATCAGTTCAATCTTCTTTCAAAAATATTCTTAAATTATCAATCTAATATATTTTTGTGCAAATTCAGCAAAATGTTTTACTTTTAAACAGAAGCATTTTGTTTTTTGATTTAATTACTTATTTTGTAGATATTTCATATAATACCTACTCTTCAATAAAGCAACTTTTCTAACCACTAGATATTATCTAAAGCAAAATTTAATCGCTGGTTTAACATCTCGTGGTTGGTGGCGATCGACAAATGTATTTAATGAGAAGTGTACAAATAAAATAAAAAGTTTATAGTTGGAGCAGATGAGATTTTAAAGGATAGTGTAGATACGATACTTGAAATATTTCTTCATTTTAAAAAGCTGCAGTACGCATAGAATTACTTTTGAAATAAACAATTAAAACCTTATTATCACTACATCTAAAAAATCAAAACTATTAACGAGACTTGTAAACAAAACCACAAGATTATTTGTAGCTTAATATATTTGAGCTGAAAATTCAGTCAAAAATTAACGTCATTTTGGTATTTTATGTGTTAAAAGAAATTGTTTAATCATATGTTATTACAATTTCAAGCATAAGTAATTTTTCTATTAAGATTCATTTAGAGTCAGTTGTTTTTTAGCTAAAAATATTTGATGTAAATGAAAAGAATGTAACTCATTTTGTAAAAGTTTATGCCTACTGTTGATTAATTTAAACTAACTTTGGTTGTAACAGTTACTCGAATAACTATTTGTTAACTCATTGATCTAAAAAGATTTTTTAGATTGTAACCAAAAAGAGATGTGCTGTTTTATATCACAAAAAATAAAAACAAATGAAAAACTGCAAAAAAGGAAAAATTTCTAACTGACTTAAGAAGAAGAATCAGAAGATGTAAACAAAAAGCTGTGTTTGTGGAAAATATTTTTTATCAGAAAAAAGAATATGCTGTGATATGGTTTGATGTAATTAGAAGTTTAGTCAAAGAGAAACGAGATAGCAACATGACGAAGGTATTATTTTAAGAGGTCAGTTTTTTGATTCGCTCAACAATGATGACAAGCTCGATTTGTTTACATTTGTCGTAAACACTGATGACAAACTTTTAAGCATCGACTCTTTTTCGGCAAAGTTAATAATCATAAAGTGAGCAAAACTGCTATTCAAACATAAAACTTCAACAACCATCTGAATTTTGTGTCAACAATTATTAAACATCTGATGAATAAAAAGTTTAAAAACTAGTTAAACAATTCAGAAACTAAATTCTTTATTTAGTATCGTTAGTTTTAAAGTCTTATGTTATTTTGATTATCATATTTATTCTATATCTTTGCAATGTTTAGTTTTAGAATAACCGCAAGATAGAACAGCAGTGTAGTGGCTCACAGCACAAGTTTGGCTAAAAATTACTATAAGAAGCTTATTGTGGAAAATGTTGATTTCTATACCAATTTAGATGTTAAAATTTTTACAGTATAAGTTGTTGCTCCTTTAGTGTACATATTTCTTTAGTTTTCTTCATCAACATTTTTAATGGCAACAGGTGAGGTTATCATTGCTTTGATAAGTTTACAATTTGTATTTCAATTTATTCAAATAAACTATTACTTCTAGATTGTTCTCATCTCATGAAAATGCTCAATTTACTAACTATCTTAGAATAGCTTGAAAAATATCAAATTTAAGAAAATAAAAAACTATTTATTATAAAAAAAATAAAAATATCAAATCAACGAGTTGTTTTTTTTTTAAATCTGTAGTAAAAGATGAATTGGAAAAAATATTATCCGAAAGGATTATGATATTTGATGGAGGTATGGGATCTATGATCCAAGATCTTTGTCTGAGTGAAGAAGATTATCGAGGAGGTAGATTCCGACATCATAAAACTCCGTTAAAAGGGAATAATGATTTATTGACGTTGACTCAGCCTGAGAAAATTTTAAACATACATAAGGTTTGAAGAAAACAAAATTAATGAAAAAACAATAGAACTCTTGTTATTATCTCACCTTTAATTATTCTAAAACAACTTTAGAAGAAACTGATAACTTTAAAACTGTTAATGTGTACTAAATAGTTATATAAAAAATTCTTGATATTGTAAGATTTCTACAAACTGGTATATCAACAAGATTTAGCTGTAAGAAGTGAAAACATTTATTAATGATTTATTGAAAAACTAAAGTTGCAATCTATTGATTTAAGTATTTTTTAGTGATAACAAATAGTTTTTCTGAGTTTTGTTTTGTAAAATAAAGTTTATATTTATATTATTAAAAATTTGTCCAACAATTTTGTTAATAAATATCAGACATAAACTTGTAATCAAATAAACTTATAATTTATTGAGATTTAAGTGCAAATTTTTAAAAAATTGTTACATTAGAAAACTCACAAACAAGTAATTTTATGAGCAGCACAAACTGTTTTAACCAAAATCGCACAAAAAGTTGCGCATATTTGCAACAATATTTTGTAAATGATTTACAATAGTGCTATCAATTAATTATTGAAACAGATGTATCTTGAAGCTGGTTGTGATTTTATCGAAACAAATACATTTAATAGCAACTGTATTGTACAACAAGATTATCAGTTACAACAGTTCACTTATGAACTCAACTACAAAGCAGCACTGCTTGCTCGGGAGGCAATTGATACCTTTACAACAACTGATGGTAGATAATATCAAGTAAAGAAAAATTATATTTTCTAAAAGAGTTACTCAAAGGTAACAAAAAATATGTTGTTGGAAGTATTGGGCCAACAAACAAATCGTTATCAATATCTTCTTCTAACAAGCAGGCTTATACTAGAGATATAAGTACATTTTTATTAATGATTCATGCAAAAATTTCTGAAAGTATTTTTGTAGCTTTTGATGAACTAGTCGAAGCATATGAGCAACAAATTGAAGCTTTGCTTGACGGGAAAGTTGATGTACTGATGATTGAAACTATTTTTGACACTGCAAATGCTAAAGTATTTACATACAGTTAAAAATGTGTATACTTGTTTAAGGTTTCAAATCACCTGCTTAATCAAAACTATGAAAAAATGTTCGTACAAATGTGGTGGACAAAATTTTCAAACAATTTCTCACAAATTGGCCACAATAGCATTTATGACAAATAATTTCAATTTACATTTAACTTATCTTTTGGTCTTAGGCTGCATGCTACGCTATTCAAAATGAGCTTGAAAAAAATAAATTCAAAAATATGCAAAAAATTCCAGTTTTTATTTCTGCAACTATAAATGATAAAAGTGGTCGTTTACTATGTGGCCAAACTTGCCAAGCATTCATCATCAGCTTACAACATATTAACCCAATGTGGTGAGTTTAAAAGTAAAAAAAATGTTTTAAAAGTCTATCGAGTGGAAAACTAAAATTGTCCACTTAGTATTGGACTGAATTGTGGGTTTGGAGCTTCAGGTCTGCGTGAGTACATCTCATCAATTAGTCGATTTACAAATTCATTCACAATCTGTTGTCCTAACGCTGGGCTTCCTAATACGTTTGGTAAATATGAAGATTCAGCAAGCTTAATGTCTCAACAATTACGTGTAAGCTGTTATTCAATTTGACGATTTGTTGATAAACAGTTCTCTCATCAGCAATATGCTTTGGATGGAATTATTGATATAATAGGAGGTTGTTGTGGAACAACTCCTGCTCATATAAAATTAATTCGTGAAGCAATGCAAGGAATAAAACCAAGAAAGCCACCAGTTAATATTTATAAGGTATTTATTTTTTTATTCACAATATATAATTAATTAATTTTCTGTAGGATTGTTTATTATTAAGTGGTTTAGATGAGATGATTATTGACAAAACAAGCAACTTTGTCAATATTGGTGAACGTTGCAACGTTACTGGTCATAAATACTTTGCTCAATTGATCAAAGATGGTAATTTTGAAGATGCACTTGATGTCGCCAAGGAGCAAGTGCTTAATGGTGCTCAGGTTTCGACTTTTTTATTGAAATGGATAAGTTTGCTTCCAAATGGCTCGAATATTCTGATCATAGATTTTGGATATCAACTTTGACGATGGGTTGTTGAACGGGAAACTTTTGATGAAGACGTTTATCAATTTGATTGCTTCAGATCCAAGTGTATCGAGAATTCCTATTTGTATTGATTCTTCAAGTTTTGATGTAATTGTTGAAGGATTAAAATGCTCGCAGGTGATATTTCAAGTATCTAAATAACTTTGACACGATTCTGTTCGTCTTACGTATATTGAAAACCAAAATTAGCACAAGGCTTAGCACCTTGATAGAACCTTTTTAAAAAGCAACCCCAACCCAAAAAACTGGTTTTAAATAAGTTTTCAGTTTATTGGTTGTTTCTGTAGAACGCATCAGACTACTTAATCTACTATTCTCCATAAAAATTTGCTGCATGATTCTTAGAAAAACTAATCTTACATTTAAAGGTTTTTGTTGAAAATTTCAAAAAACTTTTTTAAAAGTTGAAATCTTTGAAGGGAAAATGCATTGTGAATAGTCTAAGTTTGAAAGATGGCGAAAAATCGATGATAGAAAAAGTGAAAGTTGTTCAACGATTTGGAGCAGCAATTATTGTGATGGCATTTGATGAAGATGGCCAAGTTATATCACCAAGATGAGGATCAATCTTTATTTCATCTTGTATATGCAGGCTAACAGCTTTGAAGATAAAGTCCGAATTTCTGAAAGAGCCTACAACTTGATGGCTCATCAACTTCACGTTTCACCTTGTGACATCATATTCGACCCTGGGGTTCTTACAATAGGCACAGGGATGAAAGAGCATGAGAAGTTCGCGATGAGTTTTATTCAAGCTACATCAGTGATCAAAAGAAGATTGAAAGGAGTTAGAGTCGTTGGAGGAATTTCTAATCTCTCATTTTCATTTCGAGGTTTGGATGTGGTCCGAAGAGCCCTTCATTCTGTCTTCCTCTTCCACGCCATTAAAGGTTAGTCAAAAGATAGTTTACTAGTTGCTGATTGGTTGCTTCAGCTGGTCTTGATATCGGTATCGTAAACGCTGGAAGTCTTCCAGTATATGACGTTATTCCGAAAGAGTTGTTACGTAACTGTGAGAATCTGATTTGGAATCGATCAAAGACTGCTACAGATGAACTAATTGCGTTTGGAAGAACATTTGAAGGCGAAGAGGAACCTAAAGAGGTTGATGAATGGCGAAATGAAGATGTGGAAGAGCGACTGATCCACTCTCTATTCAAAGTAAATATTTGATGCCCTAGATCAGGAGTGATGTCATTTGGTGTGTAGGGGATAGACAAGTTTGTGGTTGAGGACAGTGAAGCTTGCAGATTGAAACTTGGTGAAAGCGTCTTAGTAATTGAGGGACCTCTGATGAAAGGAATGAAGAAAGTTGGTGATATGTTTGCTGATGGAAAGATGTTTCTACCTCAAGTAACCATTGAATCGCTAATTTGTCTGCTGTATCTTGATTGGACGATTTTTATAAGGTGATCAAATCTGCAAGAGTGATGAAGAAATGTGTCTCCCATCTTCTTCCTTTCATCACAGTAATTTTGAAGATGATCTTGTGAGAAGAGGAATCATCTTCTTCTACAGAGATCATCGATGCAGCGGCACTGGAAGGGAACAATCATCATAGCAACCGTGAGTGGTGACGTCCACGACATCGGGAAGAACATTGTAAGCGTGGTGCTGGGATGTAACAACTTCCGCGTGATTGATCTCGGCGTGATGGTTCCGCATCATCGAATAATTGCAACAGCAATCCAAGAAGAAGCTGATGTTATCGGCGTTTCGGGACTTGTGACGCCTTCGCTACAAGAGATGGTCGAAGTTGCTAAGGAGATGGAGCGACAAAGTATGCTGCCCTCTTGTGGCCAAATTGCTTTTCTAATTTATCACCAATAAGCAGAAATGAAAATTCCGTTACTGATCGGCGGAGCTGCCACATCCAAGACACATACTGCTCTCATGATTTCACCAAAATACTCTGGTCCTTGTATCCACGTCACAGATGCTTCTCGCAGTGTCATTGTCGTAAGTTATGACGTCACCAATTATCGATGATGTACATTCACTGATCATGTGATCTTCAATTAGTGCACTTCACTGCTTGATGAAAAATCACGTGATCGATTTGTTGATGAAATTACCACCGATTATGACGTCATTAGACAAGAATATGAAAGTTTTAATCAAAGTGATAAATTGGTGTCGATTGAAAAGGCGCGAAGACTCTGTAAATAGATGCTAATCTTTTAAACTTCTTTTAAATGATCTTTCTCAGCTCCTCGCTTCGACTTAAACCTTGTTCCGGATCCCCCTAGCTTTCTGGGTACTCGAGTCTTTCGTAATTTTGAGATAACTTCCGTTGTCGACTTCATCGACTGGAAATCTTACTTTGATGTATGGCAGCTTCGAGGCAAGTACCCAAATAGCAGATTCCCGAAAATCTTCCGTGATCGTCATGTTGGTTTGTGAATAATCAAGCTTGATGTGAGTATCAACTGAAGCTTCAGGTGAAGAAGCAAGACAACTATTTGATGATGCACAAGCGCTACTGAATGACGTCATCAACAACAAGCTGTTGCGGTTGAATGGAGTTGTTGGTTTCTATGAAGCTAATTCTCATCAAGATGATATCATTTTGTATGAAGTCACAAATGCGGCTGAAGAGATTGCGACGTTACATGGATTGCGTCAACAAGTAACTAGCTACTAATTGCTGATTGGTTGTTGATTGATATTTGTATAGCGAGTTGAAAGCGGTTTTTGCCGCTGTATTTCTGATTTTATCGCTCCAAAATCTTCTTCACTTCACGATCATCTTGGCTTGTTTGTGGTCACGTGTCAGGGTGGTATGGAGCTAAGTGAAAAGCTGAAAAAAGATTTAAATGATTATAAAAGTATTTTAGTGAAAGCCGTATGTGATCGTTTAGTTGAGGTTTGTTTTCTTCTCGTTTTCCAGTTTTTAAACTAATTTGATTTAAGGCGTTTGCTGAGTGTCTTCATCATAAAGTCCGAACCCAACTGTGGTCTTACTCTAAGAATGAAGTAATCCTTCCAAAAGATATGTACAAGATGCAGTACAAAGTGAGAAGATAAAAGCAACAATTTAGTTGATCAAAAGATCTTATAGGGAATAAGACCTGCTCCTGGTTATCCTATACAACCGGATCACACGGAAAAAAAGATAATTTGGGAATTGATGAACGTTGAAGAGGTGATTGGAGTAAAGTTAACTAAATCTTTTGCCATGGATCCTGCTTCATCTGTTTGCGGGATTTATTTTGCAAATCCAAATTCATCTTATTTCTCAGTTGGTAAAATTGATGAGGATCAGGTAATAAGTTTATTTATGTTTTAATCCAGTTAGTGGCCTTACATCACAATGTTCCAATTCAATTACTAAAAAATCATAAATATTTTTCAAATACTTTATCTTCAATCAGATTATTGATTACTCAAGAAGAAAAAATCTAGAGAAAAAGGAAATAGAAAAGTGGATGCAGGCTAATCTTACCTATAAAAATCATGATGACGATTAAATTTTCTTTTCTGTTTTTTTTAACTGTAATTCAATCATTCATAACTAATCTTTGGTATATAATAATTGAAGCTTTAGTCATCAACTCTTTCGCCAAACTATTTACTGATATCCGAAAACAAAATTCATAAATTTGAGAGAAAGTGTATTAGCGGGAGGAACTCTCTTCAGGCACCCTCTTTTGCAATTATTATAATAAATAATACATAAATGAAAATGAAAGCTTCTACTATATAAAAAAATTTATAACAGTAATCTTCAATGTCTTCTTAAAAATATAACTTTTGATTTTACATGATTATCCTAATAAAAGTAAATATTACAGATATAAAAATATAGAAAGATAAGAACTTTAAAAATTAATATGATTTAGTATACTAAATACATTAAAAATGATTATTTATAAGCTCAAAAAACTGTATTTAAAGAGATTAAGATATTACTTTTACCTTAAGATTCAATGCATGGCTACTACTAACAATTATGCATCGCGCTTGTCTTCTGGAATATTTTCTTTTCTTCAAAATTTTATTTAAGTACAGTGGAGAAGGGAAAGAAGGCAGGTTTTGAATTGCCTCAGTAAGTCAGGTAGTGTACCGCCGCTACTCGCTGCTTTTTCAGAACCGGTTGCAAAAAAGGCTTTGCTGAGTTCTTCTTTTGTTGCTTCATAGTCTAGACCCTGTGTGCTCAACAAATGTTCCGTCGTATCCAGCGTAGTGTTCATCGTGGTGTTTTGTTGGGAGTATAGAAGTGAAAAATGCTCAACTCATTTCTCTAATTGTTCATCTCTACTAGATCACTTTGTAGGAGATTGGAAGGGCGTTTTGTGGTTCTCGTCGTATTTCGAATATCATGTGTATATATACTATGTAGAAGAATTTTTATAAATAGAAAACAATATTCGACGTTAATTCAACCAATTTTCTTTTTGTAGAAGTAGAAAACTCTAACAAAAATATGTTTACAAGAATTATTACTAGAATCTAAAACGAAAGCATTAACTCAGACGTTTAACTATGCCTATCTTAAGCACAACCAAATCCTAATTGCTATATTTCTCAATAAATCAAATTTTCTACGTTTGTTATTATATGCCAAAAGTCTTAAGATGGTCAAGATCCAAACCGATTGAGGTACTTTTTAGGTAAAATTCTTATAGTTTTAAAAGTATTGTAAACATTAAGAAAAACTTTATTATTAAAAAAATAATAATAAAAAATGTAGTGAACACTAAAAAATATTAATTCAATAGATTAAACTTTTAGTTAGTTTTTAAAATATCAGAAATTAATTTAAAAATAGACTTTTTGTAATTAGAAACTTTCAACTTTTGAGAAGCCATTAACCACAACCTTGCTTAGAGCCAATTTATTTTATTACTCCGCACGTGCGTGGGTACTTTATTACTACACATTTAGTTCGGCTGAAAATATTTTTTATTCATGGGTTGTTGTCGTTAATTATAAACAGGTGCCAGCGTAAAAAGTGCTAAATTTTTAGCTGATAGTAGATGTAGATAATATATTAATGGATAAATTAAAACGTTTCAAATCAATTGTTCTTAATTTTTTACCATTCTAATAAATTTTCTATAATTCACAATTTTGCAAACTATATATCATTTAAACTATAACCTTTTTTTAATAGTCATTTTGAATTCATTAAAATAGTTAGAGATATTATTAAGGAATTCTGACTTACTAACTAAGTATACATTTACTTTTATCAAGTAGTTGCTTTGAGGAAGGTAGTAGTAGTAATTCTGCAAATAGTAATTTGTTTCGATTTTTCGATGGGATTTTATAAAAACAAGGCAACATGAAATACATTAAATTTAACTGAAAAATAAAAAGTCTTTATGATATATTTATATTAATTTACTTTAAATAACTAATAAGACTTTACAACAGTTTTTGAAATTTATGATTTTTAATCTTTTTATTTTACAAATTTTTTAGTAAAAAATAGTTAAACAGTATTTTACTGTAGCAGCTTCTTATGAAATTTTAAGCATTGATTTTATATAAAATTTGTTGAATAAGGGTCTATAATTATAGGTTGCATTGATTTGATAGCAATTGTAAGTTATGAATTTATATTTATAATAAAGTTTTGTCAATTGTTTATGCTTTTATAAATAGGCTCAAAAATGTAAAGTAAGCAAGTTTTCAACTTTACAGGATATCATATATAGTAAATGTTGTCTGTCTGATTAACAAATATTTCAATTTTGTTTATTAAGCATAATTAAACATTTAGTTAGTCGAATAAATAAACTTTGAGTAGATCTGAATTGTTTTCCTAGAAACCAAATATTAGATTATATTTTTAATAGTTATATAATATTGTATGAAGAGATTTTTAAACATTTGCTATATTTTTAAAAGATAACTCAACATTTGATTAATTATTTTTCTCAGAAGTTACATCAACTGAACACTATGATAAAACCTATACTAAGCATTATTAGTGGTGCTCTAGAATGTTTGATGTGCGCTGGGCTAGTCTTTGGTTGGTCTTCCTTATCATCTGTTCTTATTAAAGAAGGATATTTTGCTTGTGCCACGACTGTTAGTAATCCTGGTAATGCTACAAATATGAGTACAAGTTCAGCAAATACCTCTCATTTGGGCAACTTGAGTAATGCTGATGTTAAATGTCCAACTCAACAAGAGAGTTTAAATTTTGTTTTTGCTGTAGCTTCTACTATGCTCAGTTTTTCAACTATATTAAATGGCTTTTTGTTTGATCGTTTTGGCACTTTCTTTTGCAGAATGCTTGCTTCTTTTATGTTTCTTATTGCCAGTATATTAATGATAGTTTCAACCCCAACAACTTCCAAATTACTGTACGTGGCTATGTGCTTATATGCTGTTGGTGGCATTATACTTCTCATCACTAACATACAACTTGGTAACTTGTTTTTGCATGCAAGATCTTCTATAATAACTTTGTTTAATGGTGCATTAGATTCTTCTTCATTTATGTTTTTACTTATTAAACTTGTGTCTGACTCAGGAGTAGCATTATCATCAATTTTTATAGGGATAGCATGTCTAACAGCTTTTCAAATCATACGGACTTTCTTTTTGATGCCTTATAAGTTTATTCCTTTTCCTTTGCCTAAAGGTAAACACTATAATTATGGTTTTTTCCACTACTGGAAAACACGAAATCATAAAAGCCCAAAACCAAGTACACAGTTGGATGAGCTTACTGAAGAAAAAGCTCCATTAGAAGAAAAAGAAGAAGACGACAATGATTATCAAACAAAAGATTTCAAGCAATGTTTGCGTGATGTTTCATTCTGGCTCAACTGTGTGCAGTTGAGTCTCTTACAACTTCGTTGTTACTTCTATTTCGCAACTGTTTTCTTCCATCTAGAGTCTATAGTCGGTGCTGGTAACACAAGTTTTTATCTAAATGTATTTGGTACTTGTCAGCTTTTTGGCATTTTTACTGCTCCTCTAAATGGGCTTTTGATCGATCGTCTGACTTCTATCTTCAGTAAAACTATTAAAAGTGATCTTATTGTAAGATATAAAGCAGTAGGGTGTTCAAGCTTATTGACAACTTGTATTGGTGTTGCTTTCTCTATTGCTTGTGCAATACCAAACATTTATGTACAATATGTTACATTTGTTCTTCAAGTAGTGTTTCGATCTTTTCTTTATGGAGGGAATTCTAACTACATTGCAACTTTTTATCCTGGTAAATATTTTGGAAAACTATATGGTGTAAACATGACTGTTGGTGGTATAGTTGGTTTACTGCAATTTCCCTTACATTCTCTTGTAACACGTACGCTGAATGGAGATTTTACCAGTATTAATATTGCGTTTGTGATAATCTGTCTTTTAACTTCTGTGCATCCGATTGTATTGCTTCTAAGAGCAAGATCTCATACTTCCCTCAAAGTGTATGATGCTTCAAAACAGAAGCTTGCTATAAGCAATGATTCTGTTGAAAGTTGAGTTGTATGTTTTCATTTATTCACTACATATTTCTTAGAGCTGTTTTTTTCTTCATAGACTGTAGAACCATCATCTTCATTATATTTAAATACTTCATTAAGAAAATATAATTCGTATGAAATTTACTTGGTCCTATTTTTGTTGTTCTGAAGTATTTCAAAACTTCAAATTTGCTAGTTTTGAATTTAAGTTGTTATTTTTTTGTTTGACGTTAAAATATGTTTTCTTCACGTATATGGTTTGTTGTAAATTGTTTTTATTTCAATTAATTAGTTTGTTGTTTTAGTTTGGTTAGTTAGGTTTTTTGTTTAGTGTTCATAAAACTCAATCTTTTAGTGATGTTGCGTTGGATTCGTAATATTTTGTAATAAACATTGTATGTAGTGAAAGAAATCTCGTTTGTCTCCTATTTTGTAGCGCAGTTCATCTGAATGATGAATTTTTATCTATTTTCTTTGATACGTTTGGAATCGTCTTTATGTTTGCCCTCATAAACATAAAAAAATTAGTTTATAATAATGACCAAAAATACTTTTAATTCTAATAAGCTTATGAAAGTATTTTAGTAAATAAAATCTTTTAACTCTAAAATAAGTTAAGATTAGACTCAAGTTTTGGAGATCTTTATTAAAATACTGTTGAAGCTCAAAGTTTTTTAATTTCTAACTTAGGAATAACTATCACAAGCAAAATTATTTTTTTTAGATTATTACCTAATGAACATTCTGGTTTGTCTACAATACTAAGAATATTATTTAATTTCTGTAAATTTATTTTTTAAATGAATACTCTAGTTGTCAAATAACCTCAAGTTAACGGAAATTAAGAACTTTGGAATCAATGTAAACCACGCGTAGTTGAGCTTAGAGTTATATTGCTGATATTAAAGATTATTATTTGAGTAAATTAGATCACATTCTTGAAATATTTTTAATGCAAAATTCTTAATATATAATTGAGAGTAGATTAAATACTTGTTACAATACTATAGTAATTATCTGCTAATCTTAAAATTGTATTTAACACTCTTTAATAATTCTAGTTGAATTAGTAAAAGTATAATTTCAAATTTTTAATGTCAATCTCGGTAGAAATATACTTTTAATTTTAATTGATAGTTATATAATTTGGCAAGCAGCTGTTCAACTAAAATTATAACTGAAAATTAAATTTACATTATATTATGAAAATGAATTTAAAGACCTAAAAAAGTTAAATCAAAAAATCTCCTTAATCTTCGAATTGCAATCCAAATAAATCCCAGATTATTACAAATTGTAAAAAGCATTGTATCACTTACCAACTATATTAAACTCTCCGAGAAAAATTTATATAACGACTAAACAAAATTTTTTTAAATCTAATTGTAATATTATAAGCTAGATAAAAAGTAATTTTCTATAACTTTTCCGATTTCAGATATTTTATTAATTTGTAATTTTGATTGATTAAAAAATGTTTCTAAGCTAATAAGACTCATCAAGCTATCTAATTCAAATTTATACTCAAACTGCCGTCTTTTAGAACTGTGTTAACATTTACTTGACGATTATTAGTGAATAATTTCTATACAATTTAAGTTTCAATAATAGCAATCATCAAGTCTTTCATGTTTTTTAAAAAGATATGTGTCGATTTATATTTAGCGGTTAAGTTATACAACATTTTACAAAAATAAAATTGCCTAGAATTTAATAAACTTGTCTATTTTACAGATACTTAATTTGCTATTGACTAAGTAATTGTTTAATAAGATTTTCAGGTTATAAATTATATTTTATTCAATAGTGCTTATAATTTGTGACAAAATTATCTAAGCGATTTGTATATTACTTGTGATAAATTATTCTATCTGGATAAGAAATCAATTCAAACTTTTTTGGTTTGGTTACACTAAAAATCTTTCAAGAAAAAAAAACTATGGAGTATCCAAATAAAAGTGGCAAGACCTGACGTTCCAGTAGACAGAAACATTCTGACAAACCGACTTCATCAAAACAAGATTGCAATGGAAATTGCCAATCCTGCAATATAATTTACTCCAGTGAAGATTCGGCAATAGAATGCATTAAATGCCTCTCTTGGTTTCATCTCACTTGTAGTGATATGAGCAAGAATTTCTATGCTATATTTGATAACAACCAGATGAAGTAAATGGTTCTACATTAAATGTAGAACCATTGACATAACATCTACCTCCTCTAGTTGTAATTTGACCCTATTATCCGATATCAGCAAATATATTTCCACTGAATTGGTCAAATTTAAATCTGCAATTAGCAACGATGTTGCCAAAATCAACGAAAGAATTTCTAGTTTGTCTAAATCAATGGACGAACTACATGCCTCTACAAAGAAACCTGTCACATGGACCTTGGTGGTCGGTGATTCCGATTCCGACAAAAATGCTAGCATGGTGCAGCTTCTTGTCAAGAAGGTCACCGACACGCACAAAAACTTTCTTTGGAGACAGAGAAAACAATGTCATCATCTTCATTGTCTGTGAGACTAATAAAGATCATAACAGTAAATATTGTAATCAAATGTGCTCTCAAAGCCTTGATTTTGTGGACGTTCCAAAGATATCAATGACCAAACTTGAAGCAAAAAGCTCAGATCATCAAAGACCGTTGAAAGTGTCCTTTCAGGAAAGTTGGGACAAACGCAGGTTTCTTGCCAAGCTGTATAAGCTAAAGCTTGACAAAAAATTCGAGCGCATTAGAGTAGCACATGATATGTGTGAAGATGATCGCTTAGAAAATAAGCGTCTTCTAAAAGAGGCGTACAACCGAAATCAGAAGGAATAACCAACTGATTTCAAATACAAAGTTCGTGGTCTACCACGGGCCTTGAGAATTGTCAAGGCTTTTTCAAAAACGGAAGTAACAAACAACCACTGGACCCACATCTTCGTTTATTACATTCTCTCCGCACACAATTGTGATGCCATCCTTCCAGCCCAAGATTCACAAAAGCCTATCATCAAATCTCATGAGCGTCAAAAAGACAATTCTTCTATCACATTAGGTATGTTCTTCAACACGCTGTTTATTATTAACAAAATTTTCCAATTGGATACTCTTTTGCATTCTCAAGATTTCACATTTGTTTTTATTACTGAAACTTGGTTCGAACCGTTGCATCCTGATTCTTTTCTGGTTGACGGTAATCTTTTTTTGTGTTTTGCGTTGTGACAGACTGTATGATAGAGGCGGGGCGGTGTTTGCGTAATTTATAAAATATCGCTTGCACCAAGGTCTCCAGAATTCAGATCGATGCCATTAATTGTCCAGGATTTGAGATTATCGATTTCAATTTTCATTACTCATAGTCCAAACTTTCTCCTTTTATATGTGCCTACCTACTACCCTCTAAAACTAATGACGGGATTATAGCCAATGTCTTATAGAAGAGTGCTGTGTGTCTTTAGTTATATATTTTGGGGGATTTTAATTTTAGTAAAATTGATTGGAATAACCCGAATTTAGCATTTATGGGAAAATCGTTTAACTTGGATAGCGACAATCCTAATTCTAATCTATTTTAAGTCATGCCTTTGTAAGCTTCCTCGATGTCAATAACCTATCTCAGCTGATTACGTTTTCAACCCAAGTTAGTGGTAATTAACTTTGGATCTTCTTATCACATCAAAACCTGAGAACATTATCTGCCTTGGTCAAAAAGAACCTTTTGCTCCGAAATGTGATCACAACATAATTGAATTCAAGCTCCATCAAACTTTTCCCATGAACGTTAAAACTTCAAGCAAACGGAACTTTTATAGTGGAAATTATGATGGTATAAACAAGTTTCTATAAGGTGTTGAATGGATTTCTGTTTTCAACTCTACCGAAGACATCAATACTGTTTACTCAAGGTTTACTAACATCGTTATAGAGACAATTGAGAAATTCATACCTTTTTATAGAATCAACAAAAACCACATTTGCCCAAATATTTAAGGAATTTACAACATTTGAAAAATCTCCTATACAAACAAACTAAAGCAGACCCTTCCATCAAATTTCTGTACAAAGATCTTTGTATAGTTTACAAGAAATATATTTCTATTTTCTACTTAAGAAGAGAAAGTGTAGTCTTTTCTTCACCCAGGAAGAAAACGTTTTTTGTGGCTTCATAAAATACAAGCTTAAGACGAGATCTCAAAAACCTCCTTTACTTGATAACAGCAACCAGATTGTGATGGAACCAGAGAATAAAGCTAAATTGCTAAACAACCAACTTAATAGCATTTTTTAACGGATAATAACAATACTCTTTCTCTTTCTCACAAAAGTCTGTGAGATGATAGATCTTTAAATAAGGGCCAGATCCCTACTTTATTTTTAAGAAAAACTACTCCCTTTTTATTATTACCTTTACTGCTACTCCTTAACGCCAATCTGAGGCGAGGAAGAGTTCCACAAATTCGGAAGAAAGCTATTATTACTCCAATTCATAAAAAGGGTCCCGGAAACACTTCACTTAACTACAGACCAATTTCGCTGACTTCAGTTATCTGCAGAACTGAAGAACACTTCATTCACAATCATATGACGAGTCATTTGATGGGGCACCATCTAATAACTGATGTCCAGCATGGCTTTGTGAAACGGAGATCTTCCATGACTGAAGATCTCACTTTTCTTAACGAGCTTACAGCCTATCATGAAAGTAATGCTCCTTGTGACATCATACATCTCGAATTTGCTAAAGCTTAAAAATTCTGTCCCACACAACAAGCTCATTATTGTTTTGCAAAATTTAAAAATCCACAGTTTTATCTTAAAATGGATTCAAGATTACTTATCAGGTAGAACCCAACAAACTCGTGTAGAAAAATCTTTATCTACTTCTAGTCAAATCACTAGTGGTATTCCTCAGGGTTCCGTTCTGGGTCCCCTTCTTTTTTTTATTTCTATTGAAGACCTCATCAGAAGACTAGTAGCAGTAGATGGTTTCAGTGTGTTTGTGTATGCAGATGACATCGAGCTGTTATCTTGCAATCCTTTAAAACTTCAAACTACCCTGCACACTGTAGAAAACTGGTCTATGAACTAGTAGCTCAGACTTTTTCCCGTAAACCAGCTGCTAATTCCTTGAACCAATATTCTATCAATGGATTTATTATTCAACGAATATCTTCGGTTCTAGACCTTGGCATTACCCTATCATCTGACTTTAAATGGCACAATTATGCTTCCAAAAACTTTGCAAAATCAATCAACCTTGTCTACCTTATTATAAAGACCTTTAATTCCAAGGATCCATACTTCTTTATAAATCTTTTCAAACTGTACGTACGTCCAAATCTTGAATACAATGTTAGTGCATGGATGCCATATCAAGTTGGTGATATCAAAAAATCGAGTCTGTTCAGGCCACATTTACGAGATTGGTATGCAGGAAACTTAATACTAAATATGATAGCTGTAAACATCGTCTTAGCTTCTTCAATTTAGATACTCTGGAAATCCGACGGATTAAATACGACTTAATTATTATTTATAAAATTATCCACAATTTAATTGACCTTCAGTTTGATGATTTTTTTTCCGTTAGTCATTCCCTCAAGTTATATCAACTCAGACTACACACATTACACCTTAATAAGCCTATATCACTTGGTACATTGGTCAGAGCAAATTTTTTCTCATACCGCACAACTGGTACATGGAACCAGCTGCCATCAGACATTGCCATGTTGAAGTCACTCGTGTTGTTCAAGCACAGGTTGAATCGTTATAATATTGCCAACATTGTTGTTTCCACACTGTGATTTTTTTTTTATATCATTAATATTTTATGTAATTGTTCACTTTTATATGTTTTGAGGACAACTGAAATGCCATGTATTACATCTTTTGCTTTCTATATTATTAATATACAGATATTATTTGTAAGAATGTGTGTTAGCGGAAAGTGCTCTCTTCATGCACCCTCCTTCACCTTTATTGAAATATATAAATACCTTGAATATAATTTGTTTATTTTTAAATATTACACAAAGCTACTTAATAACTTTGATGTTTATAGTTTAATGCTGATCTAGATTTGCACCAGGAATGTTTTAATGATCTTAGTTTAATTTAGCATCTTAAAAAAGTAAAATCTTTTAGTCAATAAGTAAAAAAATCGTCTTATTAACAAAAACATTAAATTCCTTGAAAAAAAATAGAACAGAACGTCTGATAAAATTTGATAGCTTTTAAAAATTAATAATCTGAAATTTGTTTAAGCTTTGAAGTTGCCTTAATGTTAGGATTGATAACATATGATTTTGAAAATATTCAAAAAAAGAAGATAATAGATAAAATTTAAGGGATATAACAGAAATATTAAGCTACGAGACTTCAAATTCTTATATTTCAGCAGTTTCATAATATGCAAAAAAATTGTTTGACTACTGCCAAAAACCATTTACAATTAGATAGACAATAATTTATCAATTATAAAAACCTTGAACAACAATTTAATAAATTTGATGAACATTTGCTATATTCACGACGATTTTGGAATATAAATATACTGATGTCCTCAAGGTGGCAGTACAAAATTCAGGTTAGGGAGAAAAATGTAACCGTCGCGCTAACTTTAAACACCTACAGTGAAATTGAACGATAAACATTATAACCTAAAAAAAATATACTTCAAGAGACCTAAGACTTCATGAAAACAAGCAAATTGATATTGGAGTATTTTATTAAAACTTAAAACACAGGAGAAAAACTTGAAGAACTTTTAAAGAATTTCAAAAAAAATTGTTATTCAAAATTTTTCGAAAAAGTCTGAGTTAGCCAAAAGATAAATCTTGCACCAAAAACACAGTGATGATAAAAAAATCTTGGGGTCCCAAAATCAATTGAGTTAAAGTCTCAGCAACCCTCTTCTCAAGGAGCTCGCCTTCTTTTTTGATTTGGGATTATTAGGCAATTTAGGTGGAATATTTTCTTTATTGTCAAACATAAAAGAGTATCCACTATAGTTGCCAGATTCCTTTTTAGGAGGCTTATTCATATTTATACTGCTAGAACCATTTGTAGTATCAATATAATTTTGGTTGAGTGAAGATTCAGCAACATTCCTATTCACAACACCCAAAACTTTTCTATCAGAGGCTAGAACCAACGGATTTATATTAACAGAGGAGGCTGGCGATGAAATTTCACTATTTTCATCAAATGCCTGAAATTGTTTTCAAATCAGTTTTAAAAATTGATTATTGAACAAACATTTGTAAGTTATGTTCAAAAAACTAAATTATTTTTATATAACAATTTCCAAAATATATTTCAATTTTATTACACAAAATGTATTTTGATACAGGAATCCTAAGTTTTAAATCCGAATAAATTTAAAACACTTTATAAAATGATAATAAACATGATAAAATAAGGTTTATAAGCTAAATAATAACATTACCTCAATATCCTTTTTGGTAGGCATACCTTCAGAAGCAGTGAAACTTTGATTAGACACAATTAAGTCAGCCATTAAACTAATGTTAATCAAAACTGAGGAAAATATATTGATATAATATTAAAATATGCTCTTCAAAAGAAATCAACATAAAGTGAACATAAAAACAAAACTTAAACTAAAAGCTAGTTCAAAACATAACAATTTTATAAATATTTTACAAGATTTAATAAAAAGTATAAAAAGTTTTCATGATTTAGAAATTTTTATATTTGATAATACTGATGAAAAAGACAAAAGTGAATATAAATAATATTCCCTTTCAGGTGATTGTTATAAATCAAATTCCTCTCATTGTTATCATCAAATTGTTGATTTAAATTTCAGAATAAAAAATTATTTTTGATAACTGACAAAATAAAGGAAAGAAAATTTTGAAAAAATACCTTGGCAGAGTTGATGTACGTTACGATGGTTTATAAATAAAGTCTAAAAATATTTCTTTCAGGTGATTATCAAGAAGTCACCAAACTCAACAGTTGCTGATTTAGACAAGAAAAAGTATCTTGTTCCTTTAGTTTAGTGGTAAGTTAGTCATCAAAAAGTTTATTTTTAGCTGGTCAGTTTTATTGTCTGATTCAAAAACGAATCCAACTTCAATCTGAAGATGCCCTTTCCTTTTTCATCAACAATTAAATTCCACCAACTTGCAAGACTATGGGAGAACTCTATCATGTATTTAAAAATTTTTGTAAGATTACAATCTTGATCTTTTTTATGAGAATCATGAATTGGTAAGTTTGCATCTTAATTATTTCTAATTATAACACTACACCGAAATGAAAATTCAGGAATAAGGAGTGAATTTTCTTTAGTTAAATCATAAATGCAAAAAGTTTACAGCTTAAAGAGTAAACAGTTCAAGCTTGTAGTACTAGTTTCTTGCTTTAAACAAAGCTACGAGTTAATTACAACATTTTTTGGCCTATAAATTCTTCCATTTTACTTTACACAGTTATTTATAATCAAATTAAACATATGCAGCCTCAAAGCATTTATTAATTTCATGATTTTACAAGAAAGCTGTAACAATTCAAATTACCAAATTATTTTGAATCTATTTTTGCTCAAAAGTTATTTACACAAAAAATGTTAAAACAAAATAAAAAAAGCATAAAAAATACGTAAATATTTGTCTATGGAAAAACTAAAGTAAATAATTCTATATATAAAAAAATAAATAAAAATTTCATAAAAATACATATCTACTTAAATACAATATTCACCATGGCCAGTTTAGACTAAACTTATTATAAATAATAAAATAAAATGCTAAATTAGGAATATAAATGGAAGATTAGAGAGAGATAAAACACCATTTTAGAGATTTTATTAGATAAAATATACCGCATGTTAAAATTCGTTATGGATTAAATTTTGTAATAAAAATAACGATCATAATTTAGAAATCTATATTCTATTAAATTATTAGTAAAATAGTATAGAAATATTTTTAAATAATACACAGATTTGGTAACAAGATAGATTTTATTTCATATAATCATCTCTTGTTGTTTATTTCACTGATTGTTATTTCAAAAATTCTAAAAATGCAAATACCCAGCTGATGTAGAAACTATTTTTAAGGTAGTTGCAAATATAAAATTACAAATGAAAAGTAACAAAATATTCAAACTAAACTGAAATGAAATAATAGTAAGCTGATTATGGAGAAATACTGTAAGAGAAAAGTTTAAACCTTAATCGGCGGAATAACGTACATAGTAAAAACCAATCAATAAAAACACTATAAATGATTTTAAAAACCGGCGAAAGAAAATTTACAAAGTTCACTTAGAGTAGTTGTTTTTCTTCAATTTTTGTATTTTGATTTATTTGTTTGTCACTAAATTGATCTATCCACATTAGATTTATATTATTACATAATTTAAAGTTATGTAATACTCTTTTCTAATTGTATGTTGTAATGGTATACTTAATTTTTAACTATATATTTTGTTAGAAAACGAAGATGATAAACTTCTCCTGTAATATTTATTTAAGAAACTTTTTTAGATCTTAAACCGAAAAATTCACTAATTTTATTTTTCTTATTAAAGACATTTTTGTGGTTAGAATAGAAACCTAAAAAAATGTGATTTTAGCTCACAAAACTATATGAAAGATTTTAGTTTAAATTCAAGTCTGTCTGTCTTAAAACCATTGTAAGTTTTTATGCAGTTAATTTATATATTTATTTCTCTTTTCTTATCTGGAAAAAATGTCCGCCTCCAATTTAATCATTCAATTTTGGGTATTTGTGTTTGCTTATCTTGTTTCAAGTTGTTTAATTTGCTAAAAATACTCCTCTATAAGTCATTTGATTTGTAAAGGTTTAATTAAGATAAATTTTGTACTGAGATATGAAATTGATAATTAAACTACGGTTTTCAAAGATGATTCTTTTTATCACTCGACATTACATAACTATTCAGTAAATTTATCAACAATCTTTACAAATATAAATTTTAATTGCTAGAGAATTATATGCGTATGTATAATCGATATATAGAATTGTGCTGTAAATTTTATAAAAGCTCCTAATTAAACATTTTGTAACAAGCACTCACTAAAGAACATTTCTATACGTTTAATCGTAAAACCAATGGAGTGGTGCAACTGTTTTTCGTAGATTCTTGAATCCCAAATTTTAATTAAAAAAAAACACATCCTGCTTTTTTATTGACCTTTGACCCTGACCTTTCCAAAAAATATTTTCAAGGAGATTTTTAGCTTTAACTTAAGTAGCTTCTTTGAGGCTTATTTTACAAAATATATACAACTAGTTACTTCATTGGTTAATGAAAATTACCTACTTGCAAATGTAAGCGTAAGACAGATCACACTATCAGACGAAATTAATAAGAAAGAATAAATCAATCGATAAACTTTGGTTAGTAAAAATTAATATTGCTGGCCTATTAGCGGTGAACATATAAAACAACTCTTGAGCATAATTGCTCTGTTAATATATTTAAAAAGATTTATTCTTCAATAAAAAAAACTTTGTATTTTCAACAATATTAAAATAAGAAGTTTAAAAATTATCGAAAGAAAAAAGAGATCATGGAACGTTAATCAAAAAGTTGAAGATATTTATTTAGCAAAAAAAATAAAACTTGAAGTTATCAATAAGATTTGAATCTATTTGGATGCAATTGTAGCTTGTCAGGTAATTTGTTTTTAGCTAAAAGTATAAAAAGCACAGGAATCGATTCTTGAACGCTGAGCATATCCAGATCTAGAGATTTGTTTTCACACATCCAATAATCTTCAAAAATCTTTTTTGAATCCGCATCACACTGATGTAAAGTTTTAAACTTTTTATTCAAAACCTGACAACATTTCCTTACGAGTTCTATAGCGTTTCCACAACCGATCAGCAATACTGCGTCTATATTTGATTTCTTCAGTTTATTACTTGCAAATCCAACAACTTTGTTTAAAACACTTTTAGGTGAGACTTTTACTTCTACTAATTTGTAATCTTCTTCCTTTAAAAGCTCAGAGAAGGGATTTGAGATATTATGTTCAACCGTTTTCACTTTTTTATAATGTTCCATAATCTTATTCTGAAGAATACTAAAACAACAAAAGAGTTATCACAATATAATTTTTAGAAAATAAGTAATTAACATTCAGTATTTGTTAAATGTAATTTCATTAGTTATCAATTGATAAGAAGCGTTTAGATCTAAAGTCAGACAACCAAATTTTTAAGCAAACACAAAAAAGAAAAAAAATCATCTACTGAAAAAGATGCTAACTATAGTGGATGAAGCAACATAAAATTAATTTATGAAATTAAATACAAATATTTTACATGTGTCTTTCATGCAACAAACAAACTCTTTAAACATGAAATAGCATTATTTAGTAAGAGCATCAATTCTTTCACTAATCTTCAGCATATTTGCTTGTACTGCTTCTAAATTCATCTTCAAAACCTCTTTAAGGCTACTTTGAGTTGCTTCAGTTTTAGATAGTTTCGCAGTAATTTGGTTCTGAACATCTTCTAAATGTTGCAATGTTGTCATAAAACTACATGCTTTAGTTTGAACCACACTCAAATCAACTAGTCTCTGTTGAATGGCAGGCAAGCAAGTATAAGTACTATCCCATTTTTGAATGACCTTGTATAAATCATCGATCTTCCTGTTCTGTTCAGCGTTGCTTTCTGTTTTTTTACTTTTATTAATTTCATTTACTTTAGTTAATATCGACTGAAGTCTTGTATCCACCAATGGAAGTTTTTCAGGATCTAACAAAGCCAATTTAGTTTCCATATTCTGAACAATTCCCACCAATGTATCTGCCTGGGAATGGTCACTCAACACATTCAAATCTTCTTTACCCAATCCAATTGTTGCTTCTAGCTTTGATAACCTTTGTTCAAGTTCAAAGAAACTTTTTTGGTTGTTTTCTTCACTTTTTGGTTGCAAATAAATCTCATATTTACCTTCAGAGTCAGATTTTGTATCACCTTTACCTTTAAAAGTAAGACTTTTGATAGCAGATAAAGCTTTTTCTATATCTACAGCTGCTGGAGTGTTCATAGTTTGAATACTTTGTAAATCTTTTGACAAAATTGTATTTTCTAAATCTTTAACTTTATCAGTTAAATTAAAATCATTTTGATTTTTCTGAGAAATATTAATAGAAGCAACTTGCTGTGAAAGCTGAGAAACTTCCAATCTTAGCCGATTATACCTTTGCAAGATAGTTTCATCATCCTCATCAGATTGTTTCTTCTTATAACCAGCAAATTCATTTTTACTAAAATCAATTCGACCAGAATAACTGCCACTGAACTTTTCAAACGCAGCTTGTGTGTCTAGATCAATTTGCTCAACACTTGTGCTTTGTAGTTCTTCTGGTTTCCAATTCTGATCATCTTCTGCTAAACTTCCACATTCATAAACATCTTTTGAGTTTAAATCAATTCCCGGCAAATTAGCATATTTAGGATCAGCCATTTTATCAAACAAATTCTGTAAAAATGTTTTTAAAAAATTATTTAAACTTGAAATATTTGTTTTATTTATTTTTATCTAAAAAATAATTATCCTAATATAATGTCAAGAAAAAAAGTTTCCCAAAATATAATAAAAATTAATGTTGCAAAAATACCAAAAGAATTTATCAGAAGCTCATAATAATTAAACAATAACAACAAAATAAGAAACTAAAATTTCACTTCTAGAGAACTCTTTATAACTGAAACAAAAACTGAACTTGAATAATCAAACAAGAAACAAAACATGTCTTGATAAATCTTTTGCCTAGAAAAGTCTGAACATAAAAAAGATGAAGAAATAATCAAGATGATTTGGATTTTAAACTTTCAAAAGATAACAACCAAGACTTGATATTATCACCATTACATGACATATAATGTCCTGATGTCCCATTACTTTGAATGACTCTATGGCAAGGAACAAGTAAAGGCAGAGGGTTCTTTCTCATTGCTTGTCCTACAGCACGACAAGCTTTTGGGTTTCCTGTCATTTTGGCAAGTTCTGAATAAGTAATAGTTTGTCCAGATTGAATTTGTAACAAGTTTCTTAAAACTTTTCCACTAAAATTATCAGCTAAAATAATTTTATTATCAATTTTAGGCAAAACAAAATCAGTTTTTTGTTGAAATGAGAAGAAATGTTGAAACCATTCAAATATTTTATCACTTAGCTCATTCCATTCACCTTTATAACTAACTAGTTCTATTTCAAAATCTTTGCTGAATTTCTTTTTTATAATTTCTGACTTTTCATTCCATTTTTGACTGATTGAAATAAGAACCACTCCCCTTAAACCGTGATGAACTATAACTTCACCTATTGGAGTTTTTAAAACTATTTCAGTGGCTTTATCCATCATTTACAAATCAACTTTACATATATAAGTTATGAATTTAAGGAAAAAAAAAATTTAAGGAAAAAAGCATAAAATACAAATAAATAAATTAAAATAATTTCATTAGATTAACCAATAAAAGCAAAAAACGTTTTTGTTCTAAATAAAAATATTATATTCAATTATACGCAGATAAAAGCAGTTGATTCTACTTTAAAAACCATCTTTAAATTATAAACATTTTTGTTTAATCAAAGCTGTATAAGAAAAATTGAAATTCTGTATTATGATATTTTGATAAATCAGAATTGAAAAGTTATTTAAACATTAATAAAAACGAAAATGTTTATATAGTCTTTTAAAAATAACCGTAGCAAAATCGTTAAACTTATTTTGAAACAGTTTAATAAAAAGCTAAATACAATATTTGCACACTACTTGAAAGTAATTTTTGATAACTATTTTACAATAGTATAAGCTATAAAATGTCATATAAAAGCTTATAAAAAGTATTATATTGAAATTATTGAAGTATCAAAAACAAAAAGTGCGATTAAAACAAAAAGATTTTAAAACTTTCTATTCAAAAAATTAATTTTGAAATCTTAAAAAAATGTTATCTACTAACTAAATACGTAGCAAAACAAAACAATAAAAGTTATCTTTCAGACTGAAGTCAAAAATGAACTTTACACAAAATGGTACTTCATATTAAATATATTTATTACTTTATTAATTTTCAAATAGTTTAAAATATTTACAAATCTAATTAAAAATAAAATCGTAAGTGTAATGATATTAACAGCTATCATCTTGCTTACGTTTCCAACAACAAACTAATTCTTGTTTTACAAAAATTAAAAATCAACAGCTACATGTTAAAGTGCATTTAAGATTATTTATCAGGTAGAATCCTACAGACTCGTAAGTAAGATATTTTTGACTCTTATTTAAGTCACCAGTAATGCTCCTCAAGGTCCCTTTCTTTTTCACCTTTTATTGAAGACCTTATCAGAAGACTTGTAGGAGTAGATGATGTTAGTGTGTTTGTATATGCAGATGACATAAAGGTATTATCTTGCAATCCCTTACAACTTCAAATTCTAAATATTGTAGAAGATCTGTCAAGTTGAATCTCAGAATCCGTAAAGTCTAAACTTAACTTTCTCTCACCAACCAGCTTCACATTTCTTAAACCAATATTTCATCAATGAATTTTTATCCCTCCAATTTATTTGGTTAAAGACCTTGATATTACCCTATCACGGACTTTAATTGTTTATAAAATCTTTGCAAAATCAATGAATTAACCTAATTGTTTTGACTTTTAATTCTAATGATCCATACTTTTCAAATTGTATATGCGTCCAATTCTTTAATACAATGTCAGTGCATGGATGCCATATCAAATTGATGATATCAAAAAAATTGAATCCACTCAAACAACATTTGCGAGATTGGTATGCAGGAAACTGAATAATAAACACATCGTCTCAACTTCTTTAATTTAGATACTTTGAAAATTATACGAATTAAATACTCGCTATTTTATAAATCAAAATTACTAAGGTTGTATTTGCTTGCTTTTTAATACTACTTGTCAAACACGATAAAAAGGCTGTTTAATTGTCCGCCAACCTGTAATGTTGCTTCAGTATTTTTGAAGTGCTTTAAGAATGTGTTGGAAGGATTCCTAAGATAGCAACCACCTTCACTCACTGCAACTCCACTAAAGTAGTTTTATTGGTAAGATGAGAATTTTTCAACGCTTTTCCAGTGTTTTGACGCCCATAAACATACGGTTAAAGTTTACTATAGTAATTACAACATTATTCAGGTCAGTACTGCTCTACATCAGTTTGTCTTACATTATTTTGTTTGTATTTTTTACCAACAATGCTATATTTTCTACTGATAGGTAAGTTTATTGCTCGGAAGATAATGTGGTCGACTTCAAACTTTCACCAAGAAACTCCAAGTTTTGCAGTTTTCTTTGCATTTCTTAGCAAATATTAGTAGTGCTTCAACATAATAAATTAATTGAAAAGCTTTAAGTCAAAGTTTTTGTCAAGCTATCGACACAAAAATGTTTATCGTATATGGTTAAAAATAAAATTAATAAACAGTATAACACTTTAGATTTGTAATACAACTTTTTTGTAGATTTCATTAGAAGTAGAATTACGTCATAAAGAACTTGTTGGCAATTTCATTAAAATTATTTAACAATAACATCCAAAACTATTCTATGTTTAATCTTTAAACTGAAATATGAATGTTTTTTCTGATTTATATTTTTTCTGCATTTTTTTTCTTTTTGGGAATTCTTTTGCTTCCAACAACTGCGAAAAAATTAAAGGCTTTATAGAAATATTTCATCGAGAACAAACACATGTTTGGCCAGTTGGGTTTTCTGGTGCAATGTATAATATTAGTTACCCTACGGATGTATTTAATAAAATTTGGTGGTCTTTTGATTTTAAAAACAGTTTGTTTATAGATAGTAAGTATTTCTTAATGTATGTGGTCACCTGAATAAAATTAAATAAGTATATAGATAAAACTAATACTAGAAATATCTTTGTGCTTAAACAATATTATGGAATAATTTTCAACTTGTATAATATCATCTTATAATTGTTTTATAGTTGAAATAAAGATTAGAAAAACCTACTAGATTAAGAAGCTACAATTGTGAATTGTCAGTTAAATTTCCACAAAATTCAATTTATACTTATAAATAAATGATGTAATCTATATAATATACATTAATTTTTTGTAATCTTTTGTAAAAAGGCATAATAAATTGTTAAATCTTAGTTAATTTTTTGTACTCAACTACTGAATATTGTTTTAGGAGCAGATACTTATACAATATCTGAGCATCGTGGTTTAAAGGTAAAAACTTCATCAATAGCTTCTGGTCAACAAATATCAACTTTTTACTTAATTCGAAACCTATGGCTGGGTGATAGTGGTAAAAAAATTACATGTGGGATATATGAGAGTGGTAGATATCAGATATGTTTGTCAAAACGTATAATCGTTACCTACCCACAGCAAAAACCATTTCTGTTTATAATTCAAGTTTTTCTTTATCAGCTTTCTGTCATGTCAGTTTTTTTGGTATCTATTTATGTGTATAAAATGGAATGGCTTTGCTGTAAAAATGTCAATGATAAAAACAAGAATAAAGCTGCATTTAAAATTATTGCTTCTCTAAAGAAATCACAAAATGAAAGAAAAATAGTTCAAGCTACAAATGCTGAAGCTACAAATGCTGAAGCAACAAATGTTGAAGCTACAAATGCTGAAGCTACAAATGCTGAAGCAACAAATGTTGAAGCTACAAATATCGAAGCTACAAATATCGAAGCTACAAATGGTACAGATAATGAAAATAAAATTTGATACTGTTTCCACTACTGATGATATTTCAAATAAAAAGCTACCTATCTTCACCTAAATGAATTGATTGTTCAAATAGTTTATATATAGAAGCTACCAATCACATTGAAGAATTAATTCATGAAAAAGACTTTATTAAAGATTTCTCATTGAAATATTTGAAATATTTGTAAGCATTTAGCATTAAAAGAGAATTTGAAAAATTTATTCACCAAAGATACATATAAGATCTAAATATCACGGAGTTTCACAGCAATTTGAAAATTTTAACTTTGTAGAATTTCGTTCCGAATAAATGATAAAAAATATCTTTACATTTTCAAAGGCAAGTAATAAATTGATTCATCATCAGAACAAGGATATACTGAATTAGTGGTTGAAGGTGTCCAAACTAACTTGCCTTTTCGTGACTGGTCGTCGCAATCAATCGGTTCAAATTGTTTGTTGATGCAAATTTCGATTTGATCAAGTAACGGCAAACCTTCGGGCTAAAAGTTGAAATATGTTGATGATTATTTGAATGTTTACAAAAATTATTTCATCTATTATGAAATTAATAGAATTTTGAAAAAAGAGCTTCTTGCAGACTGACTTTTACGCATCCAACGTTTACAGTTGACCCTGTCACCTTTTCAATTACTTTTTTGATATCCGACATCTGTTGATTTCATTAATTGTTATTTCCATGAAAAAAATATATTTTATAACTTACTTCATAGGTAATAGTTGTAGATGGAACAATATTTTCATTTTTCAATATTCTAAAAAAAATTGTAATAAAAAGATGAGATTTAATTCACAAATACTTTAACATTACTTCAATAAGTTCCATTTCTTGTTCAATTCCAAACCTTTTGCAAAATATTTGAGCTGAGAGTTTAGGGCAGGAAGTGAAGCAGCACAAGTTCCATGTTTGTCCCACTCATGCTCCCTGTAAAGTAAAGAAGACTAAAATTACTTTTATCATCTGATTGATGTGAAATTTTACAAACATGTCTTTCTAATAAATTGATTAAAAAGTTATTCATTAAAACCTAAATTATGTTTTATAAAAGCTTATAACAGTGTAAGAAGTAGTATTTTTATAACTCTGTAGTATTCTTATCAAAACTTTGTTTTATTGATTTTATAGCATAAATAAGAGAATATAATAAAACTAGTATAGTACTTGTATTATATAATATAAATATATTATTAAAAAATAAAGATATTCTTTCAAGTAAAGGATTTATTCATACTGGGTAGCAAATATGGTTGTAAACATGTTTAATTATGTAAACAAATAATAGGTCTTTTATAAGATAGATTTAGTTTTAAGAAAAAAAATGAACTAAAACTCACCAAAAACGTAAATGTTCAGTATTAATGATAATATTTGGCCAAAATTTATCTAATTGATTTTCAATGGTCTGCAATAAACACAAAATATAAAAATAATTTTAAATTATCGATAATTAAATTATAATTCAAAAAATTCCAATCTTATGAATGATTTTGTTATCAGTAATTTCACATTTTCTTTGCAGTTATAAGACAAACTAACTTGTACACCTTGTATACCTAAAAATCCTTTTTTGTTTTGTGCTCTATCTATTATAATATACACCCTACATTACATGTCTTTAATTTTTCACTATCTTCCATTTATCTACTTTCCCAATGGGAACGTTTTATGTCACTCTATGAAAAACAGAGATACAAATAAGCCCCTAAAATACTGACCAATTTCTCTCACTAGTAGCTTTTATCGGATATTTTACTTCTGCCGAATTTTTAAATCAATGTTTAACAGAAAATGTTGAGTCATCTTCTCAACGTTTAGAGGTTTCCTTTATCAAAGATCCTCATCTTTATCAAAGATCCTCTGGTGATCAGCTAATATCTTGTTTCAAGTAGAAATGATGTCTCTTAACAAATAATCTAACATCATTGTTACAGACATTCACAAAGCTCTTGATTCAGTTTCCTGTTTTAGTTAAAATCCTTAAACAATTTATTATTAAGCCTCTCTTGGATTAGGCAATTTCTTGAAGGTAGACTACAACAAGTTATCATTCATTACCTTAATTATGTTAAATTGTCATAATTGTGACATTTTCTATATTTTTTGCTAATTTCATAATGATTTTGTTTGCTGTATAATTTGTAGCCATGCGTTGAATAAATAAATAATATATCATAATAATTTTAAAAGATTAAAAAATAAAGATGTTTGAAGCTGTTAAAAAAATATTTAAAAACTAGTTTTATTTATACAAATTTACTGAAAATACAAATCTTACTTTGATGCTATTTTCATCTAATTTCCAACCTTTGTCACAATAAAATGGTCCAGTCTTATCAGCATTATTTGGCCTAAAACATTAACTTATGAGTACAAAATTATATATTTTTTTTTAAAATGACATTTTTAATTGGTTGATATTAAAACTACAATTTAATTAATTAATTTAGTTTTTACTTAAAAAGTTAGTAAAAATGTTTTATTCAAAAAATTTCAATTCACCAAATTCCATGAATTGTCCAATCAGTTATATTGTTATTCAATTTACAAACTTCATGAGGTTTCGTCTGCAAGCAAATATCAAAGGTTTAATAATTTAATAAATTCTTATTTTGAAATGTACATTGATGTTGATACAATCAGACTTGGGCCAAAGCTGAGTAAACACCAAATATTCAAAAGAATTATCTTTTGCAACTTTTTTGGAAGTAACTAACTGTAAATTGATTACAGAAAGTAAAATAAAACAAACTGAGCTAAAATTCAATGTAGAAAACATACTTAAAGTCTCCAATAATGCTTTTTGTTTAGACTTTGATATACTTAATGTTTTGTTTAAAAAATAAAAATGGCTTTTTTTTATTTAGCACTTTTTATGCACAAAAATATTATTTTAGTTTAAATTTTTAGTTATTACAGTTTTAAAGAATTCCTAACATTTACTTAAACTACAAATATTCTGGTTCAAAAAATTTTTTACTACCAAGTTTAATGCTTGTAAAAGTTATCGTTCTAGTACATAACCAAAATTAAACTATCGTACATTTAGAATAGTACTATAGAAGACGAATCATTACACTGAAATATTTTTGACTCAAGTAGTGGCCAGCATAAGGAATAGTTTTTGGCATAAAAGTTTAAGTAAGAAATACAATATAAAAGGGCCATTATATAACAATATGAATATATATGAAGGGCAAACTTTTAGTAAATCTGATTAAAATTTTAAAATAAAAATTATACATTTAATATAATATCTTTGATATGTCCACCGGACTTATTGATAAAATTCACTTCTGTACAAAATAAATCTTGATCTTAGTAAAACATCTAAAAAGCTAAATCACAAATAATAGAAAATATATCATCAAAAAATTATGTGAATTGTGCTATGTTAGATATCAAATCATGCATTACTGATAAGTTTGATTCTGATGCTTTTAAATGTATTTTTACTTTTTCTAGCTGTTCTTTTATTAAACATAAAATTCATAAACAGATAAAAACAAAAAACGTTTTAGAATTTTTACTTTCAAAAGTGTTTTCTAGCTTACAGTCATGATTAATGTTAATATCTGATTTGTAAATCTAAATAATCAATAAAATCATTTATTCTTACTTTTATTATTTTGCAGTTTAGTAGGATGAAAAATATTTATTTATTTAATTTAGTTTTAATATCCCAACAGAATATTTTCAAAACTAATTATAAAACAAACAAACGTTTTATTAAAAGTTTTAATAGATCCAAGAAAACATAGATCGAATTAAAGTCCTTTAACATCTGAAATAGTCCTGAAACATATAACAATTAATATATTGAAAACTATACGCAGAGCTTTAAAAGTTTGTTTAAGCACATTGTAAAAGATTTTAGTGATGAAGAAATGATAATTTTTAATAATTGTGTATGTTTGTCTTTGCAAAGCTATTTAAATTTATTTTTTATTCTGTTTGGAAAAATAATACTATACAATACTCTCTAAC
This sequence comes from Pegea sp. RAD2-039, assembly GCA_034620365.1. NCBI lineage: Eukaryota > Metazoa > Chordata > Thaliacea > Salpida > Salpidae > Pegea > Pegea sp. RAD2-039. The sequence continues at coordinate 1,539,187 of JAQGEQ010000043.1, forward strand.
TAGAAGATCTTTAACTCAAGTATACTTACTTTACAAGGTTCTTTTTTACTTCAGTAAATTGTTAAACATAAGTATATTATTACTTTTCTTGAAAATTGTTAAACTACTTCTTTATAAATCAATTCTACAAAACTTGTTTTAATAAAAATTCAACAAAAATGAAATAATCAACAATTTTTTATAAATTTATTGAATATGTTATAAATATTTATGCTTTGCTTTTTTGATTAAAATTATTATTTTAAAATGTTACTTTCTAAATTTGCATTTCGAGCTAAAATTTTGTTTAAAATTCAAATGCTAGATAGAAAATGTTTTATATTAACATTCTTTTATATAAGCGTTTTTAGTTTATTTTGTTTCTGAATTTCTCTTTAAGATCCATACTTAGTAAAAACAACTCTATTCAGTTTTTGGATACAAGTGAAGTAATAAAAGTTTTAAATTTCACAGTCGTGTTTTTCACTCGTCAGGAAATGAGATAAAATATTTAACAAATAAACTAACAAAAAAAGTAAATAAGTTTAAAAAAATACTTTTTAATTTTGTGCTTTTTTATTAAAAATACCAAAGAGAATCTTAATTCAGATTATACTCTAAAATATTTTCTGTACATTTTGCAATAACTTTAAAATTCAAATATTCACTAAAAAAAGTAATTAGAAAAAAGAAAGTTTTACGAAGTAAACAGATGAATAACATCAAAAATAAATTACTTTTTATATTTTCAGCTAATTTGGCATAAAAACCTGTTTCAAACTTTAGATTTCGATATAATTTTGTTAAATTGTTGTTCAGTTTTTATTCCATTTTGGCTCCTAATTGACTTTCAATTGTTGGTTTGAATAATAGTATAAAAGAATAATAAAAAACTTTTTTTTTAAATAGCAAATTTTATTTTGTTCATTAATATGAATTTATTACATTCAATTTCAAATTAGTTTTTTGTTAATATTTTTTAAGTCCTCTGTTATTCTTAAAACGTAACATTCAAAACTATTCCTTAGTGAAAATGATGGTTAAAACTTTTCAAATTTCATTCAAGAAATATAAAATTTAATTTCGACTTTTAAAGATTTTGTTTTTAACATAATTTTTGTGATTGAATTTCAATCAAAGTTTTTAAGGACTTATCGATTTTAAGTAAAAATATCTCAAAAAGTTTTACTGCAAAATTTTCACTAGACCGAAATCCTAAATGAAATCTTATTTGCAGTTTTGATTGATAATTTGCGACAAACAGTTTTACATATTTCACTTTGTTCATTTTAAACTCATTTCGATTTCGGAAAATTTAAAATAATTTTTTATAACGAATTTGTTTTATCTTTTTTTTGTCTAAAATTTCATTTTTAAATAAAAACTTCTCCAACTTAAAGATCAACGAAAGCTTCAGTAACAATCTATTCAAAAAAAAATCTAATGTATTTGTCAGCCAACTTTTGCACTTGCCATAAAATCATCAATATACAACTAACTATATTATAATTAGAATGAAACTAACTTCTTTTCGATTGACAGAAAAATAAAAGTAATTTTTATAACAATTCTAAAATGAGATGATGATATAAGAAAACTATTATTATGTTATTAAAAATTGTTATTGAAAACTACTCTTCAGAACTTTTTACATCTTATAATTTGTTTGATTTTTAGGAGCATTCAGACGTTGAACCTCTTCTAAATCTATTTTTGCGTATTAAAAAAATGCCAACAAACACGTCTGTTTTGTAATAAGATCGATTCCGATTTCTAATTCAAATTTACTCCTACATGTTCATTCTTAAGTTAGTAATTAATCTAAATTTGTAATTAGTCTAATCCTAAACAAAGAAATAGTCGATTAAAATGTTATTACAAATAGCTATTGTGTGTTCTCAAAAAACTTATATGCATCAGCTAGCTTCAATCACTGTTGATTGGCTGATGGAGGATCTGATCTTGCTGTACCTATTTAAATTTTACAAAATTATAAGTTGACTTAAAGTCACTTCACATCGAAATTCACTTTAATCACATTTTACTGTCAACCAATTTAATTATCCAAACTCTATTTGAAATGTTATTTGAGGCAAATGATTTGATGGTAAGAATACTTACATAAAACTTCATCCATTAATGAAATGACATCTTAATGAAAAGTGTCTAAAATGAAATTTTTAGAAATCACTTTCAATTAAAAAACTGACAAATTGTTTAAAAGAACATTTTTAAAAGCTTGTAAATGAAGCTTTTAGGAAACTAACTAACAACTAAAATGAAGAAACTTGTTTGTTTACACAACAGTTTTATTTACATTTTATCTTTTCGAAATATCACAAACTCAAATTTATCAATTTGGATTTTTATCGAATCTAGGAATAGCTGAATGAAGAATTTTAAAATGATTCGAATTTCAGGTTGAATTGACAAAAATTCGATTTCTGACTTCTAACTAAAAGTTCAAAAGCTAAAAAGGTCCAAGTTTAGAATGCAAATCTTCTACCGACAAGACGAGTTGGGAAAGGGGGTTGAAACGACTAACATACAAACGATTGACGAACAAGTTTGTTAATTAGTTTCGACATATTCAAACGGTTCGGGTGGTGGAGGTTCATCACCATCTGCTTCGTCATCATTCTGACTTTTCGGGCCTCCAGCTGATTAAAGATCAATTTAGAAGTTAAAAATTAAAAAGAAGATGTAAACAAACCAGCTACTGGCTCTAAAATGTCTTCGGGTTCGTCTTCACTCTTATTCTTCAACACTATGATACCTCCATAAGACAACTGAAACTCAACATTTAGATTCAGAGATTATAAGTCGGAGGATATAAACCGATTTGAGGGGTTCGTATCTGCTTCCTTCCACCATTCCGATTAACTTCAACTGGGGAGCGATTGCTCTACACGGATTACTGATCATCTCGAAGTCTGCTTCCTTTTCTACCCCTTCTATCTTCTTTTTCGTGTCGCTTGAAGCCTGAAAGTCAATTGAAGAATTCCCGTTAGTATATGCAAATATGGTAAACAGCTACCCGCGCACCATATCGACGTCCATCGCTTCCACCTTCGGCTTTGACTCTTCCTGTTGAACAGAAGTTAAAAGTGGCCACTAGATGGCGCTGTCTCACCACTTCCATCTTCTCTTCGACGTTGGTCGTCGTCGACGCACTCGACGCTTTTCGTCGAAGTTCCCTTCGAATTTCTTTTGCTTTCGCTTTTGCAGTCGTCGACAGCACAGCAGTTTCGACCTTCTCTGTCTCACGACCCTTCTTTTCTTCCAAAGGTGGCGCGTATGCAAACGCGGAAGGCTTCGCGTTCGACCGAAACTCGAACTTCGGCATCTGCAAACATCACGAGTGAACGACTTGTGGGCTGCGACTCGATGATGACGTCACCTTTAAATCAGCGTTCAAACCGATGATGGTTGAAGGTGTGAAGGTGAGTGAGAGGAAGTGGGAGAGTGGGAACCAGAACCAGAACTGATTGAAGACCAACATGCCAACAACCGAGGACATGTTGACGTGACCCGTTCGTGACTGAAGGGAGAGAGTCACGTTTCGTCCTCCTAAAGATAAAAAGATGAAGTCAACATCCAGAAGATTAAAAAAAGATAAGAAAACGATCTCGAACCTGCATCAATGATTCCTTGAGACAAAATTGCTCCGAATTTACTCATAACGTCTTCGTGCTTATCGTTGATGACTTTCTTGTATAAATCGCGATAAGTTTTCACCTTCAACAACCAAAGATGTCAATCAAACTGATGATTAGTTGACCTTTTCACCTTTGGGCACGTGACTTCAGTGTGTTGAATCAAAATCATCGAAGACGCGATAAGTGCGCCTTGTCTGACGTAGTTGACCGAATCCGCAGTCAAAGGTTCCAATAAATTAAGAGCTTCCTGAAAATCGAAAATTTGTAGATCGATTTCGAAGATTGAACAACAAACCTTGTTTCCGGTTCCCGCGCACGCAACGCCGAGAGCAATAGCGGAACCACATCTCACGTGAGGGTTGTAACTTTCTGACAGTAAAGAGACGACGCTGGGACATTGGTTCGGTGATCTGGAAAGTTTCAGAGGCGATAATATTTCGAAACAAACAAATTTTAGAAAAGAAAAAACGCTTTTTTCAAAACGCGAAAGTTGGGGAAGAGAAGTCAGTAGAAAAAGTTGATGAAGTAGTTGATGATGTAGTTGGTGATGTAGTTGATGATGTAGTTGATGATGTAGTTGGTGATGTAGTTGATGATGTAGTTGATGATGTAGTTGGTGATGTAGTTGATGATGCAGTTGATGATGTAGTTGATGATGTAGTTGGTGATGTAGCTGGTGATGTAGCTGATGATGTAGCTGATGATGTAGCTGATGATGTAGTTGATGATGTAGTTGGTGATGTAGTTGATGATGTAGTTGATGATGTAGTTGATGATGTAGTTGATGATGTAGTTGATGATGTAGTTGGTGATGTAGCTGGTGATGTAGCTGATGATGTAGCTGATGATGTAGCTGATGATGTAGTTGATGATGTAGTTGATGATGCAGTTAATGAAGTAGTTGATGAAGTAGTCGATAAAGTTATTGATCTGATTTGAAGATAAGTTTGAAATTACGGCTGAATTATTTAAAAAATTGTCTTAAATATTTTATTATAGAAAATCGAAATAAGAATTTAGAAATTTTTAATGATGATAAACAGCTCATTTGAAAGAATGGAAAATTATTCAGGTTTGCTCGATAATAATGTAGTTGTAGCATTCAAAAAACTTTCTAATTTCTAACATAAATATTTAGCTTCAAGACTCTATCTTTACAGATCTTCAAATCAACCCTTTCAACTGGTTTGTCTTGCTGCTCGTTCCGATCATCATATTCGTACTAGCGGGCAACCTGTTTGTCATCATCGCTGTCTACATCGACCGAAGCCTGCACAGTTCCACCAACTACTTCCTGACGTCACTAGCAGTGGCTGACTTGCTCGTAGCTCTCACAGTGATGCCACCAAGCTTGTTGATGATGCTTTACAGTGAGTTGACATTGAAGTTGATGAAATTTGATGATGTTGATGTAGATGAGAGCTGGCCGCTTTCAAACGGATTCTGTGCTGCTTGGTTGATGTTAGATGTCCTGTTCAGCTCTTCTTCCATCCTTCATCTGTGCATGTTGTCATTTGAACGCTACATCGCGTTATCGCGACCTTTCAGAAGTCGAGAAGTTGCTAACAGCAAGATCAGTGAAATTTGGGTTTTGTCTCGAAGGGATTACAAGAAGAAGATTAGAAAAGAGACTTTATTGAAAATCACAGCAGTGTGGATGATGGCATTTGGTTTGTTGATAGGCTTGTTTGTTTTGTCGATATTTTGAAGGTTTTTTGTAGCTATTTCAATTCCGATTCCAATAATGGGAATCCGACATTCCTCATATATCCTGAAGCAAGGTTACTGTGCTATCTACATCTCTGAGTTTGCAGTGGTCGGTTCAGTCGTCGCTTTCTTTCTTCCTTTGCTAATAATGACGGTGATCCATTACCTCACTATCAGATCTTTACAAAAAGAGATCAAAAAAGCTTCCGAGAGGTTCTCGTTGATGCCTGTGGTTACAGGGGAGGTTTGTAAGCCATCCAGTGTAACTACAAAGAGCTTTCAAGGTTTGTTTGAAGCATCATGTAACCACTGGTGATGATGCAGATATTTGTAGAAAGAAATCAGCTGGTTGTGACGGGAGACTCGACAAATTTAAGGTTTGTTCATTTCTCATCGTCATCATCTTTCAACAAACTATCGATTTTTAAACATTCGTTTTGAGCTATATCAACTTCCCTTCCTTTGAATATTTAATATCTAAAAAGCTTTTTCAGTTCTTCAAAGTGAAAATAGACCTCAGAAAGTTTTCACAACAAGTGCATACTTCTACAGAGTTTTTTTTCAAGATTTTTTAATCAATTTTTCAAATTATTCACTTCAAGTTACATCCGCTGAAACCTCCGGAGACATTTACTGGCGATCTTGAAGTTTTACAAATGACAGATTTGCTGTAAGATTCGAAAGTTCTGTTTTCAGTTCTTCAAATGTTTTTTGAAGCTTTTAAATTGAACATCTTCATTTGAGTCTGATGATATAAACTAGATCTGGCACTTTTTGAGGCTGAATTGAAGCAGAATATTGTCTTGAACGATGTCTTTTTGGCAAAGGTCAAAGTTTTTATTCAATTAAAAGTTGCTTGGCAGGCAGCTTTTTGATATAATTATTCAGTAAAACTTCTGATGGAGTTTTTTGACAAAATTCTTTCGGGACTGGGATTCTTTTCAGGATATTCTGAGACCTTCGGGATACTTATAATTTTCAAAATATTCATGATGCAATCTTTTGAAGTTTAAACTTCAAAAATTCGAACTTTTTAAGACAAATTTCTAGAAATTGTTTTTGGATTTGAACTAGATATTGAAGTCCTTTGAAAACATCAAGAACTTTCCAAATGAGACCTGATCTATTTTCAAGATTTAATCAAATGAAGCAACCACAATACCATCTGCGACTTTCATATGCTGCTTAAATAACTTTTAGATATTTTCAACTGAATTAATTTCTTGTTTTTAGAAAAAAAGAAGCGTCTAGAAGAGAAAACTTCCAACAAGCGATACAAAGATCCAGGAGAAATCGTTTGTTGGTCAGCATCACTAATGAGCAAAGAGCTTCAAGGGTTAATTGACAGGTTTTCAATAAAGTTTTGATCAACTGGGAGCTTTTTGCAGGTCTTAGCTCTAATCTTTGTGCTCTTCTGTATATTTTGGTGTCCATTTTTCCTCACAAACTTTATCAGCAGACTCTGTTCATCTTGTAATCAGAAACTGATGAGCGATCTTCTAAACTGGTAAGATCTTGAACCAATTTGGCTTTTTTTCAAATATGACCGAAACAGGTTTGCCTGGATCGGATATTTCTCATCTGGAATTAACCCTTGTCTTTACACACTTTTCAGTCGAAGGTTCAGAAACACATTTGTTAAGATGATTCATTGCCAAGAAGTTAAATGATTTTGTAGCTGAATTAGTTTGTGAATGTAAATATTCGATTCAATAAAATCATGATCTAAATGATGTGAAGAGTTTACTAGAAGAAATTGAAATTTCAATAAAGATTCGATACTTTTCAAAAACCGTTTAAAATTTCATCGATTTTTGTGAAATCTTTTTAAACAACTTTTCGACTCAATGTCTAAAAATCGAAAAATATTCCATTTGAGAAGTCAACTGAAGTATCACCAGAGAAAAATCGATTTCAAACTATTTGAAATCAACAAAATAAGTTTTGATACTCACCGAAACATCACGAATCCCAACGATTCCACCGCTGCGCGTCTCACGTCGTTATTGACGTCAGAAACCTTTAACAGAAGCGCTCAAAAACCGCAAACATCGAAGGATTGAACTGACCGCGACATGCAACAACTTCCGGTTTGCTTTATTGCTTCCCGATCCCACATACGCCATCGCGATAGTGTACATCGCGCAGCGCCGAAGAATCGCGTCTTTATCCGTCATCAGCTCATCGATAAAGTCATCGGCCTCCTCCATACGACCATACATCAACTGAAAATAAATACAAATGAAGTTAACATGAAAACAGACGTGCTTCGATCTCACCAGCGCGATGCCGACGGCGAGACCGCGAATGATTTTCTCGTGTTGGGTTTCGTGAGCGTATGAAACCATTTCCTCGAGGACTACGGGGTTGTTGGAACCTAAAAAGTTATAATTGTTGATAGAGGGCGCCAACTAGCGGTAGATATTTAATAAATATTAAATAAAAATGAAAGAAAGAAAAAGAATTTTGATAACAATGAATAAATTAACATTTTTTTACTTTAATCAAATTTTCAACCAATCAGCAACAAAACCATTCAGTAAACCAAAATATTTAATATTTTTAACTGTTACTACTAGTAACCAACCATCTAAAACAAACCACTTACCAATCATAACCAACCCCATGGCAATACCAGCTGCTTCACCAATGACAGCATCATCTTGATGAAGATTGCTCTTTAGAAGATCATAGACCTCTAAAAATAAAGTGATGTTGACTGAATCTTTCAAAAAACTCTCAAAGGAAGCAACAAACCTTGATTAGAGGTTCCCATGGCAGCCAAACCAAGTCCAAGACAACCACCATGACGTACCACCTAAGCATACCAACCAGTTTGCAACCACTAATCAAAAACCATTTGTATTTTTACCTCATTAGTAGCAGATTCCAATTGACTCGACAAATACTCAGTGATATGTCCCTGTCCATGGTTAGCATGGATGAGACCAATCGCATACAAGCCCCCGCCTTCTTGATAGGGGCTTCCCCCTGTAGAGCTCTTGGGCAGATAAGTCGCCATCAAGTTGAGTGAGTCCTTCAACGAAACATGATATAAAGTTGCTGACTTCAAACTGAAGTTTTTACTTTTTCGTGTCCTTTATGGATCACACCCAAACTGGCTGTGGCGGTAAACTTGGCCCAGTTTGCAGCACGTGACAACCAATCCAAGTTCTCCCTGCCAAATGTAAATTAGGCTGAATGCAATTGAGAAGCTGTCTCACCTCAGAAATTGGTCGATTGTGGTTCCAGCATGCATCAAGCCGTTTGAAATCACACAAGCATTGTGACAAATTGAGTTTCGAACCTGAAGTAGATGACATGAAACACAAAAGTCGACAGTTTAAAGACTCTAACCTGTTCCTTTGTGTTCTTCAAGATTAAAATATCTGTGTGGTTATTTCGGATCAAGAACTGCAAATAGAGTTCAATGCTTTTTTCGCCATCAAGAATCGAAGACAACGTCTCTATTTTTTTCTTTAAAGTCGGATCCTCATCAACTGCTTTCTACAACAAATGTTTACGAAGAGTCTCATCAAATACAAGATGTACCTGGTTCTCTTTATCAGCTGATTCTGAAGAAGTAATCTTTGATTTCAAAGATGTCACAACATCGGATAGAAAGTGTTGAGCTGCGCTATCGTATAAATCAAAACCAATTTGGTAAGCTAGGGAGACTTGATTCTAAAATCCAATCACAATTATTTAAACCGACAAAAACAGCCTCACACAACAAACCTGGTCACCAACCAACAGTTTCAGTAAAATCTGCGAAACTGAATTGGGATCATCAAGATAGATGAGACACTGACAGATGTTGATGTAGTCGGGTTGGCTGACAGTGCCAAGTGATTGGGAGTCAAGATCTGAGTGAAGACGAACCAAGAGAAGAAGAATATCTTCTCTTAAACCTTTGTGTTGAATGACTCTTGTACATAAGTGGGTGCAATATGAAAGCATTTCGCTGAGGTCAGGCTGAAGAAATTTATTTCAATTAAATTTAGAGAAATATCATTTCAATGTTTAAAAGAACTTTTTCATGATTTGAAAACATCTTTACTCAATCTTTGAAATATAACAATAGTTACAAAAATTAGCAATTCTAAGAATCTTAAAAAAACAAAACTACAATTCGATTAAAATAAAATTTCTGGGACATCCATTAATTAATTAATCTTAAATATGATTTTTTAATGATTTCAACTAAATTTTTTTCAACTTATGAAAAATAAATCACCAACTAAAAAGGTATAAAAAGGAAAATAAATGATACAATAAAGTTCAAAGTGAATATAAACATTTAAAGAAAATTTATAAAGGACAAATTTGTTTGGCCAATCATTTTAAAGTTTAAATAATCTATCTGTAACTCACAGTCAAACGAACAGCTTTTTCAAAAACATCTAAACGTCTAGCTTCAATCGCGATACCGATTGCTTGCTTGTAGTTGCCAGCTTCTAAACAATTATCAAACATTCTGTCCACGATAGCTTCTAATCTGCTATCAATCTCAGGAGGAAGAGTTCCACTTGCCTTGGCGTCATGTTCTTGCTTCTTTAGCTTGGTGTAATGATCAATACATTTACCTGTTTAAAAGTAGTAAAAAATTATAAATATTGAAGTTTACAAATTGAATTTTTCAAAACATTATTTGATGTTGACTTACAAACAGTTGTCACAACAAATTCTGAATTTTCTTTCACATCAAATGCTTTTTCAGCACATAGAGCATATTGCAAAGAATCATCATAAGATCCAAGATAGTAATAAAGTTTTGATGCTAGCAAAGCTGACATCTCTCTATGCTTGAAAGTTTCATTCTCATACAAGACCTCACTTAAAGTTAATCAGTTTTTAGAATAAAAATTTATTATATTTTCTTTAAATTACAAATCAGACTTGAAGTTTAAACATTTTTACAAAAAGGGAATTTATTGTAAGCTAGCAAAAGTAAAAACTTTAAAAATAACTTACATTTTTTCTACATGGTCAGAAATTTCAGGCCAAAATTCAGGAACAATCTCATTTAATCGGTTTAAAGCATAAACTTGTAAAGAATCCTCTGGTTCATCCAACAAAGCTACAATTCCGGCTAAAAACAATTTGACAAATTATAGAAGAGTATAGGTGAAACTTTTCAAATAAGATGACTTGAAGTTTTCTGGATCAGTTGGAGAAATAGTTTTAAGTTTACTTCTAAGAACCAAATATGTAAACCCAAATAAAATAGATACTTACAAGCCGATGTTATATGCATCATTATGAGACTTGAATATGATGAAAATTTTTATCTATCTAACTTCAACTAAAAAAATGTCTACAAAAAGGTTGAAAATTTATTTGTTGTTATTTAGTACTAAAGATTTATAAATGATAATTTGACATTTTGCAGTCATAACTTTTTAATTAATTTTTTATTATATAATTTTTAATACTACTAAAATATTTTATCACAAATTAAATATTAAAAAGAATATTTTTTAGAAAATATTTTAAGCTTTTTATTTACAAATTGAAATGCTTTAAGATAATTAAGATTGAGCTTCACAACAGAGTTAAGATATAAAAAAATAAAAATTATCAATAAAAAATCAGAATAAAGATATATATCATGCATATTAAAATTATATAAAACTGATCACAAAAAATTATTTTAAGACTTAGTCCAAAAATTAAGACTTAAGTAACTTTTTTTGGCAATTAAATCATAATGCTGCCAGTATCTTCATTTTCTTATATTAACTTCTATATTATTGATTCATAACTTATGCTTAAATATACTTCTGCAGTGTTCCTAATTTTTATGTAGTATTTATATTAAATTGAGGTACATATAACCATTTCATTATTTTTATGCAGTTATATTGTTCACTGTGTACACTATAAAAGCTATAAATTTTGTTATCTGCAACCATTAGTTCAATAAAATTATTAAACGACCAAAATAATTTGTTTTTTAAACTTTTATAATCTACACAAATTCTATAAAATAATATTGCAGAAAATAAATAAGCACTTATGAATAGATTTATTGTCAAACATAGATGAATTTCAAACAAAACACTTAAAAAAGTAAAATCAAAGTAAAATTAATATATTAGAAAAATATAACCTAAGAAAACAATTTCCTATCTTAAACTTATAATTATATATTGGGTTCTAATAAAAAATTCTTTCAAAAAAGTCACATTAGAAATACAATGAGTAAGCTTATTGAACGGTAAATAAAATCTCATTACTGCTAGTGGTGGACAAAGAAAATAATATTAAATTTTATTGCCAAGTTTAAAAATAATATTTTAGTTTCATTATCGCTATTAAATAAAATATTAAATGTATCAGCAAAAAAATTGATACTTCATTATATTATATACTTAAAAAATAGTTAATCTCCTGAAAAATCGAATAGTGCCAATATAATTTTAGTCACTATTGCATTGACTTTGAAAGACTGAGCAAGACAAATGAAAATATATTCTAGCCACTTAGAAATATCATTTATAAGACTTTGTTGGCCAAAAACATATACTTTTTATTAGTGAAAACAGACAAATTTTGTCAATTTGGCGATATATGGTCGTAGTGTAAAATTCGAAGTTATACTTCTATTTTACTTTATAGTATAATATTATATGTTACAATACTTATAAAAAGTAAAATAAACGAATTTACTGAATTTTTCTCTAATAATACAAAAACTTCATTTTAAACTTTACTCTTTTATTTAATTTAAATCTAATTTTTTCCAATTTTTTAAACTAACGCAATATAAAAAAAATGTCATCGTATTTTTAGTATTGAATGTTAAAAATCAATCAATGAAATTATGTACGCTACGAACTCTACCTTTAATGTTGATATATTTACTTATCTTTAATACGTGAAAACGGGAGGTTGTCCAGGTGAGTCGTAATAAATTTGCTATTATCAATTAATCGGTTTTCAAGCTTCAGCCCTTTAGTGTACCTTTAAGCTTCTGTAGGGTTGATGCTAACATTTTTACATCATTGCTTTACATCCACATACATTACAGAGTCTGATAAATTATTATTGCAACATCAGATCTATGGCAAATAAGACAGAATACAAATTTATATCTCAGTTATCTTAGAATAGCAAACTTTTTAACCTAGGCTTTCAGAAGGTCTTCATGAAAGATAACGATCATAAAAACATTATTCTTAAAGTAAAGAAATATATTCTTATGAATGATTTGGTAATAACTACCGTCTACAATATCAAGGATAAAATAACTGGTAAATCTGAAAAGATTTCTCCTTATTTTATTAAGCGCTCAATCTATTCTATAATACAATCTATATTACATGTCTTTAATTTCTCATCATGAAAGAGTTTCGTTATTATCCTATTTCATAAAAAAAGAAAGTATAAAAAAGTCACTAAATTACCGACCAATTTTTTTATTAGTAGATTCTGCTGAATGAATTGATCATTTTATAAAGAACTCTGACATAGATTCTCAACCACAATTTTCTCTCTGATTATCAATTTGGATTCCTTCCTTAAAGATCCTCTGATGATCTGCTGCTGTTCTGCCTCCACCAGCGGCTATACTCCTCAGTAAATAATTTAGCAACTCATATCATTTGTATATACATTAGTAAACCTCAAAGACTCACTCTTACATCCCATATGAGTAAAAACTCTCAGACAGTTTAACATCAACCCAACGCTTATCTTTTGAATTGATCAATTTATGTATTAGCAAGAGATGATCTTTTCAGGTACCCACCTTTGTGTTTATTGTAATGAATGAATAAATTCATTGAAGATAGACAGCAACAAGCCATAATCAATAACACTCATTCAAGTTTTATTTCAAAAGGTCTTTCCAAAAGCAGCATTATTGGCCGTATACTTTTCAATAATTATATCAATGACATTACAGACAGTTCTTCATCACTAAATAGTTCTGTAAATTTCATGTATTTTGCCGACGATGCTAAACTTTTTTAGTACTAATTATTTGCTTCTTTAATATTGTTTTCTGCATCAAGCTCGCCTGTAAACTATTTTTACATCAAAATATAAAACTCTCAACCAATCTTAAACCACTAGCAACAACTTAGATTCTTTTCCATCTGAAGTAGTTTAGCAAGTTGGTTGTTTTAAACTTAGTTATCAATCAGCAGTAAGGTGGTTTGTAAGTATTGAAAGCTGGTTGATGTTTGCAAAATACAAACTTTGCGTCTAAGTATTAGTTAGTTTGGCGCCTATTTGTAATTAAGCCAGAATTACTCTGTAAGTCGAATAAGAGTATTAAGCATAGCAATAAATGACAAATAAATTAATCATCTTAAACATAATGATGTATTTTAGCTTGTAGTTGAGACTAATAAAGCTGAGTTATCAAAAATCATTTGATGTAATTTATCTAGAAATAGATTGGATTAAGCAAACTCATTTAAAGAGTCGAATGATTGATTACAAAAGATAGAAGCAAGCACGCAGAATCAAACATTAGATGAAAGAAAAAGATAAAAAAGTATACATATGCTATATATATAAAGTACATGAAAAATTGTAAGTAATTAATAGGTTGGTTTGGTGCTTTTAAAACTACATATTGAGCAAATGACATTTTTACATAGATGGCGACGTCATCAAGTTTGTGAAGTTATTTTAAAATTATTTCATCTCACTTCAATCAGAAAATCCGACCAATTTATATAAAAGAACCAAATTTATTCAGCTCTCATTTCATTGTTTCTACAAATTGTTACAGTAAGAAAAGTTAAGTTGAACATAAACAGAAGTAGTCACATGGAGACGATTGGTCACAGATAGACGTGAAAGCTGAAGTATTTATCCCCATTTGTAAGGTTGATTACGAGTCATATTCATCGGCATACTGAAAGTTGGAGCTGGGTAACTCGTTTGCTGGCTTAAAGGATAAGGAGGAGTTCCATTGTAAGGATTTGGAGGGTTTGGAAGTGATGAAGGAGCAGGAACTGACTCTTGTCGACGAGCTTGGATCACCAGTTCTCGCATTTTGTCAGATTTGATACGACGTAGATGAGCTTCGGTTTTTCTGATTTTAAATTCTTCAATAAATTCATTTACAGATAAATCTCCGTTGTAGAACTGCTGAGCAAGTTCCTGGAAGAAAACTCTTCATCAATTTATGCAGCAAACCACTTGCTCTTTAAGACATAGATCATTTGAACCTACTTCTGACTTTTCTTCAGACATTGCACACTTGGCTTGTAAAACATTCAGCATTGCTTCAAGGTTGACTCTTTTTTGCAAAGAATCTGAAAAATTGTTTAATCAACATTTTCATAAACCGAATGAATAAATTCATTAACTGCGTTTTGCATTGTTGGTTTCAAAGATTTCGTTTATTTGAGAAATAACTTCATATTTTTTGGAAAGAGATTGTCTTAATTGTTCAAGAACTGGTTCTTTTTCAATTGTATGATCAGCAAGGCTCCTGTTTTCTGCTTGTAGCAACTCAATGTCCAGTTTTATTTTCCTTACCTAAAAATTTAGTTAATGAATAAAGAATAATTAAAGAATAATTGTGACTGAATTGAAAAAGATCTGTTTGAAGTTACAAAATAATAATATCTATAGAATAATTATAACATTCGATAATAATTTCAATAAGAATTTATAAACTCTGAAGACTTTCTAACAAACAACAATTTCAATTTTATAAAATCGAATTTGGTTCAAACATTAAGTAGTTGGAAAATACAAATTGATAAAAATTAAATAATATAATATTTGAAATAAAATTGAACAAAAGTTATTACAAATTACAAAAGAATTTTCTTTAACCGGAAGATAAAAAAAAATATTCTAACTTTTTCCTGATCACAAACAATTTCATTTATCCTGTCTTCATTATCCATCAGCTCTTGAAGCTCATCTGTAGAAAGATTGGCAAGCAGTGGTAAAAAATCATCACTAACAAGATTGTCTTTGCCGGTCGGGTAATAACTCCATTGCGCCATTAGTCAACAATATTTAATTCTGACACCTTTCTGTGGCTTAAATCTAAATTTTATATGACAAAATTTCATTAAACCATCAGCAAAAAGATAGAAAATTTTACGAAATATTTTTCTATTACCTAATTAGCAAAGTTAACAAAACATTTGTCATAAAAAGTAAACATCTATCTCTTTTTATAAAGACAAACTGACAACTGAAGACCATTTAAAGTTTTAACTTTCTTTTTAAGTGAATTACTTTTGATAAATTCAAACATATAAAAATGTGTCTTGCTAACATCCTTTTTTTTCAAATAAAACCCAACGGTTTTCATATCATTAACAAACATTTTAATACTTTTAAATCGACTAGCTACTTCAGCTATTTTCAAAACTCCATTCTTTTTCAAAACTCTATTTGCTTCAACAATAAAATCCTGACAATTTGTATTCATCAAAGACAGACAGCAAACTACAATATCAACACTTTCATTTGATAAAGGAACATTTGAAATGTCACAAACTGTCACATGCTTATTCAAAGCAACAAGATCAAATGAATGAACTTCTTGTGGAACCTTTTGAGCCAAAAACGCTTCACCGCAACCAAAGTCAGCAACAACCAAATCTTTTGGCTTTGATTTAACCCAATGAATTATCATATCAAGAGGTTTTATTGGCCATTTCTTTACTTGAGAAAGAAATCCTTGATGATAGACTTGAAAAGCAATAGGGTCTTCAAAGAATAATTTTTTAGCTGCCTTGCTGTCTGATGTATAAAGTTGTTCATTTATATATCTAAATCTTGAACCTTTCAATTTAGCAACTAGATTTGTTTCCAACTCATTAACTTTTTTGGGCTTTTCATTATCTGGTTTCAAAACATTTAACTTTTTGGCTTTCTTCTTTTTACTTTTTGATTCTTGCTTCAAAAGTTCTTGCTTAGAAACTCCTGATTCAAGAACCTTTTCATCAACTTCCACATTTCCTTCAACTTTTTCTAATTTTGCCTTTTTGATTGGAACATTTTCTTCATCTTGTGGTTTAAACTTATTCTTACATCTTCTTTTGTTTTTCATCTGTCTTCTACGTTTTTCATGACCGCTAATCTTTTTCACTTTAATTTCAGGAACAACTTCTTCTGTGTCATTATTTTCTTTCATGACAACTGCTTCAGAAGAAATTTCATTATCTCCACCCCAATTTTCACATAAAGTAAACATGATGAAAACCTTTGAAAATTCTAAAAACCATAAAATTAAAAACTTTTATTAATAAATCTAAGTTGTTAAAATGATAAAATTTATTTTTTAATCAAAATAGGTATTTTAGAATGAAGAAAATATTTAAATTTTTAAATAAAAAAACAAACAAAAGAATTTAAAACCATAAAAACAGAAAATTTATAAAATAACATTTTTTATATTGATTATCTTTCTTAAAAGTTATGTCTAATTTGGTGTTTATAAATATTTTACAAATTAAAAATATAAAATCAAAAAGTTAGCTTCCCTACTATAAGAAAGGAAATTAATTAACACAAATTAAGTATAGTACAATATACTCAAATAAAAAAATTAAAATCTAGAAAGATAATAAGGAAATGAAATACTTATAAAGATACACTTTTCCACAAGAAATTGATACAATATTTTATAGTTCAAAACACAAATAGGTAAATCAATTAAATTTTAATTAAAATAAAACGCTTTAAATACAATGTATATAAATTACTATTAGATATTTTTTTAAATAATTATGTATGAAAGTTTTGATTTTTCATAAACTTAGATATAAAAACTAATAGGAAAAAAACGTATTTTTGTATTCAAGAACTTTAATCTTTCAGTTATTAAAGAAATAGACTTAAGAAACTAGGCATTGTACTAGATGTTGGTCTGATTTTAGTTTTTAACAATAAAATGTGAAAAGGGATTTTATATAAAATGGCCTGCGTCACTAAATTACATGAAGGGTTTTAACATTTACATGGCAAAACTACAAAACAATATTGTTTACGTAAATGTGTTTTTTTATTAGGACTTTAAATATGATTGAAAACAAATTTACTGGTAAATATAGATCATCACAGCTTAAGGAAATTTATAAGTACTTTGATGTTCGAAGATGAAAAACTGGGAGCAATTACGAATGTTACAGTTAGAAAGAAGGAAGAAATAGGTATACAAGATAAAACGCAGTCTATCTATTCTTCCGATAGACACACTCGAAACTATACAAGCCAATGCACAAAATACACAGCCTGTCAATCATTCCAAAGAGATGTGGTGAGTACAATTGCTGGATGATAGTGTTTTTCTTTCTTGAATTTTCTCTTTTTTTCTTCAGCTTCAGCACTGTTGATAAAACGTTTTCAAGCTGGACAATCTACTGCATGCTGAGACAACTAAGTTGAGACAAGGAGTGTATTTTACATGGTTGTTTCAACAAAGATCTTGTTAGGTCTTTGTATCTTTTTTGGGAACAACTCTAGAGCCAGATGACAGTCTACCATGAAATAAATGTTGGTTAATTTAACGGTTATTTTCTATTTTGGAAAAACATAAAAATTTTGGGCCCCTTTGGGGCCGCCGACTCCTCAAAGTTTTTATTTTGTGAGTGTGGTTTGGATCCTGGATAAACTCGTTCTAAAAGCAGGTTGACCGTATAAAGCTAAACAGGTAGCCATCGAGTCGGTACCTAGAATACACTTCGTCTTTGTCATAAAAGTTTAAGTTTACGAGATTTGGCATTAAGCTGAAGAATATGGTGAAATGGGATGATGCAAGTACACAGTTTTATTCGAAACCGTTTTTTATTACAAACTTTGTAGAGAATTCATTTCCGTATCATACTTATCCTTTTGATCTTGGTTGAGTTACATCACCATGTTGGTGAGCTTTGGTGGATATCAAAAATGTTTGATTATATTCTACAGGGCTTGTCTATCTATAAACATTGAAGTATTTGGTGAGATCTACATGTGATATAGCGACCCTTGTTTTAAAGAGTGTGACATTGTGATGCAGTCGAGAAAATATTTCAAATAGTGGATACCTCAATAAAAGAGATGTCAATCATTTGGGTCTTTTTTAAGTTATTGAGTGGGTTACTAATCTCTGCGGGCGTATTCAAGCCGTAGTTACTCCGTTAAAAAAGATGTTACTTGGATGTTTTTATAGTTGTTGAGTAGGTTAATTGTGGAAGGTTGCGATCTTTCAAGAACTCCTTAAAGTTAGGATGAGAGAAACCATCAATAATATTAAGTAGTAGTACGAGATCGGAGAAAAGGGGTCCGTATTGCAAGGATTTAACATTAAGCTAGTTGAGACGATCTTTGATCGAGAAAAAGAAAATCCAAGAAAAGCTTTCTCAGTAAGTGATTCTTGAACTGTTTCAAGTTTTATAGTAGCTTTCAAGGTAAGAATACAGAAGAACTGAACTGTACATTAGAACGGATGTATGTGGTAAAAAGTTTCAACAATATCAAGATATTTCTAATTTTGAAAGATTTAAAAATTTGATATAAAGTAACTGAACAAATTTTGAACAAATAGCGTATGCAGCAAGCTCAGTCATGGGAGGTTAAAATGCTTAAATATATAATAACCGCACAATCTAAAATACTGTGGCTGCAAATAGAAATTAGATAATGTAGGGTTAATGTATAAAGATTTATTTATTTAGGAGTGGAAACATTTATTGGTAGCTTCACTTGTCTAGATTGAAGCCATCGAATCCAAAGAAGGTTGAACAGTAATTGAGTCAGTAAAGTAAGTTTTCATTTTATAAACTATATTCCGCAACTTTTCAGAAGAGTAAAATTGCATTTACTCGCAATTAGTTCTCTCTTTGTTTTTATTATTTTATCTTTTTTTCATTTTATAATTTTATACTTTTTAAAAGTTATTCTATGTTATACCTTTTTCAACTTTGTCAAGTTTTATATTACAATTTTGTGTTTCTACAAAGTTTGTAAGAAAAAGATAATTATGTTTTCTGTAGTAGCAGCTAAAATCTTATGAAATATTTTCAACGTTTGTAAATGAATTAAGCTTAATTAGGAAAAACTTCTTGGTGTATCATTTCACATTTTTAGACATCATAAACATATTTTGTTTTTATATTGGAGAGTTTCCAATAATTTTTTTATTTTTCTTTGTACAACCTATAAAAGTATGCCAACTTAAGATGTTATCTGTTTAATGTGAAAGAAGTTTGAGGAAAATTAAACGAAAGTCTGTTTTATAAGTTGAAATGAGTTAGAAGGAATAAATGATTTAAAATAAAAGAACAAAAATATTAAGCTCTAATAGTGATTATTACTTATTTTGCTAAAAAATATGATTTTAGTCACTTCCAAATAAAGATATACAAATTTTCATCAGTTATGCAGCAAAAAAAATGTGTGGTAAAGTTGAAATAAATTAATTGATTCGATCATTAAATTTGATAAAGATTTTTGTTTCATTGACTTTTGTTGTTATATCAGTTGTTAAATTTCATCTTTAGATTATAACTTTAAGTAGCTTTGAGTACTTGACCTGGAGCGATGGCCTTACAAGCTATTTCGATGCTTATGGTAACTTTGAGTCTCATTCTCACAATAACTTCTATCGTTTTACCATCTTGGCAACAAAACGACCCTACCGATGTAACCATTGAATCAAACAAACGGGTGAGGACTTTTTCTAATTTATTCAAGATATATATTATATGTGCAATGGCGTATTCATGAGCTTCATATCTAAGTTTAACCACTTTTATATTATAGTACTTTGGATTATGGACTTTTTGTATGACAATATCTACAGGAGACTGGAGCTGTAAGAATCAAGATCGTTTTTTCCTGGGAGTAGATTCTATGTTGCTAACAGGTTCTGAAGCTTCTTCAAATATTTTTGTAAAAATTACTCTGAAATTTCATTATTTTAATATTAATTAACATTTTATAAATCGCTTTAAATAAAATACAATATTTTATAAAGTAAAATTTTATTAAAACTAGTATTTTAATAAGAATTTACTTTTTTTATTTTCAATAAATTGATGGCTTATAACTGAAGTTTATTTTAATCTTTTTAAAGTTCGCTTGCTTGGAATTGGTTCAGCTTTTTTTGCTGTATTCGGATTTTTCTTGATGATTTTAGGTTTAGATCATTTGTCTTTTGCTCGGAGCTATAATAAGGTTTTGTTTGAACTTCTTATAAATCTAAAGTTTGCTAATAAGTCAATCATTTTGAATATAAATGCAGTTATACAGCTAATCAACTGTAAATGACCAAATATTTCATTTGCAGTTCATTAAAACGTTTTTTTTAACTTTTCATTTTCAGAGTAAAATTCGTGGAATTGCTGCATGCTTCAATCTTTTGAGCGGTTTGTTTTTACTAATTGCAACTTGTCTGTATGCTAATGATGTCAAAATTACTCATGATCAACAAACAGAAAGGTTTATTCAAGATAATAGTGTAAGCTTAAACAGGTAGCTATAGAAATCTTTACTTTTTTTGATATTCAAATATAAATTAACATAAAAGTTTTTAGCACTATATTTACTTAAGTATAAGCAAAGATAAACTTTGGCTTAAAGGTTGTTTAATTGATAATTTTCTAGATATATTTTCGGGAAAGCCTTGTTTGTTGGTTGGACAGCTTCTATTTTAGCTTTGATTGGCGGATTAATTACATTTTGTACAACCATTACGTCTCCAGATCTGGCTAAAAGTCAAATGGGTTACAATTTTACACCACAGCAGAAAAAAGCTGATGTTTATGTTTAACATATTTGGAAATAACTACTTTAATATTTGGCGTAAAATTTAACTTTAAAAGTTCATTTGAGTCATTTTAATTAATTTGAATAAAAATCTATTAACTTTTTTATTATTGATCGAACGATGTATTTATTAAGTTTAAGTTATTTAAGTTTTAGTAACAAATATATATTTTAATTATTTAAAACTTTATCTGGCCTTACCTACATTTCTTAGTTATAATAATTATAAATTATTATAGTATTATCTAAATGGTGTATTCGTTCAATTTTTAGTGTTTAATCAATCTGAGTTTTAAATTATAAATTCATATCCAGTAAAACTTTGCTTTAAGCAATTT
This sequence comes from Pegea sp. RAD2-039, assembly GCA_034620365.1. Classification (NCBI taxonomy): domain Eukaryota; kingdom Metazoa; phylum Chordata; class Thaliacea; order Salpida; family Salpidae; genus Pegea; species Pegea sp. RAD2-039. The sequence goes on from JAQGEQ010000043.1 coordinate 1,560,608, forward strand.
CAGTTCTTGGTTTTTAAATATTTTCTTTAAATTTCTAAGGATTATTTTACTTTAGAGCTTATTAATAAATTTTTACAAAGTGTTTTTAAGTATTTGTGTGTAAACATAGAAAAATCAACACAAAAAAGAAATGAAAAAAGTAAAACGTATGATTTTGAGGAGAACCTTTCTATTTTTGATTTAATTTCAAATCTTTCGTAAAATTTCAATAAAGTAAGAATTCTTATACATTTGATAGATTTTCAAACGACTGAAAAATAATTAAAAAAAAATGAAGTCAAATTGTCAAGGTTTTTATTGTTATTTTATCAAATTTGTTAAGATATTGCTTTAATTTAAACTTAATATGTATTGCTCATCAATTATCTTACAGCAATAATATACTAGAGAAATATAATAGTTTTATCGTTTTTACCATCAAATGTTCAAGTTCAGTTAAATAACATATCTTTGTTTGTACGTTTTTCAGCCAATTTAATAGAAAAATAATGGCAAGATTTTTTTGATAATTTATATCTTCTACAAGTATTTGTAAGTATTTAGATATTTTATGGTATGACTATATTCAATTTTATTTGACGATAAAATTATTGAGTAAACTATTTTTAAGCAATTTTTTAACGTTTTTGTATTCTCATTATGATTCTTAAGGCTTTTTTGTAATAACGTATGTTCATTGTTAGAACATTTGAGCAACCTAAAAAATGATTTTTTATAACCTTCAAAACTGTACTTATTTATATTGATAAATTTATGAGCAATACTTCTATAGAAAATACTTTTGGTCACGCTAAGTGACTGAATATAGCTTTTAAAGACAATTTAAAATTTTAGGTTTAAACCATGTTTAGTGTTAAAGAAACAACTTTAATTTTTTAGAAGTGATTAAAAGTAATTAAAGGTAAATCTTTGTAAAGAAAAATCTGATTTTAGAATTTGTTGTTGACTTACGTTAGGAGAATTCATTTTCTGAATAAATATTACAGTCTTATAATTCAAAACTCCATTAATATATATGTTTTTTTAAGTATATCGACATACAACAAAATTAAAAGCTTAACTAAATTAGATTATATACAAAATTTAAGGAAATTATAGAAATAATAAAAACTTGATCCTTTTTATAAGTAATCTTGACAATACAATAAATATTTAACGAGCTGTTAATTACAAAATTGGAAATATTAGTTTCCTCAGTATCAAACATTTTACTCATAAGTATGTTTGCTAAAAAATTATAAAACCATTCAAATATGTTTAGTGGTAAAGATTTTCAAATTATATTTCATTTAATTATGCTATTTAGTTTTTCAACCAAGTTGTAAAAAATCTTGGTTACTAAGGAATACAGGTGACAAGATGGACGAGTATTTAAGGCGATTGGCTTCTAGTCTATAATTCTCTGCATGTATTCTCTCAATAATAATAAAAAACGTCATCTTTCGTTTGCAAACAGTATCTTCCCCCAACTAAATGTGAATAGTTCCACTATCTTGTGGTTACTTCGGAAGATGCAAAGAGAGAGCCAAAAGCTATAGGAGTGAGCCCAGGTAGAAAACCTACAATTTTTTGACATTGATTTCATTGTCCCAGGTCGCTGGGCCGTGTCACCAAACAGCCGATATAAAGAGTGAGAATGATTCAGATTACGCTACTCTCCACTATAATCAAAGCCTCTGCGCAGGTAGAAAGGAAATATGGTTTGCAGCTTCTTTTCATCAATTGTTTCTCCGGGATGATCAGTCAAAGGAAATTATACATTATTTATACACATATATATGTATACAGTAAATCATAACCATTATATAAAGTGATTAAAGCATTTATTAAGAATTGAAATCAATTTATAATGAAAAAGAAGAAAAACGTGATTTTAATTTCAGTTTAAATAAACTTATTTTCACTATTTCAAGAAAAAATTAGGTTTTAAGAGAAATTTCATTTTAATTTCCTATTTTTTACTTTTAAGTTATTTATTGGTTCGATTTTCTTGTGTATTTTATAATTTGAATTTTTTTTAAATTTGTAATAATTTGTAAACTTCAAGTTCTAAAAAAATGTTCTTTTTTAATTTTGAAGATATTTAATAAAAGTTATTATTTTTCTCATGATTATATTTAGTACAATTGACAGAAAGTTTCAAACTATAAATATTAAAACTCCTGAAATATTTTTAAGTTGTAGTATAAATAATCATAAAGCAGTTTTAGTTTTAAATATAAATTTTAGCAGTATTTAAAATTTTAAACTATTTTTGTATTTAAATATTTGCTAACTATACATTTTAGTTTAATTAAACTAATATATATTTATATATTTAATGGAACTTATATAGTTAGTGTCATAAATTAATTATATAGTAAAGTAGTAAAAGTAAGCTAACTAATAAAAGTTTATGTATTTTTTTATTAATTTAATGCTCTAAATCAAATATCTAAATAGAATTTTAGAAAGTTTTTATTTTTGGTATATATTTTTATTTTTGTATGCTATTTAAGTTTATTTTAGTTTAAAAATGTTACCTACTATTTGATTTTTGCATAGAAATTTGTTTTCTAAAACATGTCCTATATTAATAGTTTAAACTCAAAAAATAAATTAACGTTTTGATTTTAGTATTATGGATTATTATTATTTGATATAAATATTTACAAGACACTAACATATAATTAGCAAAATTATCTATATTTTGAACGTTGGACTTTATGATAATTAAAAAAAATTAAATTATGTGAAAATGGATTTAAAGTAAAAGTAACTAATTTTTTGTCATTTTTGTAACTTAACTGTAAAGTTCTAAAAATACTTTCTGTTTGATAAATAATTTTTTTAATTTATATGTTATTTGTGTATAATTATATTTTTTAGTTTTATTTCTGTTTATCATCTTAATTTTCTGATTTTTATACTATCATTGGCAATTTTTCAAGCTGTATTTTATAAATATTTGTACTATTTTGTTTAAGGCTCAATTAGATTTATTATATAATTTTTATGTTTTTTTATATACTTAAACTTAATTTATTAAGATTTCATTTTTTTTAAAGTAAAAATGAGTGAAGCTGAATTGTCTGGAAATCTTTGGACTTTGAAAGAGCAATTGCTCCTAATTGCTTTTGTTATTAAAAATGGAAAAGAGAGTTGGTAAGTGTTGATAAAAGTTTTTATAAATAAATTGATAAGTTTAGTTTGTTGTAAAGGGAAGAAGATGATTTAGATAATAACATAATCCGTCTAGCATCTAAGTCACCTCGGGAGTTAGGTTGGTATTCGCCTGAAAATTGCCAAAATGAATTTGAAAATATTGTTACTAACAATTCACAATATACCTCCAAGTAAGTTTTATTTTGTTTTTTTAATATTTTTTAAATTATAAAATTCTTTAAAGTGATTTATGAATGGATTAAAATTGTTATTATACTTTTCAAAACTAACTAAATTGTTGCCATATTTATATTTTATATATTTATTTATACATATTTAGATCTATAACAGTATAATAATAATTTTGTAAATATTAAATTAAAACATATTAGATTATGTTTTTGCATTATGATTAGTTTGTAAACTTAAGATATTCTTCAAACTATAAAATCTCTCTTGTTTATAAACCGGTTCTATTTTTGATTATTATTTTACTATTTAAATTGATAAAGAATAAACTTTAACTTTTTTCTTGAAGAACAATATCAGAAGATGAACTCCAAAATTTAATGATAAAACAAAGAACACTTTGTGTTAATTTCATGATTTCAAAAATGAATGAGTATAAAGTTGAGAGTAAAAAGATGACATCTTTAAGAAATAAAGTTTGTTTAACACTTTATTTGATGACATTAAGAGAATTAAAATTTAGTTACAAAGTTATCAAACATTTTGTTTTACATTTTGACTAAAATAATTTTTTAGATAATAAACAGAGAACAATTAAATCACGAAGAAAAAATCCATTTAAAAAGTGTCACAAAAAGGTTTGTAAAAATGAACAGATTTCGATTAAATGAAAAAAGTTTTTTGGGGAATTTTAGTCAAATATTTTTCAGATATCTTCCAACTGATGAAGATGAAATTGAAGATCCTTGTTTGGAAGTTTTAGAAAGTGTTTCGGAAGAAAAATCTTTAGTTTCAGCGCCATCAGAAGTTCTTTCAAATGGTAATCATGAAGTTTTGATGACTAAATTCCTTTTGTAGTTTTGTAATTCTGCATCCACATCAGCCCTATCAATTTAACTCTTTTTTTTGTGCAGATGATATTTTGAAGGATGCAAAAGACATCGAAATAAAGGTTGATTTGGATAAAATCTCGACAACGTCAATTGAGAATTATGGGAAAATAGAAAGATTAGATGAAGTTACTAAAGAAGATGAAAAAATGGATTTAGATGAAGATTCAGCTGAATCTGAAGCAGTTGATAAAGTTTCTAAAGAAGTTGATGAAGTAGTCATGGAAGAAGAGCAAAGTAAAATCAAAGATGTTGAGATGCAAGATGTAACAGATTTAGTGAGTAAGAAGTGAGAAATAAGATTTGAAATTGATGATCGGATGTTGTTGCAGATTGTTGAAGAGAGCAATCAAATGTCTGAAGATCAAATTCAGGTAAATCAAATTTTGATGATAATTGTAAATGTAAATGTTGTACAACAGATGCAAACAAGAGAAGATTTTGGAGGTGGAGATCCAGTTGTAGAAGAAACCCCAGTTGTAGAAGAAACTCCTGTTGGAAGTGAAGCTGCTGTTGAAAAAGAAGCTGCTGTTGGAGATGAAGCTCCTGTTGAAGAAGCTCTTGTTGAAGATGAAGCTCTTGTTGAAGATGAAGCTCTTGTTGAAGAGGAAGCTCTTGTTGAAGATGAAGCTCTTGTTGAAGATGAAGTTGTTGTTGAAAGTGAAACTCCCGTTAAAGGTAAATTTTCTCATTTTAATTTATTTAAATACAATTTTGAGCTTTCCATTCATCACAAAAGTTGAAAATAAATTATTTTTATTTATTTGATTATTTTATCTAAACTCAAAATGTGAGAATCTTTTTCAATTTTTCTAGAACCAGCTTTAGATGATCGAATGGTATCTGAAGAAATCGTGAAACAATCTGCTGGTGATAATCAAGTAATATGATTTGATGATAAACAATTATTTGTAAAACTATAAAAATCTCAATTAGAATTTCGTGCTGATCAAATTCAATTTTTGTAGAAAACTGAGATGGTTGGAATAGAAAATTCAAAGAAAGAAACTGAAGCCTGTGATCTTATGCAAGATAAAACAAATGCTGCAACTGTTGCTGAAGAGATGAAATCAGAAGAAGATCTGAAAATAGCTGATGAGACTTCTTTAAATTTGATTGAAGATAAACCAAAGGATTCGGCTTCGAATGAAGTTTGTGAAAATCTTGCAGCAAAAGAAAAAGTTAAAGAGATCGAAAGTCCTCAAGTCGATAAAGTGGTTAGCAAAGAAGTCAGACTTTGGTTCAATTTCAATCGTTTTTTTTTTAATTTAAGGTTTTTCAGATTAAAGAAGAACCGAAAACTGAGAGAGCCACTCCAAGAAGAAGGTCAAAAGCCGGAAAACGACGTAAGCAACTCATTGAATGATATTTGGAAGTTAATCAAGCTGTTTTCAGGTTCTAAACAGAAGACATCGGTTGCCAAGCCAGCGCCTTGTACTACAGCTGAAGCTTCAGCGTTAGTTGCATCTTTCAAAATTTCAGGATTTAAAAAAAACGAATTTGTAGAAATGAAGAAGATGAAGATAAAGTGAAAGTCACTGACAAAGACAAAGCACATCGTATCTGGAAGTCGACTACATTAGCACTTTTGAAGCAGATTAGTTCTTTAAGGTGATATCTGACATTCTAATGTGATTTGTGATGGAATTTCCTTCTTTAGATGTTCAGATATCTTTTCGATGCCAGTAAAAGATAAGAACGCTCCGAATTACTCCAAAGTCATTCACTGTCCAATGGACTTGTATACAATCAAAAGAAAGATTGAGACTGGAGTTGTAAGTTTCACAACTAATTACTTTAATATTAATCCAACATTTTTAAGTATAATTAAAATCAGATTTAACAAATAAGTATTTATAAATTCACATCAAACCTAATTATAAAGTCATATTTTGATTGATGTGATCAATTTTAAAAAGTGTTGATTGGATTATATAAAGATGGTAGCAACATTGCTCAGCGAGTTTCAAGTAGTATTATCAAGTTTTCCACAAAGTCCAACGACTTTTGCTATTTTTTCAGCCTTATTAAATTACTTATTAAATTTTTGAAAAAATCAAATGCTTACTTTTAGTAAAATATCTTTCATTTTATTTCAAATTCCAGATTAAAACAAATTTATCTTTCCGACTTTGCCTATCTAAAATGATTCAAAATGCGATTATGTATAATCAGTTCAGAGATAATGTCTACATGAAGGCCTTGGATTTGATGAGAGAAATCATGCCTTTGATAGAGGTTTGCCTGATTAACTTGAGATAGAAACTAACAAAAATTGGTTTACAGAAAGAACATCCTAATAACAAACGGTTGTTTGTCAATCAAGAAGCTCAACACTCGCGGCGCTTAGCGCTTAGAAATCAGAACGTAAATAACAATAATTAACATTCGATCTTCAAAATTTAATTTACAACTTTTATTCAGACCCTAATTATGAAAAGGACAAAAAGGGCCGCTGCTAAAGAAAGCCAAATTAAAACTAAACGAAGCTGTGAAAGATAAATGACTAAAGTTTGTTTAGTTTCCAAATTTTGATGGTTTCATCATCGCTGCAAGAGGCCAAGATGTCGGGGCGGGTTGGGTGCCATGAGACCTTGTTGACGTCTTCGTTGTGCGCGTTTGTAACGCGGCAACAGACCTCGAAGTTGTCGTCATCTGAGGGTTTGAAGATGATTATCGAGTTGTCCCCGCTACCGCTTGCGATTAAATCGTTTTGATGATTCCTTCAAATTAATTAATTCGGTTTTTTTGTAAATTTTTTGTAGACAATTTCTCGGTTACCAATCAACAGAATAAATTGCTCTTTTGTTGAATCCGCTCAAAGTGCAGACGTTCTTCCATTTCGTGTTTTCATCACCTGCATCTGTTCCTAAAAACCAAATTTTAAATCTAAACTCATCAGATTTGAAACAAACCTTTTGTAAATCCGTTCGCTTCAAAATTTTGCCAAATTTTAACAGTTTGATCATCTGAACATGAAGCTAAACGGTCACCTTTCGCAGACCATGCCACTCCCCATACAGTCGATTGGTGCCCTGCTAGAGTTGAGATATGTTCCCATTCATAATCACATTGTGAATAGATATTGATGGTGTCATCGTAACTAGCAGAAGCTAGAATCTGTAATAAAAACTTTGAAAAGTTTTCAAAAGTTTATTTTGAGACTTACTTCATCTGTCGGATGCCAAGAGACATCTTTAACATCTTGTGAATGATTAGTTAGAACTCCAGCACACTCAAAGTCGTCATCTTCATCAACTTCAGATTCAAATATAAAATTTGAGACAGAAAACTTGAGTAAAAACTCATCTAACCTGACCAAATCCATACTGACTTGTCTCTTGAACAAGTAGCTATAAAATTACCGGATTTCGACCAAGAAACTCCTTTAACTTCGTTTTCATGACCTTCTAAAGTTGCTGAAGACTCAAATTTACCAGAATAGCGATCCCAAACACAAACTGTTGAGTCAAAACTAGCTGATGCTAAGCGGTTACCACAGGGCGACCAACTGATCTTTCTAATTGTTCGAAAGTGGCCGTCTAACATTATGGATTTACAAATCCATTTATTTTCTGAAATTCAAATATTAAAATTGAAGCTTTTAACATCAAAAGAAAGAATTATATGAATTAAGATACTATGAAATTCAAAATAACTTCTAATAAACTAAATTGATTTTTTTCACCTGATAAACTCCAAATACGAATACTTTTATCTGAGCCAGCAGAAGCCAATATTTTTCCATCTGGACTCCAGCTAACATCCCAGACTTTATCAGTATGTCCGCTTAGTTCGTCAATACATTGTAAAGAATACATTTTTAAAAATAATTATCTAGAATAAAGAAGTAGTAATAATAATGACACCAAAAAATTGATTGCTTTATAAAAATTGATTGGTAGATTTAATAGTCTTTGAATTAGAAATACATTTAAAAATATTCACCAAAATTTCATTATGATATTGATACTAAATGAAATTTAAATTACTATTCTAATTATTATCTAACTTATTAATTATTTAAATTTTTAGCTGATCATAATAATAACAACAAATTGTTAGACTCTTTTTATTAATCAAAGATTTTTTATAAATAAATGTGTTGCAACAAATTGCATTTATTTAACTTCATTGCATTTTGTAAAATTTAGATAACACATTTTATGGCTAACTCAAACAGTTTGACTGCAAAAAAAATAATCAAAAGATTTCAACTATCACAGTTTAAGATAAGTAATGATGTTGAAAATTAGGGAGACTACAGATTTAGAAGTAAATATAAGCTATAAATCAAAAATAATAAGATGAGGTTTATAGACTCTAAAAAAGATTGTGGCGTTATGTTGTTTAACTAAAATAGTTTTTTTATAGATGTCACCAACCAAACATTTTATTCTATTGCTAGATAAGTATAAAAATAACTTTTGTAATTTCAGTGCTAAAACTTTCAATAAAAATAAGTATCACTTTGAAACAAAATAAAATTGATAGTTAAATTCTGCAAATAAAAATAGTTTTTTATCATAAAATTCCAATAAATAAAGAAAAGATACAACTAGTTGCTGAAATATCATTTTTTATAAATAGCAATTTGAATATTGTTTAATTCAAAATGACTACTTTATATGCATCTTCATTATAAAACTGCAATTAAAAAAATCAAATTAGAAAATATCATAAATAAAAGGTATTTAAAATTTGATAGAAGCCATAAATAATAAAATCAAAACAAACAGAATAATACCTTACCATAAAATTTCTCTAAAATAATAACAAATTAATTTAAATAAATAATAAATGTAACAAACTTGGACAACAGAAATAATGGTCCAAATACCGGGAAAGTACCTGATATAAAAATATTTCAAACCTATTATAAAACAAAAAATATTGCTTCTATTGCTTGAATAATTATTTGCTGCAAAATTTCAAGCTGATTAAAAATTGTAATATTATTTTATTACAGTTTGAGTTTAAAAAGCTTTTGCTATAAATTATATTTTTAATAATTTAGAATAATTCAAACATGTCTTCATCAAATGTCCAGGCATTTTCGGTATTTTTGTTGTATCTTTGTATACCCAGGAACAACTTTTTTAGGTATTTTTTCTGATACATTTGAATAACTTTAATTGCTTCTAATTTTTCTGGAAAGGCTTAAAGATTTACAATATTTAGTATATCTAAGTACAACTTTTCTAATTTTTTAGGCTCATAAATGAAATGATTATTGACTTTTAATAGATACGACTGGCTTGTAATATCATACTAAAGGCAAAGCAAAGAACAACAACTGTTGCTCACCTTTAAGAAATATTAAAAAAAAATTTAATTTTTAAGTATTAACTTTACTTGTATTTTGTTACTTTAATTGTATTTAGTTTTTACTTTTTATAAAAGATGTAAAAGGTAAAAATAATTAAAACAATCTGAAACTCATAACAATAGAATTTATCTATTTAACACATGGCTGCACATAATAAATTATAAAGTTCTTATAGCAAACATAGGACGATATAACTAAAAATAGAAATTTAAATTCATAAGTACCACAGTTTGACATCATGAAGAGAAAAAATAAGGTTTACATAAAATGATTAGATGCATTTGTCGTTTTTAGATGTTTAATTATACATTAAATTTCTCAAGTAAGGGTGTTTCCCTTATTTAATTCTAAATTCTAGAGATTCAATAAATTAAACAGAAATAAGTTTTATTTTTATAAAAGCTAACTTTGGCTGTATATCGATCCAAAAATATTATTTGAACATTTTTTCAAATTATCTTTATGATTAATCATGAAAGCTTAAAACTAATGTAGTTAATCAATTTATAAATATGGAATTACACCTTAAATTTATGACCTTTTATTTATATCTGCACAGATTCTTATTTAAATCATAAACCTTTTTGAGGTATGAAGGCAAATCTAATCATTCATGATTTGAAAAACCTTTTTTACTTATAAATTTTTTACCTTTTTAAATATAATGCTTTGATAAAATTTCAAATTGAACTTCAAATATAAGTATAAAATACCCTAATCAAAATAAATAATCTTTTAAGTTTTGAATTTCATTCAATTCTTGTTATTGTTTATGTTAAAAATTATTTTTTAAGCTTTTTTTTTGCTACAAAACTTATTTCAATTCAAATTTTTATTCAAAAAATTTTATAAATGGAGGAAATTGACGGAAATATGTCTGAGGGAGTGAGGTTCAGATAGTTAATTTCAACTTGAAACTATTTTTGTATATTTTAGGGTGGACAGATCCTGAGAATTTCAACGTCTTTGAGTTCCCTTCTTCAAAAACCTGTTTTGGTCTATGATATTAGAGGTGGAAGAAAATCTCCCGGTTTAAAGTAAATATTTTAATAGTTGAAATAAAAAATGGAATCAATTTGTTTCAGAAATCAACATTTGAATGGAATCAAGTTGCTGGCTGAAATGACTTCTGCTGAATTGAAAGGAGCTGAACTAAATTCACAAAAAATTGAGTTTAGTCCTAAAGCTCATAAAAATGGAACTTTTAAAGTTGATATTGGAACTGCTGGGTTTGTCACTGAGTTGATAAAATGAATATTTGAATATGCGTTTAGGTGGTTTCTGAAAATTCTTTTTATTTATTTAGACCCTTTAAAATGATTTGAAGTCAATTTTGTTGAGTTATAAAAATATAACTTTAAGATATAATTTACTTCTTTATGTTTAAAGTATTTTAAATAAATTTTAAAACATTTTTAATTAAAATTGAATTTGAACCAAAATACTAAACAATTATTTATTTATTTAAAAAATGTTGAAATATTTAGTTTGTAATGAAACAATTAAAAATATTTAAATTTTTTGTAGATCTGTTACTCTTCTTCTTCAATCAGCTCTTCCAGCTTCTTTATTCACTTCCGGACTTTCACAATTCTTCTTCTCCGGAGGTACAAACGTCGATTTCTCTCCACCAATTGACTACAACACAGATGTCCTGTTTCCAATTTTAAACAAATTTGGCATCAAAGTTGACTGGAATATCATCAAAAGGTCAGTTGTCATCACCAATCATTAATTTGCATATATGTAAATTTGTAGAGGGTATTACCCTAAAGGCGGTGGGATCGTCACTTTTCGTGTCCAACCAATAAAAGAAATTAAACCAATTCAGATCTTAAACTTTGAAAAGATTGTCAAGATTAAAGGAAAAGCATTTGTGGCTGGTGTGCTTCCTCAAATGGTTTGTTCATTCAAACTCATCATAAAACTGATCTTTTCGAAACTCGAACATTAGAGCTGTCGTCATATTTTTATCATCTTTTCCTATATAATTTTTCAGCTGGCTCGCAAAATGTCCCAATCAGCTGAGAAAATGTTGAAACAAGTTAATTGTGAGTGGCAGATTGAGATTGAAAATATCAAAGAAAGTTCTGATAAAAGTTTTGGAAATGGAAGCGGGATTCATCTTGTTGCTACGACAACATCAGGTTTAATAGAGATTCAAAAATATTTCCTTAAAATAAATCAGCAAGATTCCTTGTAAGGGTCGAACTCGAAATAAGTTGAATTTGAAACTTAAAAAAGCAATTTGATTGACTTCATTGAGTGCTTGAAATTAGTTGAAACGTGTTTGAAATATTTAGTGTTTGCTCTTTGAGATAATCAGATGATCATTGACTGAAAATTTGCATTGATCTTAATTTTCTCTCTTCTTTTATCAATTCAAACTTTGTAAATTCAAACTGAATATTTTTTGTTGTATTTCAAATATTGTTGAATAGGCTGTCGGCTGTTCGGGTCAGCTCTTGGAAATAGGAAACTATCTGCTGAAGACGTTGCCAAGTCAGCTGTTGACTCGCTGATGTCATCACTTCTTGTTGAAGCTTGCGTTGATGAGTTTACTCAAGATCAAGTTAGATGATGTCGAAGTAGTTCTTTATTTTGAAAATTTATGAATTATTTTTCAGCTTCTTATATTCATGGCTTTGGCGAATGGCGAATCTTCAATTCAAACAGTTGAACCAACTGAACATAGCAAGACAGCGATCGCTGTAATCGAACAACTAACTCAGGTTTAAATTTTAGTGATTTATAGTTGAAAAATTGGATTACAGAAGTAGTTGTTCTACAAATTGTTGACTCGATTATCTCTTCAAACTTTTAAAAGAAATTTCACGATATTAATTTGGATGTATAAAGATTTGTGTACAAAATCTACATCTAATGTCGCGCTTAGAGTAAATCCAGTAACGAGATAGACGAGTGGTTAAATCAATTGGTTGTTATTCCATTGTACTTTGCACTTGTGGGTCCTTATGCCACCTTGTCGTCAGAGATATGCCGCGCATTACATTTGGAGCTATTGAGCGCGGAAAGTATTTTTTCCAACTATGAGTAAATAGTGCCACTGATTTGTGGCTGCTTGGAGAGAAATAAAGACTATGGAAGCAAAACCAGGCGGAAAAACACGCTGCTTTTACTATAATCCAAGCGCATGCGTAGGTAGGAAGAATGTATGTCCATCAACTTTCTTCCATCTACTGATTCGGTCTACAAAGCCCACTTCAAAAAAATATCCATTTTATTTTATTCATAAACTTTTGAACATCTAAATCATCTAATGTTTATAAATGCTATATAAATTACTATAAATGAAATTTGTATTTTGTTCAAAGGCAAAGTTTAAAATTGATAAGAGTAAACGAGGTTGGATCATCAAGTGTAATGGTATTGGTTACCAAAATCGAAATATTTAACCATAAAATCAGGTTAAGCTAATTAATTGCTTATTTTTTATTTTAATATCCTTTTTGTATTTTTGAAACTCCTTTCTGTAATAATATATAGTTTATAAATTGTTATTTTATTTTTATTAAATCTAAAATCCAATTTCTTTCTAAAAAATAAGTTTTCGAATATTTAAAATCAACTTCAAACATTATTTTATCTTATTTTAAGAAAAATATCAAAAAATGAAGTTATTAGAATTTGTTTTATTCTAAACTTTCTTTTTTATATCTTTTCAAGACTTTGGAACATTTAGATGATACACAAATCAGTATCAAAAATGCCTGATACTTTCAAGTGACAACAATTCTATTTCTTCAAATATATATTCATTTCATTCGTAAATTCTAGTTATTAAAAACTGACAATGTCGTAAAAATTGTTTGAATTTTTTTTTGAACAAGTAAAGACTAAAGTTTGCTATCTATGAATGCTCAGATAGTCAGGAACAAAGTGAACAATTATTTGTGTAGTTTCCTGCTTTAATCCCACATTAAACCCCGCCCACTAGAAGTTAGAACAAAATTTGCTTTTCTTGTTAATATTTTAGGAGTTTAAAAAACATAAATCTTTTGATTTTCTGGTAAATATAAGTTTAGACTTTTTAAAGAGTTCAGAACCCAGAAAAAACTTTGGTAAAAGCTCAATTCATTTTATGATTCTGATTTATTAATAACTTTAAAAAAAGTTAAAATGTGAAAACCTTCAACAAAAACTTTATTTACAACTCATCCATAAGCTTCCTTCCAAATTCTGTTGCTTCTGTATGTAACCATAAATCATGATTATTTAGAATCTCATCAACAGTCAACTTTTGATCCTGATCAGAATCGCATTCTTCTATCAAATGATCGGTTTCAGCCTCAGCATTTTGATCAATATCGTGAGGTCCATTCCATTTTAGGATTTCATCTCCTTTCAAAACTCCATCTTTATCCACATCAAGAATTTCTTCGAATTTATGTTTTGCGTAATTTATCCAATCATCATCTTCTTCATCAAATTCTTCAGCATTGTCATGGTTCTTCAGAAACTCAATGTATTCATCAAAACTAATGCCACCATCTTTGTTTGTATCAGTGTTATCCAAAGTTTTGCGGATCCAAGCCTTTCGAGTTTCATTGTTGGTCAGCGGAAACCGAAAAGTTTTCAATTCTTCTAAATTTAAACTTCCATCTCCATTCTGATCAGAAACTGCAAAATCCTTTTTTTCTTCTTTAATAGAATTTTCCAATTCGATTTTCTCTTCTTTATTTAAACTGTTGTTTTTTTGATTCCCAAAAATTGCGGATGAAAACTCTCTCCACAAAATCTTTCCGTTCCCATCTGTATCGATCATTTTGAACTCTTCTTCGAGCTCGCGATTTCGGAGTTCTTTCATTGCGTCCTTTGTCCATTCCAACAACTCTTTTCTTTCAACAAATCTTAAAACCAAAAAATATTTTTGTAAATTTAATGAGTAACTAAGGTATAAAAAATAATTAATTAAAAATATCTATAAATTATAATTATTGATAAATTATTTACTATTTATAGCTAATTTAAAAAATCAAATCATATTTTTCCAAAACTTACTTTCGTCTATTCACGTTCTATAATCAATTTAGACCAGAAAATAAGTTTTGACTTTTTATTAAACTTTGAAATGAATCTTTTTACAAACGTTTTATTTACGTTTTTATTAAATATTTTTTAAACTTACTTATCTTTATTTACATCCATCTTTTTTTCAATGAATATTTTCAGTTTTTCTTTCTGTTCTTCCTCTGACATATCTTCGATGCTTCTTTCTTTGCCTCCGAGCAAAACTTCTTTGTCATATTCAGCTTGCTCTTCTGAGCTCTTGTTTGGTTTTTCATGTTTGTCTCTGAGCTCAAAAATTGATCTGCTTTTGACTGTACTTAGAATAGTTGATAAGATTAAAATACAACAAAACTTTTTACTTAATTCCATTTTTGACTCTTGTTGAAAAAAAACTCACTTTAGAAAAATTGCAAGATTTATTAGAAAATACTAAGTTACAGGCAATAAAATAGCTTCATGAACTCAGATTGAATATACTGATTCTAAACTCATTATTAAAGTTCTTAATGATAACAAAAATTATTTCAAATTTAATAGTTTTTTATAAACGATTTAATTAAGAAAATATAATATAAGTATTGTCATAAATAAATTGAAATTTATTTGATCAATTTTGTTTGGAAAATTTAATTTTATAAAAGTAACTCTACAGCACCAGCTACCGTGATATTTAATTGTAAATGGCTATTTTCAAAATAATTTGGTAAATCTAATACATCTTAATAAAAGTTATGATTTTTATTATGTTAAAATAGTATGACGTAAAAATCACTTATTTCTACTTGATAAGTAAATCATAAATTCAAAACAGACTGTCCTTTTTCTTTTGATTTAAAAAACAAGATTTTGATATTACAAATAAAAAAAATACATCTACTTTTAAGAAGTTTTAAAATAATATTTTTCAAGTCTATGTTAAGATCAAAAGTTAGTTATATTCTGAACTTCTTTTTGCAAAATGTTCTTTCAAAATTTGTTACTTTACTTTTTGGTTAGTATTTACAGTTTCCACAATTTTAGTCTTATCTCTCATTTTTATCAAAACAGTATTGTTTCTAATTTCTTCTTATTATTTTGTTAAATACCTAAAAACGATAGTATTTTTGTTAATAATGAATGAAATACAAAGCAATCTTGTTTTAAATTCTTAAAATAGTTTTTAATTTCCTTTTCCTGATATCTACGTTACTTGATTATTTATATTTCAAAGCTTCCGTAACTTTAAAGCCGACGTGTCCTTTCGTGACGCTATGAGTGTTTGGGCTAAATTGTTTTTATCAACTACACTTTCATTGCTCTTGTTTGGATTGAAAGATGACTTCCAAATTAGTTGTTTTGACATTTCTGATACTTTTTAGTAATATTTCATTTTCGAAATCAGTTTTTGGAACTAAACATGAGCAGAAAAGTCAGTCTGATATTGATAAAGAGATTCTTCTAGATGACCCGGAAGATTATCCTGATGATGATGTCTTAGATCTCCCTCCTGAAGTTCAGAAAGAACGTTTAAAGAAATTAGTCGAAGCTAAAATTGATATAGACAAAGATGGGTAAATAATTGTTTTTGTCTCATCATGTTTAAAATAATGATGTCTTTTTTTTGTATTTTATTTAACTAATCACAGTTGGTCTAATCATTAATTATACTGATAGTCTACCAATTAATATTTTAATTAATATAATTAATGATTGAAAAGTAGTTTATTTAAATTCTATTTGTTTTTATAAATCTTTTTTTTGTAAGTTAATTTTTTCAAAGTTTATTTTGTTTGGGTTATTAGTCTAAAATATTTAATTATTAATTAAATTATTAATATAAGAATCTGGTACAAGATGTATTATAATTGAATAATTATTTTTGCTGAGTAATATTAAATCAAAGTATAAGTAATTTATATTATAAAAATAATATTGTTAGTATAATTCAAAAGGTTTTTATATTTCATTATTATAGTTTTTTATATTTTTTGAAAGTTATCAAAATATTAAAACTTTTCCTGGAATTTTTGTTTTATGTTTTTATAATTTCGTTTTAGTATAAAACTTATGTAATAGCAAAAAAAAACTAAATTAAAACTTTTTGTTCAGTTTTGTGGATTCTGATGAGCTTTACAAGTGGACTTTAAAAGCTTACAATCATTTTGAGGTGGAAGACCTTAGAGATGAAATTCAAATAGTTGATGAAGATAGAGATGGATCAGTCTCTTGGAAAGAACATTGCACTGATGTCTTTGGAGCTGAGTGTGCTGAGAAAGATGATTGTTTTGTAGATCCACAGACATCTGAAGATATCCAAAATGCTTTTAATTATAATAAAGATAAAGAATTATTTGCTGCATCTGATACTAACAAGGATGGTTTGCTGGACTTCTCTGAGTATGTTGTCTTCAAACATCCTAGAAGATCAGAGATCACTTCAAAAGTTGTCGTACAAACCAAACTAGAAAAACTTGATTCCAATTCAGATGGAGCTCTTGATCTAAAAGAGTTTTTAAAGGACACTCAAGATCAAACAACTGATGAAAATACTCATAAAATGGAAGAAGAACGATTTACAGATGAATTAGATGTTGATGGGAATGGTAAGCTTGATGAAAAGGAAGTTCTTGATTGGTTGGAACCAAATAATGAAGCTGAGGCCCATGATGAAGCTGATCATTTGATGTCAGAATGTGATTCAGATGATAATTCCAAACTTTCAGTCGAAGAAATTTTGAACAATCACAACATTTGGGTGGACAGCGACGCGACTGATTATGGAAGGTACCTTTTAGATCATGATGAATTGTAAACAGCAGTTTATGAAATTACCATATATCATATCTCCGTCCAAATTATTTTACCTGTTAGCTTGTTTTTAAGCCAATTTTGTGAACACATTTAATGTTCTCGAAATTTTCAGCCGAATTTTTTTTTCTCACCCAAAACTTCACTTTTTGCAAATTTGGTTTTTGTAATTTCAATCGTTTTTTTCTACAATCAATTATTGCATTTAAATCATGTTAAAGATATTTTCTCGATTTAAGTATATTATATTTTATTAAATGGTTTTATAGTTCATTTTTATGCCTTTTTCAATTAATAAAAGATTTTGAAATTAAAATTGATAATTTGAAAATAGTTTTGAAATAAGAAAGTCAGAGATCAAAAATATGTATTACTTAAAATTGTCTTTTTATCATCTTATCAATATCTTCTTATCATTCAAATCTAGTGGTTCTTGAAGCTTCTTCTTACAGCTAGATTGATGTTTCAACTAAGTAATTTAAATACTAAAACTCAGGATGCTACAAACATGTTAGAAGCGGTTAAAGTCAGGAAACTTTTGGTAATTTTTCTATTTCCTTCTTTTTGTATATTCCAAAAAGAATTTCAAACAAATTAGAGAGAGAAACTAAAATTTATTCAAGCCAAGTCAACTTTTCAGTTTCCTTTTATACTTGAATGCTTACAGAAAGTCCATTTTAATCTTAACTGGTTACTATCTAATTAGCGCTTGATTATGTGACATCTCCACAAGTTAAAGACATTGATAACTAAAAGTTAATGCAAAAAGTAAAATTTTGGTATGAAGAAAGTACAATTATTAGATAAAATCTGAGATTTTTTAAATTTGAAGTTTTTTTGAGTTCAATGAAAGAAAGATTTCATCAAAATAATTTAGCCGAAATAAACTCAAATGATTGAATATTTTAAAATCAGATTGCAAAATGCTAACAAACTATTTTGAAAATTGCAGTAATTATAATTATAAAAATGTTTACTTTAATGAAACTAATCCCTGAATTTATTGATTTTATCAATTTATTAAATAGTGAATCGTTTAAAGAATTTTATTATAAAAATTTTAGTTTCATTAATTTTAATTTCTTGCAAAACTTATTTATTATTTGATCTTCTTAGTAGTTAAGAAGCCACAAAGTATTTCTCTGATTCCAACTTGGAAACGATTACATAAAGTTTTAGAAATTCATATTTTCAGTTGTTTAAAACTTTAATAATAATAAAGAAAGGTAGTTTCTAGAAATTGACAAAATCTTAGATCGCAAGAGTAAAACTGATGTTTTTCAAAAGCAGTTAAAAAAAGTATAAATATTTCTTTAATTTACTTGTTAAAATATAAATTGTTAACAAAATTTGTATTTTTGTTTCGGAAGATATAATTTTATAAGATTATAAAGAAATAAATTCCTTTTAATATAGAATGCCAAAGTTATTTTATTATTTTTGTCTCTATGCAATTTTAGTCAGAATTAATTATTTTTATAGTAAAACTGATTAATTACTCGTTCTACATGAAATTTTGTCTAAATAAGGTAAAAAAAATAAGGCTTCAAGATTTTGAAGTTTTTTAGCTAATTAAATTTTATTGCAGAGTTATTTTTAATTTTTTACTAGAAAATAATTGTCTCAAATATACCATTCAAAGCTTATTTAAACTGAATGTCAGAAGTGCAGCCAACTTACAGTATTTTCAAATTATCTAAATTGTATGTTTATCCAAAAAAAAGTAAAAACTAACAAAATATTATTTCAGCTGAAAACACACATAGTTAGCTTTGTTTTAATGTACTTGTTAAATAAAATTCTATGCTTTATTTCATCTATAAGAACATTAAAAAAATTTTGGTATTTAATGACTTTGTTTCTTACATGTTTTTGATATCGTTTCTTATACTATTATTATATTGTAAAAAGACTTTATTCAAAAGAGCTTTAAAAAATAGATTTGGAAGAGTTGGATAAACTTTAAAAAAATTGCTATTTTTTGAGATAATAGCTAGGTAATATAACTCTGATAACTATGATTTTTGAAATAAATTTTGTTAAAATATTGTAAAATAGTCCACAAAGTGAAATCAAAACCCAAAGTGCTCTTAAAATGGTCGATTTAGTAGTTCAATTTACGGTTGACTATTCAGGTTTTTGCTTCTAGACCTTCTGTGCTATTTTGTTACTACAATATTTAGAAACTTATTATTGATCATTTTCAAGCTTATTCATGTAAATTAGCATAAAACTACTACCAGTCGAATATTATTTAATTAAATTTATGATAAAACTTTTTAACGAATTTAGCAAAATTGTAATCAAAATTTGTGATTAGTAAAATTTATCTAAAAAATTGCTGTAAAGATTTGTAGGTTTTAGATAAATTTAAATCTTCAATAATCTTTTTGAATTCTACAAATTGTAAACATTTTAAATTGATTTAGAGAAACCAGCTAAGTTATAGTGCTACTCAGAAGTTCATTTAGAAAGTTTTTTCTTTAGAATTTTCTTTTATAAATTAAATTTTATCAAGTTTTTATAAATGCATAATAATAAAATCAAATTTTCATATAGAAAATTCTTAATCTTAGATATGTGAGTATTTTTTTTTAATTTTACTTAAATAATACTTTTTGAGATGCTTTTTATACAATAAATTTCTTTGTAATTTTATGGATTTGTTATCTCTAAGTTTTTTTTTAAGGATTGAAAACTCAGTACTTAGTACCAAATTATTTACTATCTAACAAATTTTGAAAAAATTGCATTTATGTAAACTAAGATATTTTAATTGAGATTAAAAACCCTTTAAATATTGTCTTTAAATATTCAATAAATAAATAATTATTATAATTGTCATAATTTATTTGAACATTTTTTTAAATCTATTTTTTTTTTTACAAACATTGAGATTTAACTCTAAAATTTGACAATTTTTACAATAAATTAACCAAATAAAAGCACTTTGAATTCAGATATTTTACAGATAGTGTTTTTTTGTTTTACATTTTTATAAATATAATTTTTCTAATTTTGAGGTTTCAATTTAGATAAAAATTTTTTTGAATCTTTTGATATAATGGAACGCCCAAGAGGACCGCCACCCGTTCGAGGACCTCATGGACCTAATATGCCAGCTATGGGCGGTTTCAACATGAGACCAGGACAACCAGCTGCTGATGGTCCACCTAGGTTCCGAATGAGGCCACCTCTAGGACCAAATCAACAGGGAATGCCTCCAATGGCTTGGCATGGTCCACGAATGCCAATGATGAATAGGCCACCAATGAATGGACCTGGAATTCCACCGAACGGCCCTAGGATGCTTGGACCAATGCCAAACATGCAAAATGGTCCACCTAATAATATGATGGGGCCCTGTAATCAAAACATGCCCTCAAATATGATGCCTGGACCGCCTGGGGTTTCTATAAATACTGGACCACCTGGGTCGAGTCCCAGCTGTGCTACAGAAGAAGGAAGCAAACAAAGTAATGGAAATGAAACTAAGACTTGTGTTTGGACCGAACATCACGCCCCTGATGGTAGAAAGTATTACTATAACACAACAACGAGGCAGTCAAAGTGGGAAAAACCAGATGAGATGAAAAGTGAAGAAGAGATCTTGCTGTCGAAGTGTCCCTGGAAGGAATACAAAGCTGACTCTGGAAAGGCTTACTACTACAACTCAGCTACAAAGGAAAGTGTCTGGACGATTCCAAAAGAGCTTCAAGAGTTGAAAGAGAAGATTGAAAAGCAGCAAGCTGCTAATAAGACAGAAAGTGAAGCTACAAATGACAATTACCCCCCTGGAGTAGGAAGTGGTGATGCAACTCAAACATCTGGGACAGATGGGTCAATGATGGGTCCGATGTCCGGGTACATGCCGAATGGTCCGATGATGATGGACCCAATGCAGGTAATGATGCAACAACAGATGATCATCCAGAGACAGATGGCTATGATGGCACAACAGCAAAAACAAGCGAAAAAACAAAAGAAGAAAGATAAAAAGAAGGAAAAGAAGACAGAAAGTGAAGCAGAAGATGAAAATGAGGATGAGGGTGATGCGGATGAAAAGAAGACGGAGTCTGGGGACAAAAAGGTTAAAGAGTTAGAGAACGCTGAATGGGCAGATAAGGAAGTAGCAAAAGCCGCGTTTAAAGCTGCATTGAAGGAGAAAGCAGTCCCTGCCTCGTCGACATGGGAACAAGCTATGAAGGCGATTGTAGGTGATGCGCGTTACGGCGCTCTTAAGAAGTTGAGCGAAAAGAAGCAAGCCTTTAATGAGTACAAAACACAAAGAGGTAAAGAAGAGAAAGAAGAAGAAAGAGTGAGAGCAAAGGAGAGTAAGGAGAAGCTACAAAGCTATTTAGAGAAGCACTCGAAGATGAGCAGTAGAACGAGTTATAGAACAGCAGAGAAACTGTTCATAGATTCCCCTATATGGCGCGCTGTTCCTGATCGAGATAAGAAAGAGATATTTGAAGATGTGATCTTCTTTTTAGCGAAGAAAGAGAAAGATGACGCAAAGGAGCTACGGCGGAGGAATATGAAGGAGTTGCGCAAGATTTTGAACTCTTTAGAGAAGATAGATGGAAGAACA
Organism: Pegea sp. RAD2-039; assembly: GCA_034620365.1. Lineage (NCBI taxonomy): Eukaryota > Metazoa > Chordata > Thaliacea > Salpida > Salpidae > Pegea > Pegea sp. RAD2-039. The sequence continues at coordinate 1,582,569 of JAQGEQ010000043.1, forward strand.
ACTTGGAAAGAATGCAGAGAGCTCCTTGCGCGCAATGAGAGCTTTAAAGAAGACGCAGAACTCCAGAACATGGACAAAGAAGACGCGCTGATCTGTTTTGATGAAGTCATCAAAGACTTTGAACGCGAAGAGAAAGAAAAAGAAGAAAGAAGAAAAGTATTAGAGAAGCGAGTCTTCCGCAAGAACCGTGAACGCTTCACACAACTTCTCGATTCGTTACACGAAGATGGCAAGCTTCATTCGATGTCTTCTTGGATGGAGCTGTACCCGGTGATGTCTGGAGAACCTCCTTTTGTGCAAATGCTCGGTCAGCCCGGCTCCACTCCTCTAGACTTGTTCAAGTTTTATGTTCTCGATTTAAAAGCGCGATTTCATGACGAGAAGAAAATTATTCGCGATATTCTAAAAGACGAGAATTTTGAAGTGGGCGTCGAGACTAGCTTCGATTCTTTTGCGTTGGTTGTCACGGGAGACAAACGCGCCGCGACCTTAGACGCAGGTAACATCAAATTATCTTTCAATAGTCTCCGCGAAAAAGCAGAAGCGCGCGAGCGCGAACGAATCAAAGAAGAAGCTCGAAAGCAGAAGAGGGTCGAAGCCGCGTTTCGTGGACTTCTAAAACACTCTGCACCACCAATCGACTCTAACGCGCGATGGGAAGATTGTAGATCGCGTTTCGAAGCCGAAGACGCGTTTAAAGCGGTTCTAGTTGAAGCAGATCGAATCAGAATCTTTAATGAGCACCTGGAAGGTCTTCTTCAAGCGGAAGTTGCTCAAGATCGCGAAAAGAAAAAGAAGAAGAGAAAGAAGCATTCTGAGAAAAAGAGTAATGTGGAAACATCTGATGAAGAAGCGGAGAAGAAGAGAAAGAAGAGAAGAAGATCTGCTTCAAGTGGATCAGAAGTCGGATCAGAAGTTGAAAGAAGAAGCAAAAAGCATCGAAAAAGGTCAAAGAAGCATCGAAATCGCGGGAAGTCGCCCACTAGTGGTGATTCAAAGCCAAAAAAGGGTCAATCAGAAAAGAAGAAGTCTTCGAAGAAGCGACGTGAAAGTAGAAGCGATGTAAATAGCGATGAGAATAGTTAAAATCGTTTCCACTTCAAATCCATTCCTTCAGATCATATAGTTTTGTTTAAAATATTTTCATCTTTTTGTTGAAATTAGCGCCAAAAACCCTGGAATCCCCCGAAACTGAACCCACAGTCATTCTGCTTCGACGTTTCATCGTGAAAATCGAATTTTGTAAAAAAACTTCTAAATCGGAATTGAAAAAGTTTCGACAATTATAAGTTAATAAAAAATCGCCGCCTTTAATCAAATCCATTGATGCTAGTGATGGTGATGACTTCTTTAGATCTTCTGATGACCTCTAGGTCTTTTGATGGTGATGACGTCATCAAGTAATCTTCTGATGATGGTGTTTAGATAATCTCATTTGTCCAGTTTGCTTCTTAAATAGTTAAAAAATTTAGAAAATGGAATAAATCTATCCAATTATTGTTTTGGTTTTTTCAATTTTGAAACAAGTTTTTGTTTGATGGAAATTTGAAATGATAAAGATTATATTTAAGGCACAAATAAAATTTGAAGAAGTATCTTTGGTGAACAAACTTGACTTTTTTGTTTTAAACAAAACTTAACGAGAAACTCAATCAATTTGTTTATTTGAATCTTGCTAGTGAAAAATAAAAGAGTTAATTTTTTTATGAAAAGTAAAATTTATTAAATAAAATTTAAATAATTTTGAGGACTTTAGATCAATTTTTTCATTATTTAGATTTGAATTTAAGTAATCTTGTAAAGTTGATTTGTAAGGTTCTTTGATAATTAAATAGAAAATGAAGACCAACAAAATTTACAGTTAGTTCACTGATTAAGTTTTATATATAAATTTCACTGAATTGCTCATTTACATCCAATCTTTTGATTGAACTCATTGTTCAAATCCTGAAGATGAAGAGATCATTCATTCACATACTTGCTCGTAACAATCACTGCACATTTACATAAAACTGAATGAAATAAATTCTTGTATTGAAGCTTGGTTAGAAACCTCTTGGTTATCTTTTGATAACTGTTGGAAGTAAAACAATTGAGTTCTGGAAAAATTAGCTGTGATTGAAGCAAACAATTCCAAGTTGATTTTCTATCTTTTAGAGTTTCTGATTTTCTTTCGGAAACCTCGTTTATATGAAGTTAAAAGGTTTTGTTTGAAAAGGAAACTAATTGGTCACCAGCAAGATACTATTTTGATGATTTAACAGATGCTGTTTGAGTTAAAATTTCTCCAACTTACATGAGGTGAATTTGTATACAGAATTTTCCATAGAACAGCATAAGAAACAATTGCTACTCGAATTTTAGAAAATGATGTTCTACTTCAAGCAGTTGAATATCAAATGTAACATTGCTTCATCTGAAATTTCTTACTAAGGTTTCTATATTTAAGATTCTGAGAAAATGTTATTTTTGTAAAGATATTTTGAAACTCATTAATTCAAAACTTCAAATTTTTGTTATGAAAAGCAAATTTGCTTTTTTGGTCATTTTGAAGCCAGTTGATTATATAGCTGATTATATTCAAATAAGACAAATGATTATCTACCTGGTACTCACCTACCATATTTGTACACTCATTTTAGAAACTCTGATGTAAATGTTTAATGTTTGTTGCAAAATCATTTTGAAAGTGAAAACTGATTTTATAATTACTTTATTAAACAGATTCAATATTTACTTTGAAGTGAATTTTATATTTGTATATTTGATCAAAGTGTTATAAAAATATCTGTGAGAAGAAATTAAAACAAACAAAACTTTTATGTTAAATTAACTTTAAGGTTTTCATATTCACTTGTAAAAAGCTTTGTTTAAAAAATTAGAAATAGAATATATTACTTTTGAAAATATTTTTAAATTTTCATTTGGATTTTTTTAGAAAATTTGTTAATTAAAAAATCCTTGCTCAATTCAATCATTTTCTTTATGTAACATCTTTTAAAATTTCAAAATCATTAAAATTAAAGAAAAATAACCTTCAGTCGATATTTTATATCTTCACATTTTGTTAGCTTATTCATATAAAATCGATTTTTTTAATAAAAATGCAAAATTTTAATATTTTACAAGATTTCTACAAAAGCTTAAAAAACGAAAAGTTTTACCATAATTTGCATAAAAACGCAGTTTGTTAGATAAAGGACCAAAAACTCCATAACAGTTTGAAAAAGCATTTAAACTTTCGTTGGTGAGTTTTCAAAGAACAAATTTTGTTGATTTTGATTTGGAAATCCTCTAGTTCTCTCTAAATCTCGATAAGCGATATGAGCTCTGATCTTTTTCGACAGCAGTTCCTGACGCAGATTCTTGACGTCATGTTCAGCTTGATGACGTAACTGAAACGCGATTTATGAAGAAACAGAAGCAACAGCAGCAAAAAGTTTACTTTTATTTCTCCAGAAAGTTTCAGTTTAGCAGATTCAATTTTTTGTGAAATAATTTCAGTTTCATGAAAGATTTTATTGGCCTGAATTTTGTCGCTATTCTGTTACAAATTCGGAAAATTACTTTAAAGAATTTTCACTCTTCAACAAACTTTTAAGGATGGAAGTTGATTTGAACGTCTTGTACTGAATCTCTGCCGAGATTTCTGATTCAAAAACTTCTGCTTTTTACTAAAAACAAAAATGAAATAAAAACAAAAAATCAAATAAAGAAACCTGTCGAGTTCCTGGCGTAAACGAGAATAAACTTCGTCTAAAGGAGAAGTCTTCTTCTTCTCTTCAAAGAACCTCTTCTTCCATATATCTCTGACTGAAAACAAAACTTCTTTCAACATCTTTTAAGCTTTACAAAAAGTCTCACTTTCAGATCTTCTTTGACTCAACTTCATAGAGTTTGTGCGCGCTGATCTCACAATATCTTCTCTTCTTCGTTCAGCGATTTTTCTTTCATTCTGAGCTTTTTTGAGCTTCTCCAACAAATCTGCTTCTAAATTAAAAAGTTAAAATCCGAATTCACAGATTTCAAATCTCACTATCAAAGTTGTTATCTTCAGTTTTGATATTTTCAGACTTTTCCTTCAAATCTTCATTCTGCTTTTAAATTATTTACAATTTTTTAGTTATCTTTTAATCAGAAGCGCTAAGACTCACCAGCTTGTCATCAAATGATGAGTTCATTTGATCCGGGGAAGAATTTTGTGAATCTGAAACTATATCTGCTTGATGCTGAAAAAAGAAGATTAGACAAATATATTTAGAAATTTGTCAAATTAAGTTATAAATTGTCATAACAAATCTAATTTGAGTATTTGTAGCGATGTTCAAAGATGAATTAAATGGATAAAATTATTGATTTGTAACCAACAGATTCTTTCGATTAATTTCAAAAAACTTTCATCTGAAAAAAATCTTTTTTTCATTTTAACGTTTTCTTCAAAGGTTTGATTCAGAAAGTAAGAAATTGTAAAATTGCTGAATTTCGCGTGATTTAAACTTGCTGAGATGTAAAAATATCCTTAGGTTTTATTCAAAATTTCTTTTTTATCAAAAAATGTTTAAGTTTTTGCAAACTGTTCTTTGATCTATTAGAATCTAGAAACATTAGATTGTTTGATCCAATAGTTAATATTTTTATATTTGGAAAATACTTTTTCAGGGTTAGATTTAAGATCAAGGGAGAAAGATGATTTTCATGAGAAGATTCAGTTTTATTTGATTCAGAGTTGAAAATATCATTTTTATTTAAGACATTGTTTAGAATTTCAAGATTTGATTCGTTTTTAGATTTTGAAGTTTTTTTTATTGATTTTTGTTGTTGGAATTTTGAGGTTTTAAAAAGTTTTCTTTGAATCTTCAAGATTGTTAGTTTTGATCCAGTTAAGATTTAATCTTTTACTTTGATAAATCACGAATTTGGAGTTCCTTAATTTAGAAGAACAATTTTTCTAAAAAGATTTTTAAGATATGATTTGCAACTGAAACACCGAAAATTTGAAGTTTCAACAAAAACACTTAAGTTATTTATTTCGGTTTCGGAATTTTTTTTTTGAAAGGTTTTAAATTTTATTTCTTCACTTTGAAGATTGAAATATTTTAATTATTTAAATATTGTAATTATTTACCAAAAAATCATTTTGATTGAACAGATTTTTCAAATTTATTCAACTCTAAAATCATTTCTTCATTCAATTTTTTTGTTAAATTTTCAACAAAATCATTTTTGATTCTTTGATTTAATTCAGAATCAAGATTTGAGTTTGAAAATTGATTTATTTCATTCATTGAATATTTACTTCCAATTTTGAAATTAACAAAACTTTTTACCGAAAGTTCTTCAACAAGAGATTCATTTGGAGAAAGTTTGAAATTCTCTTCCAAAGAATTCACGGGACTTGAAAGTCTGAAAATACAAAATTATTGAAAAAGTGATTTCAGTGAAAAATTATTTCAAGATTAAGTGTTCTCTTTTTAATCAATAAACTAAAAGCTAAAAATATATTTCTAAATTGATTAGAAAATTATTTTGAAATTTTAATACTTCAAAATGAAATTTGAAATTCAGCTATTTATTGTAATTTTATTTTTATGTAAATTTATAAAATTTGTCGCAAAAAACCGGGGTTTTGTTGGTAGTTCTTGAATCGATTCTGTCTCCAATTTGACAGTTTCAGAAAAAGGTTCTTGGAATCCTGAATCTTCAATTTGATTAGAATTGTCGGAATCTTGAATTGGATTTGAATTGTCTGAATCTTGAATTGGATTTGAATCTTCATTTTTCATTTCATCTAAATGATTCATCAAAATAAAAAGTCTTCATCAGAAGTTTAAATCAATTTTTAAATGATTAAAGAAACAAAAACCTTAAATTTGTTTAAACAACGAAATAAAAGAGTTTGAAGTTTAATGCAAATTGTTTCTCTTCATAAAAGAAGAATTTCAAATTAACAAAAGAACTTAAAATAATAATTGAACTGAAACTGAAACAAACCAAAAGAAACATTCGAGGGTTCCGGAGGAGTGTGAAGATCTTGAGATGAGAGTTTTTCGAATTTATGTCTTTCAGAGTGATCGGAAATTGTTCTTGAAGAAGTTAGAAGTTTTGGAGATAAAACAGGATGAAGAAAGTCAGGAAATTCGGGTGAAGCAAGTCGTGAAATAGGGCGAGGTGAGATTGGAGGTAAGATGTTGTATCCATACAAAGGAGGGCGCTTCGGCAAGATGTAAATCTCCGGAGCAAGACTCTATTCAAAGAACTTAGTTTGAATATTGAAACACTTACAAGTACTTACATTGGGAGGTAAGAAGCTATCGACGGTGAGTTCGGCTTCCTGCTTGCTTCTTACCTTTAACAAAATTGATTGAAATAAAAATCCAATTTTCATTTTCAAAAGTACAATTATTTTTTTAGGCTGCTTTAATTGTAAATATGATAAATGTTTTGAAAATAATTAAAAATAAACAAAGTTTTGTTTAGAATTCAATTTAGAAAGTTTTTGTTTTATGATTATCAGTTAGTTTTTATAACAACTTTATCATCCAAAAATATTTTGTTCTTTTACTTTATAGTTGTTTAATGTTTTCAAGCAACTTACAAGCACAAGACAGCGTCCAATGTGTTTTAAGAATACAAAATCACTTGGAAAAACATCTCTGCCAAGTTGTTCTTCAATTTGACCTCTTAAATTTCTAATTGTAAGATTATTTGGAACTCTAAAAGTTAAAAAAAAAACTAGAAAATTAAAATCTTAGAAATTTAAGTTCACACCTCACAAAACCATTTGAAACTGTGTCTGATATCACAGAGTAATTTGCATAATTCAACCGGTCCACCCAATAGTCTGGATGGACATATGCAATATGCAAATCGACGAGCTGAAATTCAAATAATTTTTTGTTACATAAAATTTTTCTTACAAAAATAAATAATTTATAAACATGAGAAAAGTTATCAAAAAAGCTAATCTTTAATTATAATCACTAAACTAGAAAGTTACTTGTAAATAAAACCAACTTTATTTGTAAATTCTGTTTCTAACATAATAAGTTTTTCTTTCTTTTTGAAAACAATTTTCTTCTTTGAATCATTTTAAAAAGTTGCTAAAAAATTAAAATTATTATTTTATAAGCTAGTAAGGCTTTTTATAAGAAACTACATTTTGATATTAAGTAATTCTTATAAAAGAATTCAACTTTTTTAAAGCAAAACTAATCTCTTTAACATTAAATTTACATCATTTTAAACTTTATAGTTAAAATAGTTATATAGATGAATAATTCTCATATTTATAATAAATCTAAGTTACAATTTACAAATCTATAATAAGTAGAAGTAAAAAAATATTGTTTTTGAACACAAATTTCAAAGTTTGCAATCATCAAAAAGTAAGAATAAACATTTTTTATTTATGACAATTTATTTCATATAAAGATTTTTGAAGTACATAAAGTAATTTTACATAAAGTGTTAAGATCATAAGCAAAACAAATGAAAAAATGACTAAAAACTTATACAACTTTCAATTAAAAAATTATGTTTACCTCGACAACCAGATTATTGAGAAAGTTTCAAAAATGGTCGTTTTAGATTGTGAACAAGAATTTTTAAGCAAAAGTTATCTCATAATAAATAGCAGTACACAGTTTCAACTTTATTATCAAACAAACTATTTTTTCATTTTAATATAACAAAAATTCAACAATCATTTATTCTAATTTGTTAATAATTCAAAGTTAGCTGATATATGTATAATTACGTAAACGGCAACTTTATAATAATTAGAACAACTTTTTGAAAAATTGATTTCCTTGTTTAAAAATTTATGAAAATAATGTTAGATTTGTAAACACTATGAACATATGTTTAAAATATGAGGATATGATTAAAAGTATATGACGATGGCTATGAGGATATGATTAAAATTTCAAATATTTAGGTTGTATACTATATGCTATACTTTTATGCTTTATTTATTTCATTTCGAATGGAAGCGCTATGAAAAACTTTATTTATTATTTTATGAATAATACTAAATTTTCTAGATTCCTTCAAGAAACGCTTATAAATTTAAATGTTATCTATTAAGCTATTCTTTTAGTTTTAAATCTTCAAAAACAAACCTTTGTTGAGATTTTTTAAGTTATAATATCAATAGGTGACTTAAACAAGAATAACACTAATTTTTTATTTACTTCCAAACACACAGATAATTTTTTCTAACCAATGGCTAAAATGCACAATTATTTGAAGATATTTAAATTCTGTTGAAACAAAATTATAGCAATTGATAAATTTAAATAAGCTACAGTTTTGTTCATTAATTTAGATAGCATATTTTGTAAAAAATAATTTAACCTGTTGTAATTAATTAAAAGAAAAACTATTTTTTGTATAATAAAATCATTTGCATTTTCTTCATATTGACGCAATTTAACTAAAACTTTAAATATTTCTCTTTTGGAAACCTCCTTTCTTAAAGAATAGTCAATAAAAATAGTAAGAAAATATTCTCTGTTTATTATTCCGCAGAAAAATAAAAGAAAGAAAACTTATTTTTAATTATCAAGTACAAAACTACAACAATTATTCAATTAAATTGTATGAATTAAAGTAGTTTTATGAGTCGTATTGGTATAATTCACACTCTAGTTAAATATTTTAACAATATGTTTTATTTAATGATAAATGTTTAAAAATTTTAAGATCATCAAGATCTTTTGGATTACGATTATCTTTATCTCAGTCAATATAACTTTTTTAAAATACTTTATTTAACTTACCCTTTACAAAGTTAACTTTGAAAAAGCTAAAACTTGTTTGTCGTATATTTAGGTTTTGATAACTCTCGTTTTCAAGTATAATATAAATGTTGTAGATATACAATAATGAGTTTTTTAATTTTACGTAGGCAAGTCTATAAATTCTTTGAAGTAAATATGTTTTTCAAAGTTAAAAAATATCTAATGTAAAATCAGACTTAAGTTGTATAAATTTGTACTTGAGTTTTAGCTAAGTGAGCCTTCTTATTCACTTACAAAAATTCATATTACATACTGATGAAAGGCAAAAATCAATAAAAAAATACTTTTATGAGTTTGACATCACAGCAAAGATAGTTTTAGGTGAAATACTTAATGTTACAAAGATGAAAGTTTTAAAATATAAAATTGAATACAATTTACAGCTAATAAATAAAAGATAATTTAATACAAATTTCAAAAGATTTTTTTGGCACAAAAATGATTCAAATTGAAAGCTTTTATAAAGTCGTTTTTAAATAGCCTTTAGAAAAGTAAAAACTAAAAACAATTTTTATAAATAAAATATGTTTTATATATAAAATATAAATTTAGTTTTTTGTCCATAAGTTTATAGGTTTACCTTAGTAAAATTATTTTTGTGATCAATTATAGATTTTAGAATTCTTAAACTTCCTCCGCAATAAAGACTTAAGAATTAAGCTAAAAAATGAGTTATTTTCGAATAATCAATAAAAAGTTGTTGTTTTTTAACTCAGTTTTGCAATCACACAAAAACAAAAGAGCAATAGTTTGACATTTTAACTCTGTTTAAAAGTTTTATGTAATCATTAGCAAGAAAAAATCGGTAAATTTCACAAATTCATATATTTTCAGCTCTTAAAAAATTTTATCGATTCTAAATTAATTCAAAAATTAATTTTGCTTGTCATTCTGCTCTGTTTTTATCTTTCTTTTCAGCTGGCTGCAAACTTTTAACAGTTTCAAAACTTTTTAATCTTCTCCCCAGTAAGAGACTAGTTATCTACAAACAAAACATAATTACTAAGTTTTTGTAAAGTAACTTTTTTAAATAAGAAAAATTAAAGCAAAAATGTTGAAGAATAATTTATAAAACCTAATAGATGCTCAATATATTCATTTCATTCTATTTTATTAAAACTTTGATAATATAAGTTAATTTGTCATTTGAGTTGATGAAAATTGTTTGAAATTGATGATGTTTTGAAATATCTAAGATTTAAATGATTAAGTTATATCAAAAGTAAATTAGTTCTGAGCATATTTATGATGAAAAGGTATTTGTAGTTTGAAATAAATAAATTCAGATATTATTATTGAAAAATTTTAAATTATTGATAGGAAGAAAAATAAAGGGAGTAGATTAAAATATTTTGAATTGATTTATTTTGATTTATCTATTAAAAAAAGTTTACATTAAAAACTTAGAAATTGGCTTTTAGAAATTTGATAACTTTAGATGAAACTTTATAATCTAGTTAGAAGAATTTATTTTTTTTAAATAATTATTTTTTGGGAGTTTCATTTTCTACAAAAATGAAAAATACCTTTTTATATTCATTTGTTTCATTCTTATTCAACTTTTACAATTTTTTAAATACAATTTGTTGACAGAATCAATCAACTTTTTTTTACGAATATTTTGGTTTTAAGAATTTTTTATCAGAGTTTAATTACTAACAAAGCCAATATTTAAAATGTGATGACATTACATTACAAAATGAACAAAGTATGAATAATAAAAAGGGAATTTTAAGCTGCTGTTCTAGTTAAATCATGAGATGATCAAAACGTTAAGAAATTTTGTCCAAAACTATAAATTGAAGATTTTCTTCAAGTTCTATTGAAAAGGGAAACTCCTTTTACAGGCTTCAAACTTTTTTGTGACGTCTTATCGAGCTATAGCTACAAACGATACGACGCTAAGTTAAGTTTCAAAACTAAAAGATTTTCTGAATATTTTAAATTTGGGGAAATTAATTAGGTAATCATTATTCTAAACACAATTAGCTTCAAGCTAAATGAAAATCATTTCAAACTTTTTGTTGAAAAATTAAAAAACTTTCTAAACTAAATATGTTGAAAACAAAACTTTTAAGTTTTTGTTTTGAAGTTTGAAAATTTGTTTAGCTTTCATAATGAGTAAATAAAACAGAGAGAAAATGGAAAGATGCAAAGTAGAAAAGCTGTTTATGAATTATTTAAACCCTTTTAACCATGAAAAGTTTTCTAAAATTAAAAAAATAAGTATTATATTTCCTGTTACAACCTATTGTAAAGACTTGCAAAGCTGTATCTTTTTTTAAAAAAAACATGTACAAGTTTTTAATGTTACAAAAAGGTTCTTAGGGTCAAATATTTCATATTAAAGCTTTCCACTTTGCATAACACTTTTTTTGGGGTTTTCTTTTGAAAAATTTAAACCTTTTTTTGGAATGCTACTTCTAAAATAAGTTAATTTTTTATGAAAATTGTTTAAGGAGACTTTTTTGTAACTATTATTTAAGTTTTATATGAAAAAATAATCGATTACAACTTTTGATCTGAAAATTATTACAAATTATTGGAAATTTGTTGAAGTCGCAGAAAACTAGAAACTTTTTCTTTCTCTGTAATCTGATACAAACTCAATTTTGACAGATTTGGAAAAACTAAATTAGATTTATCATTTCTTGTAAAATAAATCATTTTAACATTTTTCAGTTTTCAAATAGTTTCTTTTGATTTTAAATTGAGTTGTAAAAAGAGTTTAAACATTTTTTATATCAAGTTTCTTAAATAGATTAGAAAATTAAATTGTTGTTTCAATTTAAATATCGAAAGCAAATTAACTTTTGCTACTTATTTACATAAGAGCTAGATTTATGCAAAAAAAGTTGAGTCAAACAATCAGAAAGTAATTTAATAATCAAATTAAATAAGTAATAAAAGTTCTCGATGGTAAGAACCAGTCACTCATTTGCAAATGTTACATGTAAAAGAAAGAGAAAGAAGAGAGGTTGGTAACAAAATTAGGAAGGTTTTTCTAAATTACATCATAGCAAGAAAAAAGAAAAGTCAAACTGCATCGGAAGAAAAAAGGATTTATATTTCAGAAAGTTATCTGAAAGACTTTATATTAGAGGCGAAAAATTTGTCAAAATAAAAGATACAAAAATTTGTGAGAAATTCTAAAGTTGTTTGATGTGTGAATTTTGATAGGCTGTAAGGTTGAGGCGAGAAAATGTTGTAAAAGGCTCAGGGCGTTTCCTAATCTCTAAAACATTCTTTGATACTACTTCTTATGTCTTTCAGATTTCATTAAAACTTATCTAAATATCCACTGTTGATGAAAATGTCTTGGAAAACAATCCTCATCTTTATATCTTTGTTGGTTCTCCTTGGTGAGTTTGTTTAAAAAACTATTAAGTTTAAATCAAATAGTAAAACTTTTAAAGTGAAAAATTTGCCTTAAATTGTAAGAAGATTGTAAATTTTAAGATTATTAAAGCAAAAAGTAATTTGGATAAAATTGCAAATGTTGATCCTTCGTTAAATAACCTTCAAATGATCCTGTGACCGCTATTAAAGCTTCGATCTTCCTTTTGAACAAATTAAAATTTAAATTGATCGTAAAGAAACAAAACTTCGAAATTGAGCAACTTTGAGAAACTTTATCTGCTGATGACGTCATAATGGAAGTCGCGAGAAAGTGAAATTAAAGGAGAAGCCAGAAGAAGCAGACATCAATAATTCAACAGTGTTGTTCTGCTGCTTATGACGTCATCTATTCCTTAGCTACTGATCGGGAAATCCCCGCGCTTTAAGCTTTGCGATGCGAAATTCTGGTTTTGGTTTGAACGATTTTGAATTTTTGCAGAAACTCACCAAGCTGTTGGTACCGATGGAGTAGATGGTAATTCAGAAACTGGTTCACAAGCTAGCTCAGAAAATGGTTCAAATACTGTTTTAGAAACTAAACAAAATACTGATTCAGAAAATATAAAACCAAACGAAGATGATTCCGGTAAAACCAATTCGGAAGAAACCAATGAACCTGCTCCTACCAATGGAACTACTCCCTCAAGTCGTTCTGACGATGCAAAGACAGCTTCTACAACAGCACCAAATACAACTGTACCAGGGAAAGCAAGTCATCTAGGTGCTGTGAACCAACTGATATTTCTACTTCTCTCATTTGTAGCTTTTGCTGTTTACTAACTATGTGTTGCATCGATTAAATGTAACTTGTATTTTCCATTCTTTTGCTTGCACAATTTTCTTGGGTTATTTTATTGCATTTAAACGATGATATGAAGAATTGAATCAATTTGGATAAGATTAAATGCAAATAATATCTTAATCTTCGGTTACTCGGTATTGTAACAAATCAATTTGTAAATATCTCTTTTTTGGTTTTCACTACCTAACGTTATGATTGTAAATAAACTCGAAAAGAAATGAAATGTTAAGGCTCACCATAAAAAAGTACTTAAAAAATGTTTCTGAAAAGTATTTTTACAATTATCTGACGTAAATTATAACTTTTGATAATAGTAGTTTTAAAATCAGTTTTAGCTGAAATCAATCAGTTTTTAAACAATCTTTAAACTAAGTTCAATAAAATGAATGAAGTTTAATAATAAATAAAAATTGATAAAGTTTTCGATTTGTTATAAATGTTTGTGTAAATTTTCACTTGATATAGATTTTAGTGTTTTCAATATTTTAAAAGCATCTTTTGAATATTTTTCAAAGCTTCAAGTAAAAGAAATGGGCTTAAAAATTACAAGGGAGGCTCTCTTTTAATTAGAATCAAAGGTGTATGTAATAGTTTTTCAAATAAAGATCTATAAGATAAATTTATAAAAATATAAAAAGAAAAAAAACAACGATAAATTCTGATCTTAAGAAATTTTTTTGAACCTCCTCAAAGCAAATGTAAGAAAGCAAAAAGGCGATTAATACTTTAACTTCATCAATTTAAAGAATTTCAAAAAATTTATTTAAAGTTAAGTTAAGAAAATATAATTTTAATTTTAAAGACAAATGTTTTGATTATAAAACTTTTTGAATAATTCAATTGACTCTAGTCAAACTTTTCTAAAAACTTGTAAAAAGTTTACATGGAAAGTTGAAAACCTTTTTGAAACCAAAGTTAGATTTTAATTTAATCTTATATAACTTTTTCAATTCAGGAATATTTTTAGAACATCTCATTTTGAAATATTTATAAGTAAAACAAGCTATTCAATTTTTTCTATGTTTATCTGGATTGAAAATCAATACTTAAAATAATTGTTTAAATGAATTTGTTTTTTTCAAAGATCTTTGAGATTATATTTAAATAAATAATTCATTTATATCTTCACATAAATCTGAAAGAAGATAAACTTTTTGAGGTCAAAGAAAAAAATCAATTATTTAAAATAAAATCATGAAAAGTTAAGTGAAGACAAAATTGAAAGTTTTAAAATTTTTTACTTTGTGAACTTTATAGCTTTAAGATATATGTTCTAACTTCACAAACTTAATTTTACAAACTTTGACTTTAAAATTGAATTATTTGCAATTTTTTTCTCACATGATATTTATCTTTTTCTTTTAATGATGAATAAAATTTAAAATCTGCTAAAACTTTCATCAATTATTCATTTCAAATAAATAAAGCTTTTCATTGTGAATTCTGAACTTTGTATACAAATTCTTAATCACTTTAAATTTATCTTTGACAAATAGCTGTAGAACTTAAAGGAGATCAAACAACTCATGAAAATTTAGAAATAGCATTCTAGTTTCATAAATAAAGTTCATAAACCTCTTCGTAAATAACATAAGTTATTAGAATAATAAATGGATATATATAGATATATAAAAAACTAAACATTTATAAGACATACGCTTCCATCAACATGGAAGCTTTAATGAAATCGTAATATGTAGCTGGTACAAGGAGATGAGTCCTCAACACCTCAACCACCAAACACAAAATTTGTTTATAACTAAGTATTTGTGAACTAAGTGATTATAAAACAAGTTTTATTAGCCATGTGTTGTTGGCCGTAGAGTTTTTACAAGCTAAGTTACTAAGTTATTGTATGGTATTAGACTGTCAAATTACAAATCATAACATAACTAAATAATCTATATAAACAGATGAGTTAACTAAATTACTAAAGACACAATGATTTTCTTTAAATTAGAAGAAGTTTTTACAAGTACAATAAAAATAACTAAAAACAAAATTCACTGTTTTTGAAAGCTTATTAAGCATAATTACATCGTAAATTTACTTACACGTATAATTTACATAGTAAAATAATTAGATTTGTATTTCAATTACAAACATACGTTTATACAACATACATGTATCTATAATATTTTAGTAATGTAGTTTTAAATCTACTTAAAGTTTATGAAATTACTTTTTGTATCAATTCTAATTTGCATCTTTCTATTTATTTTAAGCTGGTTAGTAAATTTAAGTAATTTTAACTTTCCAATTTTTTTTAATCTTAATCTTTTACTGTACATAAGGCAACTCAATAAATTCGTGATTAGTTATTAGTTTCATTCCGACTTTGTACTACTATTCAAAATAGTAATGGTTTTTGTCAACTTAACTTTAATGAACTTTTTTAATTTTACAATCTTCCATACGTTCTCAGAAGTTTATCATTTAAAATTAAATCACTCTAAGTTAAATAACAATAAGCGAAGTAAAATTATTTTTAATAATTAGAAGCCACGATTTGGAATTATCGTCCAGCTCCGTCGTATATCAAAATCTATCACCGTTATTTAAATGTTGTGTAACAGATATGCTTATAATTATTTTCGTAGCAAATTATAAGTAATGATGCCAATGCTATAATAAATTTTTTCACAACTTATGTTTTTTCTGTGTTCCTATTCTTTCTATAATAGTTAAGCTAAATTGTAAAACTAGTGATGCTAAATACTTTTTGATATTATTTTATCTTTGTTCGCTATAAGAGTTTTAAAATTTCCAGCCATGCGTTGAACAAACTAAATAATTAAATTTCGGCGATTCTTGTCCAAACCAAACATTGAGTATAAAAGTTTAACTAAGTATGGTTTATTTGCGTCTTGACTTGTAAAAGCTCCTGGTCCAACGATACCAAGCTAAAAAATTGTGTCACAAACGAGTCTTGTGCTTGTGGTGGTCGAAGTTTTCGAAGAGTCGAGCACCTGCACACGGGAAATTACCTATTTTATTGATAGTGTGTATACCAAAAAATATTATTTTCATAAAAATTTAGTGATTATAATTCATAATGTTCACATTTATGTTACTTTTATCTTATCTATCTCTAAAGATATCTTTAGAGGAATTAAAATTTTAGAAAAAAAAACTGGTTTAAAAATACTAATAGTATAAACTTTAAACTGGTACTTGTAAAAAATCAAATTTTTGTTATTCTTAAACATTATTTTGCTGCTTTAATATAATTTTTATAAGAAATTCTATAATTTATACAATTTTTCAATTAAAAATAAAGAAGACCTTAATGGTTTTTTCATAAAAAGCTTTGAAAGTTTACGTTGTTGATACTTGTCTTGTCCAAAAATATTACTTTGTAGAACGTAAACAAAGATTATTTAAGATTAAAAAAACTATTTCGATTGAAATTATATATTTTATATATATTTATATATGTATAAAACGATTATATATTTCATTTGGGTTCATCACTATTTAAATATTATATTAAATCTTATACATTATGAAATCTTAGTTTATTATGAAGTTGGGTTTTTAGCTTTTCAACCTTTTGTTATCTTTATAAACTGTTATGTTATATTTTAGCTACTTTTATTTTAGATGATATATTAATTTAGTTGCACTCTGATTTTTTTAGTTTTATCAATATGATACTCTATCATATTTGTAGTAATAATATTAATTGTCTGATAATGAATTCTTAGTTATTAAATCAAAAAGGAATTTTTTAAACTTTGTAGCATTCAACAATTTTTTAAAGGTTGTTTTTTAATTTAAAAATATAATTTTTTCTTCAGTATTTCTAACTTTTATATTTACTTATGCCTTTACGGTGTTCTTTTTTTATATATTACTTGTAACTTTTTTCATGATTTTTTGTTTTGTGTTTGCTTTAATAGCTATATAGTTTGTTAGTTGCATCCATGTATTAAATAAATAAATAAATTTTAGACTTCTCACATATAATTCTGCTTGAATATATTTTGTTCAATTGTGATTTTTTTGCAACCAACTTAACCAGAAAAATTAAGTTTTTATTTAGATCACTTATGAAGATATCAGTAATTTGGTGTTTCATCTTTCATCTTGTCTATTCATTCTCACCTTTGGATGATGATATTTTGTTTGATATTATCTGGCATCCATCAGGAACAAAGCTCGAAGATTTAGTAGCTCCTGGCCAGCAATTAAATCCATCAAACTCTTATCAGATGTCAACAGCAATAAAGGAACACTACACTTGTATGCTGCCATTTCAGTTAGCAAGTGATGAGGAGAAAGTCCTTAAAGTAAACAAAGATAATGCTCCTCATGTCTTACTAGCTCCTTTGTTTAAGTCAGAGACTTGTGCTTATAGGGTTGAATCTTATTGGACTTTTGAGGTTTGTTACTCAAAACATGTCCGTCAATATCATGAAGAAAGGGTTAGAGGAAATATAAAAGCTTCTGATAGAGATAAGTTGACAGTTACAACAGAACAAGGAGCAAAATTAACAATTCAGGCAAATGAGGAAGAAAATGAACTGATTCAAACCACTGAATATTTTTTAGGATATTTAAATTTGAACGTTGACTCAAAAGGAGTTCTTTTGAATCCTCCTTTAGCTCCAAAAAATGTGGATGAAGTCCCTTATAAAAAGATTAATGGAGTCAGTCGTCCTTACTATGCAGTTGAGATGAATAGAGGAACTGCTTGTGATTTGAAACCAGGAACTTATAGAACTACAACCCTTGTGTTTGTTTGCTCTTCAAAAGCGTTCAATGAAATTGTTTCTGTGACTGAAACATCAACTTGCCAGTATGAAGTTGTTGTATTCACTCCATATCTTTGTGGGAACCCCCTATATAGAATCCAGGAAAAAGAAATGAATAAAATTCAATGTATAGCAGATGAAGGTTCCCCTCTTAAGCCCAAAGCGCTTGCTAGTCGAGAAGAAAGTTTGATGAGTGCTTTAAATCAACAAACTTTGTTACAAACAGTTATCAATCAAGCTATGCAAGTTTCTGAAGTTAAAAATGTGAAAAATAAAGCTGCTCAAATGACGATGGAAAAACCGCAAAAGCCCATAAAAGTCACAAGTTCGGATAAAATTTGGATAAAAGATTTTTTTTCAGGACTACATTGTCTTCATGGTGGTAGTGGTTGGTGGCGGTTTGAGTTCTGTTATTTGAAATTTGTCAATCAATATCATCAAGATACCAAAACTGGGGTTAAAACAAGTATAAAATTAGGTGAATGGGATAAAACGAAGCATTTAGAATGGACAAAGAAAACTAATCCTTTGATCACTCAAAAAAATGGAGAAATTCAAGGAATTAAACAACTTTATACGAATGGTGATTTTTGTGAAGCTTCAAACACAAACAGGCAAGTTATTGTCAAGTTAATTTGTAAAAAGAGTTTAAAAAGTGACAGTGCAGTCTCTATGCATTTGAGGGAACCTTCTGTCTGTTCATATGTTCTCACAATTGAGTCCTCTATGATCTGTGATTTTACAAATACTGCGAATGAACATGGTTTAATTGAATTATGATTTTCACTCTGAATTACGATTGTTAAACAATTTAAAAATCAAATTTTTAAAGTTTTCAATTTTTAGTCTGAAATTAATTTATTTTGGAATAAAATTTCTATAAAAAGAGATTTCAAAAAAGGTATTTTATGAAACTATTATATGCAAATGTCCAAATAGTTTTAATATGTGTAGAAAAATTGATTTATGACTTTAAAACTGATGAAAATATAACTTCTTATCAAATTATTTGGAAAATAATATTTATATTTGAAGTTTTTAGTATCAATTTTACAAAAAGTAGTGATAAAAAACTGAACAAAGTTTTCAGATTTAAAATGAATATCTCTAAAATTATTTTATTTTAAAAGTAATCCGAATCTCCGTGAGCTTTATAAGTTATTAATGAAGCTTATGATTTATGACTCATTCAGTTAGCAGCCACTTCCTTTTTATTATCTGGATTGGATCATTTTTAGAAAATCTAACTTTCTTATGAACTGAAAAACAACTTCATTATTTGAACTTTAATAATTAACAATTTATTAACATTTGAATTTAATTTTTAAATCATCATAAATTGCTGACATTCCCAAAACTTTTATTCAATTTCTATCAAATTCACTTTAACAGTATGATTAAAACTTGTTTTATTATTAAAAATTTTCATCAAAATCTTTTGTCGGAAATTCTTCGACCAACAATACCATACAAGTTAATAAAATGTTGATGGGTGAATACATAAATTTTCAAAAATGTAAACTTTTATTATATTTGCACGACAAAATGGGCTTATTTATATATATTAGTTTATTTAAATTTGATCGCATCTATCATATTGAAACAACTCGTAGTAGAATTCAAAATTGAATTTTTAATTTTCTTACCATTTTAAACGTCTATCAACTTCATAATAAACGAAAAACTAAAATATAAAACTGTCAAAATTGATATATTTATTTATTGCAATAAAAGCGAAGTAGGGTGCCTGAAATAAGAACTTCTTGCCAACACATATTTTCACAAATAGTGAACTATTAATTACGAATAAGATGAAAATATAGAAAAAAATAGATGTAACACGTGGCAGCTCAGAGGTCCCCATATAGAATAACAGTGAATATTTATATGGAATGTTAAAAATATATACAGTTTAAAACTGACAATTCTGGCAACATTAGAAAGGTCCAACTTCAGCTTGCATAAATTATATTCTATTTAATGCATTAGAGGTCGGAATTCTATCAGTCAAACAAGTTTACTAATCAATCACGTTAATGATACTTCAGAAACTCATTCTGCCGAGGATAAGATCCTAGACCCGAGAGACCTGCCTACTACCACTGGACTAACCCAGAGTGAGTTTACTGAACATTACGGATTACGAATCATTGAAAGTGGCTCTTTTCGCTAGCGAGCAACTCAAGAACTGGGTGGATGCCCATAAGAATATACTCGATTATGCAGGAATTGCCAAAACACTATTATAACTATGCTCATAGACAAAGCCAAAGTAGCACATGGCGACGGCTGGTTTAAAGCAATGAGCAATATAGGAAACTTGATTCTCTTCTACTGCATTAGAGGGGGGCAAACATCTCTAAAGCGATAAGAAAGATGACAGAACAGGTGAGAGAAAGAATGTCAACCGGAGGCTCCACCGGGACTAAATTTTCGGTAATGCTTCCTAAGCTGGTAGGGTGTTATCCTACCATTTCGATTAAAGTCTAGCCCACATGCCAGAAATGTGCAGAAATACTACAGGAAAGAGCTACAACACTTTACTCGCTTTATTATCACTGATTTCTAAGAAAACGCCATGATGAAGTGATGAAGCAAGTTGGTTTATTCGCCCTCTTAGATTTTGATTAGTTGATTAACCAGGACAACTCCAGTTGGACATTCAATCATGCAACGGTAGAGAAGTATCAAAAGATCAAATATATGTGGTATTTAGGCGCTCTTAAGCCTTTCAAATAGACTCCCGACTGTCAACATCCCATACATAGAGTTTCTACATTGAAAGTGGAATGATTTGAAAAATCTGCTTCAATTTAAACTTGAACAATACAGTATCTTCCGGCAGCATCTAGCCCTAACATAATGGTTTTAGCAAGGTACTTCTAGATATTCATTTCGAATCGTAATCCATATCTCTATCTTCATATCTCCACCTTGGTTCTCATTTCATATCAAACTTATCACCTCTCTCTCCTATCAGAGAATTTATGAACTTAATATCTAAATTTACAAACCCATCTTCAAAAGCCAAAACAAGTCTCCACACTCTCTGCAACAACTTGGATTTTTAAGGAGCTGAAAATCCATCTAAAGTTTCATACACTCCAGATCAGGTTTTATTTTATCTCTTTTCATCTAATAACCTCGGAAACAAAGCTTTTCTAAGCTATATACTACACTTTGTTAAAGGTCATTTTTGTGCCTCCGACGGACTAACGAACTGTGGTACGGAGCTGTTCTACCAAAAACGTGTACACTGGATAAAAGAAAAACGCGAAATCATACAATATAAAGGAAAAGAAGCAAATTCTAGGGCTACAAAGCATGTTATCCCGTTTCCACTATCCTCTCTTCCACGATGGAAGTAACAACTTCCACGGAATTTTTGGAAAAGCGCTCATATCTCTCTCGTCGCCATTTGTGATTACTTTCATCTTATTCTTCCTTGGAATAATAAAACTTCGGTGTCCTTATTGGTTCCTGACCAGATAGAGTAGGCTTATTATTTGTTCTTTATACCGTGAGGTTGTATGTCTTCTTCTGCTTTTTTTTAGCTTTTCTACCTCACAATAACTAGAACGTCCGGATACTCTTTCATTTAGCTGAGTAGCACACAAACACTCAACCCTGGTCTGGGCCGTCACTGCAACTCTTTTCTTATTTCTTTTCCCATGCAGCTGCTTCTTAGATGACCCAATTTTAACATCACACGAAAGACTATACCTTGCTCGCAATAGAGTCATCTACCATCGCATGGTTCAATTGGTTGGGAAATCGAGTAAGCCCCAGTACTACATGTCCTTGACTATTCACTGCAGCTCTCTCCATACTTTGCCTTTCCGACTGTTTCTTGATAGACTTCTTCTGAAGATGACAGACTCGAATATAGTGTCCCTTCATTCCATATTTGAAGCATAAGCTCAAACCAGCTCGGTATCTTGTAAAATCATGAGGTTTGCTACCTCCACATTTTAAACAAGCTCCTTTCATATCCGCTACTGAAGTTCCGATTGGTCCTACTCCATGAGCTCCATTGAATTCACTGATTCTTCTGCAGCTTCAACCGATTTGTCAGATTTGAAGTATTGGTTTCTCCGCTGTCATCTTTCAGTGCCACTGCTTGGTTAAAGGCTTGCTTTAATTCCTATGTTCTGCTGCAGTAATATTATTAAAATCCTTGGCTAGGCATAACAAAGTGCATCGGAAGTTTTTTTTTAATTTGACTTGGCTCTTGCTTTTCCATTCGTAGTCGATGACGCAGAAACATTTCATTTGGTTTCCCTATACACAACCGCTCTAGCGTCGTTTCAGCTTCGACATAAGCTCTGGAAATATTAGTCTTCAGTTGTGCTGTTAACAATTTTTATGGGAGATAAATCAGTTAGATCCTCATAAATCCAAGTAAGTTGCTGAAACTTGTGCTGCTTGTTCAACTATTTTCAATTTGTTGCAGATATTCTATACTTTCAACTGCAAGATGTTCAGCTACTATTAGACAAACAGCTTCCTCAAAAGATAGTTCTACATTGATTTGTGTCTGTGATGATGCTACTATATGGAGATGGGACTCAAACAGCAAATAGTTTCTCAGTCGAAAATTTTTTTGTTATTTTGTGTGATGATCAAATAAAAGTTTTTATTTTCTAATTCTTATGATTTGATTAGAGAAATCCTCGCTTACTGTCTCAGATAATCTTCTTCTAAGTTATTATTCAATGTTTTGTTATTTTAGTGGCATTAAATGATAAATTTTAACAGAGTTTATCTAAAAACCTGTAAATTACCCCCCTTAAATTTAGGTGGATAAGTTTTACAAGGTGTTTATCATTTAAGCGATGGTCTTCAATTGTTTTTATTTTTTGAGATTAAACAGCGCTGTGTTTGTTAGGAATGATTTATATGAAACTTCGGGTTCTTTTTACTCTAATAACCAAATACAATGACTGTTTTGTTTACTGGTAGAGCAATATTTCAGTTAGACTTTGCAAAAGTTTGTAAATCTAGCTTAACACTCACCAAACAAAACATTTTTTACTCAAATTTAAACAATTAGAAACAAAAAAAAATGATTTCAAATATAAAGTTTTTTAATTTACCAATAGCGCTACCATGCGGATAATTAGCAAGATTATTGAACTCTATTAAATTCTACTTAGGCTTTCTCTTTTTACAATTACTAATTTGTGTAGAATTTGTCTTAAATTATTCTAAAACTTTAGATGTTTCTAAGTTATTCTGATTATTTAAAATCTAATGTTAAATTTTTAATTTGCATCTGATTCTATAGAATTTGAATTTTATTGCAATTTTTGTCGATCTTTGTTTTTAACTTTTATACCGATTTTTAAAAACTTTTTAAAAATCTGAATATAATTAATTTATTTTTTTTCATGAATTTTGTGTCGTTATCTTTGATTATTGTTTTTTTAACTAACAACATTTTAGCAAGCAAAATTTGCAAAGTTTTTCTTTGGTCAATTAAATAATTAAAAACAAATTTTTTTTCGAATTATGTCTACATACATACATAATTATGCCTTCATTTTTTGATTTCAAGATTATTTTTTTATCTAATAAGTTACAATTTAATTTTCAAAATCGACTATTTCTTAAACTTTTGTAACTTTAATTTTATTTTTAATTCTATTTTTTGTTATACCCTTTTCTAATTTTTCGTCTAAATTGAAGTTTTTTTTATAAATTTTTATTTTGAATATTATAAAAGTAATTTTCTATAATTAGTATTTTTAAGGTTTAGAGCATTTATCTATAACTTAAAAATGTCGACATCGAAACAAGTTTTGTTTAAACGTCCAACTGAAATACTTCCAAATACAAAAGTTGAAAAACCATTTGCTTGTACTTATTGCCATAAAGGTTTCGCAAGAAAAACTTATCTACAAAATCATGAACGGATTCATTTGGGTATAAAACCATATCAATGTGACATTTGTTTGAAACGTTTTACAGAATCAGGAGCTATGAAATGTCATCGACGAATTCATTTCAACGATCGACCTTTTAAATGCGATATTTGTGACAGAAGTTTCAAGTTTACCTCTTGTTTAAAAAGACATAAAATTGCCCATTCAACACCTCGACCATTTCCATGCTTATACTGTAACAAGTTTTACAAAACTTTGAAGAGTAGAAGAGCTCATATGTTGAAATTTCATAATGAAGAATATTTAGTTTTTGAAAGGCTTTATAAGGAATTCCCTCTGAAACCTCAAAATGGTAGTTCAGAAAGCTCTGACGAAAGGCTAACTTTAATAGAAGTTAAGAAAAGAGTTACTAAATAGACTACTTTCTAAAAATGTTCTTTTATAATATAGTGTTCATATTGTTGAAAAATTATGAAACAGTTCTTGTATTTTCGTTCTTCATGTTCTTATTTCTTTGCAGACGGTTAGTTACATCAGAAAACTTTTGATTTTATCTTCACATTTTATTCAATGTTCTTCAAAAACAATTCTTGGATTTTTACTGTCATTGTTATATTTGAAGACTAATGATTAATTTTTTGACTTGAAGATTATGAGAAAAATTAAATGGAATTTCCTACATTTTCCTCTGCCACATCAAGAAGTCAATTTATTCTGATCTCATCATTTTAAGAAACTTATAAATATTTTTATGATTTTACTGAAATTTAATTATGTCAAGACAAATTTAATAGAAGACTTAATATTTTCGTGAATGTTTTCTAAATAAAATTTCTTTCATATATTTACCATTTTATTTTATTTTGCTTGTAAATAACCTCTAGTTGATGAGCTGGGGTTTAATTATTTTATTTGTTTAACACACGGTCACAGATAAACACCTGCTTTCAAAAAACACAAAATAATTTTACAACAAAATGTGAAAAAATCAAAACATATTATAAGTATATCTCAGCAATTATTACAAATAAAGAAAATGGCAGCCTAATATATTACGTCAAAAAAAAATACTCGAATCAAATTTATTCCACTTGATTTTAAAAGAGAATATATTCACATTAGTTGCCTAACCAGTAAATTAAGATATATCAACACCTGAAAAATGTAGTCTTCCTCGCATCGGATTGTTTAGTCTAGAAGAGCATCGGATGTTTAGTTAAGAAATGTATCATCAATAAATAAAGTAGATGTAAAATTTCAAGCCTTTAATTCAAACAAATTCACAACCTTTAATCTTCTGATGTGACAGTAAAAATCCAAGAACTATTGTATATAGCCAGACCTCTATTTTCAGAAAAAAATAAAGTTTAGAAAAATGTTTATACTAGACTGAAGACGATAACTTCTGCTAGAAGAGAAATATAAAAAACGTTTATTTATACATCTTTAATTAATCTTTAATTGATCATCATCATAATGTATAATCTCAGTTTAAATTGAAGCTGTGGTACTTACTTGATTATCAAAAAGTGGTTTTGAAGATAATTGAATAAATGTGAAGATAAAATCAAAAGTTTTCTGATGTAACTAACCGTCTGCAAAGAAATAAGAACATGAAGAACGAAAATACAAGAACTGTTTCATAATTTTTCAACAATATGAACACTATATTATAAAAGAACATTTTTAGAAAGTAGTCTATTTAGTAACTCTTTTCTTAACTTCTATTAAAGTTAGCCTTTCGTCAGAGCTTTCTGAACTACCATTTTGAGGTTTCAGAGGGAATTCCTTATAAAGCCTTTCAAAAACTAAATATTCTTCATTATGAAATTTCAACATATGAGCTCTTCTACTCTTCAAAGTTTTGTAAAACTTGTTACAGTATAAGCATTGAAATGGTCGAGGTGTTAAATGGGCAATTTTATGTCCTTTTAAAGAAGAGGTAAACTTGAAACTTCTGTCACAAATATCGCATTTAAAAGGTCGATCGTTGAAATGAATTCGTCGATGACATTTCATAGCTCCTGGTTCTGTAAAACGTTTCAAACAAACATCACATTGATATGGTTTTATACCCAAATGAATCCGTTCATGATTTTGTAGATAACATTTTCTTGCGAAACCTTTATGGCAATAAGTACAAGCAAATGGTTTTTCAACTTTTGTATTTGGAAGTATTTCAGTTGGACGTTTAAACAAAACTTGTTTCGATGTCGACATTTTTAAGTTATAGATAAATGCTCTAAACCTTAAAAATACTAATTATAGAAAATTACTTTTATAATATTCAAAATAAAAATTTATAAAAAAAACTTCAAATTTAGACGAAAAATTAGAAAAGGGTATAACAAAAAATAGATTTAAAAATAAAATTAAAGTTACAAAAGTTTAAGAAATAGTCGATTTTGAAAATTAAATTGTAACTTATTAGATAAAAAAATAATCTAGAAATCAAAAAATGAACATCGTAGACATAATTCGAAAAAAAATTTGTTTTTAATTATTTAATTGACCAAAGAAAAACTTTGCAAATTTTGCTTGCTAAAATGTTGTTAGTTAAAAAAACAATAATCAAAGATAACGACACAAAATTCATGAAAAAAAATAAATTAATTATATTCAGATTTTTAAAAAGTTTTTAAAAATCGGTATAAAAGTTTAAAACAAAGATCGACAAAAATTGCAAAAAAATTCAAATTCTATAGAATCAGACGCAAATTAAAAATTTAACATTAGATTTTAAATAATCAGAATAACTTAGAAACATCTAAAGTTTTAGAATAATTTAAGACAAATTCTACACAAATTAGTAATTGTAAAAAGAGAAAGCTTTGACTAGAATTTAACAGAGTTCAATAATCTTGCTAATTATCCGCATGGTAGCGCTATTGGTAAATTAAAAAACTTTATATTTGAAATCATTTTTTTTGTTTCTAATTGTTTAAATTTGAGTAAAAAATGTTTTGTTTGGTGAGTATTAAGTTAAATTTACAAACTTTTGCAAAGTCTAACTGAAATATTGCTCTACCAGTAAACAAAACAATCATTGTATTTGGTTATTAGAGTAAAAAGAACCCGAAGTTTCATATAAATCATTCCTAACAAACACAAAGCTGTCTAATCTCAAAAAATAAAAATAATTGAAGACCATCGCTTAAATGATAAACACCTTGTAAAACTTATCCACCTAAATTTAAGGGGGGTAATTTACAGGTTTTTAGATAAACTCTGTTAAAATTTATCATTTAATGCCACTAAAATAACAAAACATTGAATAATAACTTAGAAGAAGATTATCTGAGACAGTAAGCGATGATTTCTCTAATCAAATCATAAGAATTAGAAAATAAAAACTTTTATTTGATCATCACATAAAATAACAAAAAAATTTTCGACTGAGAAACTATTTGCTGTTTGAGTCCCATCTCCATATAGTAGCATCATCACAGACACAAATCAATGTAGAACTATCTTTTGAGAAAGCTGTTTGTCTAATAGTAGCTGAACATCTTGCAGTTGAAAGTATAGAATATCTGCAACAAATTGAAAATAGTTGAACAAGCAGCACAAGTTTCAGCAACTTACTTGGATTTATGAGGATCTAACTGATTTAATTCCCATAAAAATGTTTTTCCAAACAAGTTACCAACCGCCAAATACTTGAGAACAAATTTGAATGAGTTTATCAAACTAATTCCATCATTAGTTGCTCACTTTGTGATGAAAGTCGATAGCAAATCTCATGTACCAGATGTCACAGTGATTAAACTCAAGTCGACTGAGTACTGTCAAGTTAGTCTCCTTGGGTTTCAAATCATCGATGTCACTGTTAACAGAACCCGGCTTCCAACATACAATAGAGTTCTCGCAAGACTAGAAATAAAAATGTTTGAAGATGATAAAGGTTGAGGTTAAGAGCAGACCTTAGAGAGGATGTAGTCACCAAACCATCTCGCACAATCGACGTAGTTGCGATGAATATCTCGTGTAGAGAAGTAAGGACAATGAAAATGTAAAGTTGGAAAAGCTCTGAAGTACAAATCGAGTCCAATCTTTTGATTCTGACTTTAACTTGCTTCAAACTTACTCTGGAGAATCACCCACATAAACATCAGACGATTTCAGTGCCAGAAGCAATTCTTCAGTATCGAACCTCCACACCTTCAACGAGTGATCCATTCCACAACTGATAATTTTAGTTCCACAAATATCAAAATCCTGCAAAAATGTTTCAGTATTGCACAAAGAACAGAAGAAAGATAAGGATCACTAACACAACTTAAGACTTCATCACGATGCCCTTCTACTCCAGCAAACAAACAAACTAGTACATCCGTCTTCACGTTCCACACTCTCAACGAATGATCTTTCGAAGCACTCAGCAAGATATGAGGTCGAGTGGGATGAAACTTGAGTTCATTGACAGCGTTCCCGTGACTGATGTAATGCTGCGACATCAGCTAATCACTATCATCCATTTATTGATGACGTCATGATACCTTGACGCAATCACGTGTGAAAATGTTGAGTAAGCGAATGAGTCCTCGAGCACCGGCAAAAGCCAGTAGAGGGTGTTGGGTGGTGGTATCGACTGTCCAAGCGCAAGAATAGAACGTCTCTTCACTCTGCAATCGATAGACAGTAATGACGTCAACAGTGATGACATCATGATCAAGTACTAACGTCAGAGTCGACATAAGCTTGAATAGCTTTCATATAGCCCGATTGACGACATTCGTAGACAGTGATTCGATTACTGCCGACAGCTGCAAACATCTGAGGTTGATCTGCAGGTAGATGATAATTGAAGGCAACACCAAACAGAGGTTTGCCATGATCTTCCTGATGAAGAAGCAAACAAGATAAGAAGACAATTAAGAACAAGAAGTGATAAGAATCAGAATGTGAGTAAGGTCAGGAAATGATGAAGATTGGGAATTGATAAGAATAAAAGAGTAAGAAAGATAAAAAAGGACATTACTTTTATTGAGTTTGTCAGCTTAAAACCTCCTTTAGGAGAAACTTTTTTTGCCATTTTGCTTTTTCCTTTTCCTCTTTTTGATCTTGAACTAGTCATATTAGAGTTCAAAGCAAAATGTTTGATGGGAGTTGAAGTTTGGGGATCAATTTCCACCAAAGTAGAAATTCCATCAGCAGAATTTAAGCTTTCTGAATTAACTTCCATTAAGTAAATAATTAAATTATAGATATCCTGAAAATATAAATCATTGAAATTAATATAATAAACTTATTTCATAATATTCATAAGTAGATCACTTGATTTTTGTAACTCATACTATTATTTTACTTATCTAATTTGTAAGCAAACCAATTTCAGGGCTTTATAGTGAAACTGATGTTGATATTTTTGTCAACTGATCAATTTAGAGATGATTTTAATATGGTTTATTATAATTAATTACTGATTAAATAGTTAAATTTCTACTAAAAATAACTATTTAAGTCAAGTTCCCAGAATAAAGTCTTAATAATGTTTAAGAATAACTCTAATATAAGTTATTTACACAATTCTATGAAATTTATTAATTAACTATAACTGTTTAAAAATCAAATTTATGTTTAATAACCAAATTTTATAAAAATGACTTTTAAGTTATGTATGTAAGTAAAATATAATTAACTCAATATAAAAAATAATTTTTATTCAAATTTCAACAAAGCTTTTAGAAATGCAAACTTATTTATTCTACAATTCTCAATTTCTATAAAACTTCTTCTAAAGAATTTCTATATCTTAAAGCAGTTGTATTTACATGAATAATATATTTGATATAATTTATAGACATTTTATACAAACAAATTTTTATAAATTAAATGAGTAAAATAAAGATTGGATCATATAAGTTAAAGCTTTCGCAATTTATAAACATTACTTTAAATGTCTGTTGTATTAAATAATTCTAACAAAATCTTCATTTTAATGAAGAATGTAATTTTCATTAATATATTTTATAAGTTTTTTATTTTAAAGCTAAAATGTTTCATTTCTACCAAACTTTTGCCTACAAAATCATTTTTGCATTTGCTATTCGTAGCAGTTAAAAAATTATAATAGAATAATCATTTTTTTAATTTATTTATGCATTGAACGCTTAGCTGCAAGTTACAAATTCAAATTTTGGCTCGAATACATAAGTGTATGAGTTGCTATTAAATTTTTCATCACTTTTAAATATGATACTTAAAAATATAGCTTTTTGAAAAAATTGTAAGTTTTATAAGAATAACATAACATTACAGTATTAAAGTCACTAGAAAATTAAATACAAAGTACCAATAATCATGTATTTCAACAAAAAATTAACGTTTAAAGATAATTTTCGAAAAAAGAGAACAGGTTTGCATTAAAGTAAAAAACTTTAATTCACTTTTATAATTATAATGTTTAAGTTTATTTTCTCAATCAAATTAAGAAATAACAAATTGAACTCTTCGAAGTTTAACTTCTGTCTTTACTCATTAAAGCTTGTCAAAAGTTATTATATATACTTAACTTAGAATCAAATACAAGAAAATGGCATATCAGTTTAAAAATACTAGTAAGCTACATGCTTTGAATTTATAATATGTTTAATAACTGAACAAACAAAACCTCATCAGTAAATAACTTCTTATTGCAAAGGAGTCTTTAGTATTTTTTAGTGGCTAAAGGTCTCCAAATATTTTGAAAGAGAGTTCGGCCCTTTAAAAGGAATTTCTGATTAACCTAGGACAACTTTTTTCACTCGTACTGTACCCACGTATCTCGCAATGTCTTGTTAATTTTTACTCTAATAACCAAGGAAATTACATTGATTTGTGATTGTTTTCTTAGGACACCGGTCTGCATCACCTCTTGTCTTCTTCTTTTTCGTCACCCTTTTCTAAAGGTTGACCCTCAATGATTTGACGTCATAGATTGTCGTACGCCTTCCTTTGTTAGACATACGAATGCAGCCGTGAGTCTATTTTGCCAAATTATTGAATTTGCTTATTAACCATCAAAAGCAATATTTAAAAAAACTAAAGTTTATTGCGCATCAGTGAATTATTTGAAAGATTTTAAATTATGTTTATAGTATGTCGTAACTTTATCTTTATTTGATTATAGTGTTATCAGTGATTTGGAGTTTTGTTTGAGGAATTTTAAGTTTCAAAGTGCCTATCTAAGTTTGAAATCACTTTCAGAATACTTATGTTTTTCAAGACTTAATTAAAAGCCAACAACCATTTGAATTATTTAAAAAATCAAACCTATAAGCTTTTAAACAAACGTATTGTATATAGCAAAAAATTGAAAAAATGATCTTTTTGAAATCTAAATAATTTTTTATAATCATCTAAAAATATTTTACAAACCGGTACATTAAAAGTGTTATAAAAATTGTTAAGAGATTTTTTGTAATAAATTTAAAAAAAATGTTTTGAAGCTAAAAATGTTTTTTTTTTTAATTATTTAATTGATTATATTCGGATAAAGAAGCAAAGTTTATTGTTACTTTTTTCTATTTGAAAACAAATTAATTTTGTAAAGATTTTTAGTTTAAACATAAAATTAAATTTTTTACTTTAATTATTTTTTTCTGCTTCAATTGAGATTTAAGCTTTTTAAATAATTTCATATTTGATCGTAATATCAATCATCTAATAAACTTTAAGAAAATGTGCAGATTAGAGATCGTGGATGCTGACGTCAACAGTTGTACCTTACATAAACTTTGATTTTTGTGACGTCATAATTTGAGTTTTTAGCTACGATGAAAATTAAGAAAATTGTTGAAATTGCAAAATTTTTTTCAAAAAATGTCTTGGAGTCAAACCGATTCAGAATGTTCCATGGTGACGCGCACATGTCTTCCTTTCTATAACGCTTTTCTTACTTTTAACGACTTACGTCATCGAGGGGTTTTCTGTGACGTCGTTCTCAAAGTCAATGACGTCAGGTTTCCAGTTCATCGACTGGTTCTTTGCGCTTGTAGCGATTATTTCCGGTTAGTTTTATTTGCGGCAAGAAACTTCCGTTTTTCACATTTATTTTAGAGCCTTATTTGTTGGAGGCTGGGAGAGCGCGGAAAAGCAGGAAATCGAAATTCCTGGTGTTTCTCCGGAAACAATGGCATCACTACTTAATTTTGCTTACACTAGTCAAGTTAGATGTTCAAAAAAGATCAAATAATTTGCATAAACAGTTTTTTGACTTGTTTGAAGGTTATGATAACTGCTTTAAATGTCGAAGAGCTTTTACCTGCAGCAGATCAATTTCTAATCACAAGTTTAAAAGAGAAATGTTCTAATTTTCTGGAGAAGCAATTGAAACCAGCAAACTGTATTGGAATCCGTCAATATGCAAAGTAGATGATTGTAAACTTCAACAAAAATTTTTGGGAATTTTTTTAATTTGTGTAGATCTTACTATTGTGGAAAACTTGCAGATAAATGCACTGATTTTTTACTGCATAATTTTGAAGAAATTTCCCGAAAAAGTGATGAATTTCTAAATGTCACTTTCGATGAATTACACCAAATCATTTCTGATGATCGTTTAAATGTTCGTTTGGAAGAAACTGTTTGTGAAGCTGTTTTCAAGTAAATATCAACTGAATGTATCACGTGGGGTCCAATTATAAAATCTTGGTTAAATTAGTACCATCATCCGTATTCCCTATCTTCACAATTAGTTAATATTCTTCTTCATAATCTTAAATTATCTAATCAAAAATATAACAACCTTTAAATCCTCATCTTTTAATCTTCTACTTATGATCTTTTATTTTTTTCCTCTAACTAATAAATACTGAATTTCTTTAATGATTATTTAATCTGATTTGTAATTTAAATTCATCATTTAGTAATCTACAACTGAACAGTTATCAGATCTCATTATGATCCTGATATTAATCAATCTGATAGTTTAAAATTACTTTTAGTATAATCACGTGATAAATATCGTCCAATTACAGATGGATCAAACACGACAAAACTTCTCGAATGATCTTCCTTCCTAACCTCCTACAAGGGATTAGAATGGGACTTCTAGAACCAGAATATTTCATGACAAATGTCAAAGGCAACGAAGTTGTTCTTGAGAAGATGTCTGATTGTCGGAGCATAATCAGGGAGGCAATGAAGGTCGTTTGTGATCTTCAATTCAGTGACACAAACACCAACAGAAGAAGTCTCTATAGTTTCCTCCTCCGCCCTCGTCTGCCCTTCGAGGTGCTGATAGCTTCATACACAACGCGATTGTCATCTTTTGTTTTCAGGTGCTGTTGGCGATTGGTGGTTGGAGCGGAGGGAGTCCTACAAACGCTATTGAGGCGTATGATCCGCGCGCAGAAACCTGGCTCAACGTCAGCGCAATTCAAGGTGCGCATATGATGTAATGATACATCAACGACTGGTTGTTACACAGATGGTGACGCGGTGGGTGGTTACCGAACTTTAGCAGATATTCCGCGCGCGTATCACGGCGTGGCGTTTGTGAAAAGCTTCATCTACGTTATCGGGGGCTTCGACGGAATTCATTACTTCAATACAGTTCGAAGATTCAATGTTTTGACATATGAGTGGATTGAGGTGGGTTAATGACGTCATCGACGCTTGTATGATGACGTCATGAGTTTGTAGGAACCAGGGATGTTAGAGAAGAGATGCTATATCAGCGTGGCTGTTTTAAATAAGAAGATTTATGCCTTAGGAGGTATGAACGGAGAAAATAGGTGGGTTGACATGGTAATTTAAGTGACAGTTGCTGATTAGATGTTAGATTAAGTTCAGCAGAATGTTATGATCCTGTTCGAAAAACTTGGAATCATATCCCTGAGATGAATGAACGGAGAAGTGATTCAAGCGCTACAAGTCTTGATGGAAGAGTAAATAATCTTTTGATATTTTTCCACTGTTCTTCGTTTTCTAACATTCTTCAGATTCTCGTATTTTGACCTTCATCTTGTAATATTCATCATCTATACTTTATCTTCTAATCTTCAACTTCTGATCTTCATTTTGATCAGGTTTACATTGCTGGTGGATTTAATGGGCAAGAATGTCTTTTCACAGCGGAATTTTTTGATCCAAACTCCGCCGTCTGGACTCGAATTACTCCAATGAGAAGTAGACGATCAGGAGTTTCTATCATCAGTTTTCATGGACTTGTAAGTGACATCGTGAGCCTACATCTCGCTACAAACCTTCCATCTCGTGAAGGTTTATGCAGTTGGTGGTTTCGATGGCGTAAATCGTCTCCAACACGCCGAGGCTTATTGTCCAATCACAAACACTTGGCATAATATCGCTTCAATGAACAAGCCTCGGTCAAATTTTGGGATTGAAGTTATTGATGAACAAATTTTGGTTGTTGGAGGTTACAACGGAAGGCAAACTTCTTCAGATGTAGAAGCTTATGATGATACTTCAAATGAATGGTTTGTGACATCATCAGCTTGCGTATCGTACTTGTTATGTAACCAACTTCCGTTTGTGACGTCAACAGTTTGTATGAACCGTTTCTAAAATGTTATCTATTTTTATGTAATGTTTATGACGTCATCTGTTCGTGTATCGTGTTTGTGACGCCAGCAACCTACATTTTATACTTGTGACGTCATCACATCGCTGCAGGTATGAAATCAAGGATATGCACATCTGTCGTAGCGCACTGTCTTGTTGCGTCATCTCTAATCTACCACATGAAGTCATCAAAACTTATTGTGAACCACGCGAGACATCGATATCTCCATGGCAACAAGAAGAAGGGGAAGATATGAATGCCGAAGCTACTGAATCAATTTTTGAATTTAGTATGAACGATAACGATACACCTGATTGATGAAGTCATCGTTATATGAATAAACCATCTGATGGCGTAACATCATCATTTGACTTTACGTGCTTCATTAGATTTGAAATTATTCTTTATAATATATATTTTTTTAAGTAATCACAAAAGCTTTATAACAACCTACATTTTATCTATATCTATATTTTGACTTTCCATTAAGTATGAAAACATATAAGTTATTTATTTTGATATTTTTCAAATAAGGCTTTAAAATTAAAGTTTTGATCAAAAATAATAAACTAGATAAAAAGATAATTTAGCTCTATATAAATAAGTTTTATACTTTATCTTTGTATAAAACAGCTTTTTTGATTAAAACACAAATAAAGATTTTACTAAAATTGAATCATAAATCTAAAATAAATGTTTTTAGGCCTTTTAGATCGAATATGAGAAAAATATATCATGGAAGAAAAACAAAAGTTTTGACAACTTTTTTAGTTATTAATTTTCAACTTACAGATATAACTTAAAATTACTTTTTTTAATAAAAGCAATTTAAAACCTCAATTTATCTTGGTTCCATTTTAACAAAATGCCAAACTGTTCATAAAAGTTTTTCATTTTGTCTAGAATTTTTGTTGGCCAATAAAATATATTAATTATTATTAAATCAGTAATATTAATATTAATAAA
Organism: Pegea sp. RAD2-039; assembly: GCA_034620365.1. Taxonomy (NCBI): domain Eukaryota; kingdom Metazoa; phylum Chordata; class Thaliacea; order Salpida; family Salpidae; genus Pegea; species Pegea sp. RAD2-039. The sequence continues at coordinate 1,617,689 of JAQGEQ010000043.1, forward strand.
ATATATTAATACTACTGATTTAAAAAATTTTTTTCTAAAATTTTTACTAAAACTCTATTTGACATTTGAACAATTTTCATCTTGAGTTTCAAAAAAATGCTATTTATTGATCTTTTAATCAAATTGTTTTTTATTGTTTTAAATATCTATAAATAATTTTTAAACATTTTATAAACATATTAATAGTTAGAAATATATTTTTGATAAATATGGAACTTTTAATTAACTTTTAATTTTGCTGCTTTGATTTTCGAGTAAAAATTTTAAATGGAATTTATTAAAATAAATCTCATTTTGAAACTTTATTTTTTAGGGATTATAGGATTAAGTATGGATTTAAAATTGATTGATTTATTAAGGTGTCCACCTTTAATAGCATTTGATGCTTTCCTAGGTCTTAGGATTGATTTTTCAAAATTCAAATATCCTCTGATCTCAGGCTTCTTATCAACTGCAGGTAAAGTTTCAACTTTCTAATTTCTCAAAATCATAATGTTTTTTATTCAACTTTTCAGGAATATTTCTATCAGCATCTTTATTTTCCGCTAAAAAACAATGGCTTCTAAATATTTATTGGTTCATATTAGAATTTATTTTGTTATTTGTCTCAATTTGCTTTCAAATAAATTTATCTAATGTCCATTTACCAAATTTATTTGTGTCACAAATTTTGTCTAAATTTGATTTGATTTTATTTGAAAAATTTCAAACACAGTTACAAGTAAGTCAACAGTTTTAATTTTGAATTCATAAATTTATATTGATTTTATTCCATAGGTACAAATATTCAAATGTTTTTTGTACCTCTTGGTTCAAAACATCTTTTTTTATCTTCAAATTAAACATTACACTAGGAAAAACAACTTACAGCCCCCATACATAATTCTTGGATACTTCTTCTCATTCTTATCTTTCATCCATATCTTACAACTCGAACCATTCTGGAACCTTCTCCTAATTGGCATAATCACCTCCCCACAAACGTTTTTTGTTTACTTTTCATTCCACAAATTCTACAAAAAAGGTCTAAGTGAACTTTTAATTGGAGTTTTGGAACTTCGAATTTATATGGACAACCATGGAGCTTTGATGTTCTTTGAATTAATTTGGAAGTTTCTAAGAGTGAATCAAGTTCTTAGGCTCTTCCTTCTATACCGTCTTGTTCACATTTTGACTTTGATCTTCTCTTCTCATCCAATTAAATTTAACATCAACAAAATCTATGAACCACGTGGCTTTGTCACTTATTTTACAACCACTCATGATGTAACATTTAAATACTTTGATTTTAATTTCCCTTTTCAAGCCAAACCCGAAATTACTCCAAACTATAATAGTTCAATCTTTCTTCAATCTTATCTCCTCAAACAAAACAGTCTTCAACTACAAGATCTTCTTCATCAAATCCAGCTATCATCTCTTCAAATTGTCATTGTCAAATTGACAGATTCATTTGTCTCAATTGTTTCAATTGGTTCTGCTATCTATGTCCCTTTCTATTACTTCGGAATCCTGCTTCATCACCTTATAGGAGCTGTTGACATCGGCCAGGTGATGTCTCTGAGCGTCATTTCGACAACTCTCTTCTGTTTATTGTCGATTCAAACGGGAATTAGCGGTTTACCACCACATCGACGTTTACTTCGACTTTTGCGGAATACTTGGCTTCTATTTGCCGCCATTCTTCATTATCTTCATGATCTAATTTCGCCGTTACTAGTACAACTATCAGCAGAAGTAAATCTAAATATTTTTGACAAATTTCTGATCTCTAAATATGAAGGTGATGACACCGATGAAGAAGCACGTGCGTCCTCTGATGGCTCTTTTAGTGCTCTTTATCACTCCCATTTGTCTCTCTTATCACTTCTACAACTCAGAGCAGTGGTCAACTTGGCTTGTGGCTATTTTGTCATATCAAATCGAACTCTTGTTCAAGGTATTCAACTTTTAAATATCTCCTTATTCATCTGATCATCTTCGAATTATTTTAAATTGATTTTGATCTTCTAATTCTCACCTTTTGATCTTCTTATTTAATCCTTACTATTTGATTTTTTATGTCATCTCATCCACTTTTACTTACTATTATTTGATCTTTATCATCTGGTCCTCATAATCAAATACTCATATATCATACCTTCTGATTTATATTTTTAATCTTTATCTTCTGATCTTTTTAGCATCTGATCTTATTCTTCTGATCCCCATCTTATAATCCTTATCTTTCGCAGGTCGTTACAACTTACACATTGTATTTATTCTATCTAATCGATTTGAGATTAAATTTTGGATCTGTTAATCACGAAGACGTCGTCTTCTACATCAAATCAGTTGCAAACATCTCAGAGTTCATATGTGGTCTTTGCATCTTTATCAACGCCGTTTATGTTTTCATTTTTGAAGCCAGCAACTCACTGAGACTACTGATGATGACAATTCATGGATATCTCAATATTTATAAGTTAGTTCCTCTATAAAAGTATCTCACATTAAGTTTGATTTCTAAACGCTTGGTGGTTGAGGGTGCTGAGGAATCACTTGCTTCTGGCAGCTATCTTGTGCTTGGTGGTTGAGGGTGCTGAGGACTCACTTGCATCTAGCAGCTATTTTGTGCTTGGTGGTTGAGGGTGCTGAGGACTCACTTGCATCTAGCAGCTATCTTGTGCTTGGTGATTGAGAATGCTGTGGACTCACTTGCTTCTGGCAGCTATTTTGTGCTTGGTGGTTGAGGGTGCTGAGGACTCACTTGCATCTAGCAGCTATCTTGTGCTTGGTGATTGAGAATGCTGAGGACTCACTTGCTTCTGGCAGCTATCTTGTGCTTGGTGATTGAGAGTGATGACTCACTTGCATCTAGCACCTATCTCGTGTGTGGTGGTTGAGGGTGCTGAGGACTCACTTGCTTCTAGCAGCTATCTTGTGCTTGGTGGTTGAGAGTGCTGAGGACTCACTTACTTCTAGCAGCTATCTTGTGCTTGGTGGTTGAGGGTGCTGATGACTCACTTGCATCTAGCAGCTATCTTGTGCTTGGTGATTGAGAATGCTGAGGACTCACTTGCTTCTGGCAGCTATTTGTGCTTGGTGGTTGAGAGTGCTGATGACTCACTTCTTGTGCTTGATCTGAGCAGCTATCTTGTGCTTGGTGGTTGAGGGTGCTGAGGACTCACTTGCTTCTGGCAGCTATCTTTTGCTTGGTGGTTGACTGAGGACTCACTTGCTTCTGGCAGCTATCTTGTGCTTGGTGGTTGAGGGTGCTGAGGACTCACTTGCATCTAGCAGCTATCTTGTGCTTGGTGGTTGAGGGTGCTGATGACTCACTTGCTTCTAGCAGCTATCTTGTGCTTGGTGGTTGAGGGTGCTGAGGACTCACTTGCTCTGGCAGCTAACTTGTGCTTGGTGGTTGAGAATGATGATGACTCACTTGCTTCTGGCAGCTAACTTGTGCTTGGTGGTTGAGGGTGCTGAGGACTCACTTGCATCTAGCAGCTATCTTGTGCTTGGTGGTTGAGAGTGCTGAGGACTCACTTGCTTCTGGCAGCTATCTTGTGCTTGGTGGTTGAGGGTTCTGAGGACTCACTTGCATCTGGCAGCTATCCTTTGCTTGGTGGTTGAGGGTTCTGAGGACTCACTTGCATCTGGCAGCTAACTTGTGCTTGGTGGTTGAGAATGATGATGACTCACTTGCTTCTGGCAGCTATCTTGTGCTTGGTGGTTGAGAGTGCTGAGGACTCACTTGCATCTGGCAGCTATCTTGTGCTTGGTGGTTGAGGGTCCTGATGACTCACTTGCTTCTAGCAGCTATCTTGTGCTTGGTGGTTGAGAGTGCTGAGGACTCACTTGCATCTGGCAGCTAACTTGTGCTTGGTGGTTGAGGGTGCTGAGGACTCACTTGCTTCTAGCAGCTAACTTGTGCTTGGTGGTTGAGGGTGCTTGAGGACTCACTTGCTTCTGGCAGCTATCTTGTGCTTGGTGGTTGAGAGTGCTGAGGACTCACTTGCATCTAGCAGCTATCTTGTGCTTGGTGGTTGAGAGTGCTGAGGACTCACTTGCTTCTAGCAGCTATCTTGTGCTTGGTGGTTGAGGGTCCTGATGACTCACTTGCTTCTAGCAGCTATCTTGTGCTTGGTGGTTGAGAATGATGATGACTCACTTGCATCTAGCAGCTATCTTGTGCTTGGTGGTTGAGAGTGCTGAGGACTCACTTGCATCTGGCAGCTATCTTGTGCTTGGTGGTTGAGGGTCCTGATGACTCACTTGCATCTAGCAGCTAACTTGTGCTTGGTGGTTGAGGGTTCTGAGGACTCACTTGCATCTGGCAGCTATCCTTTGCTTGGTGGTTGAGGGCTCTGAGGACTCACTTGCTTCTAGCAGCTATCTTGTGCTTGGTGATTGAGAGTGCTTGAGGACTCACTTGCTTCTAGCAGCTATCTTGTGCTTGGTGGTT